>OW445485.1:11047815-11647815 GCA_918226075.1 Microctonus brassicae | reverse complement strand
CGATTGAATTATTTGTTAGCTCTTCAGCAGGATCTCGATTTTTTTCATTTTGTACAGCATATTCTTCACGCCTTCAGATGTGTGATTTTTATCCGACAATTTCATGACAGGGTGACTAATTGTTTGCCATATTGCACTAATACTCAAAGAATCGTTATCGCCTATGAAAACTCCGACTTCAATATTTTGAATTTTCAATATGTTGTTGTCGCTGACTAATTTCACAGCGAAGTGAGCTTCTATAGTTTTTGCACTTCCGTAAAAATTCAAACTACAGTTGTGATCATCTTCAGGATGGCCTGTTATGCATTTTCTACAAATCCTGTTAGCCGTATCGTAGCTTACAATCAACCCGGGTTGTGCTCCAATCATACAAGAATAACCATTAGCGCTATCATATGTATTTCCGTTACCTCGTCCACTATAGCCCATATCGATTGAACCCATTATCCGTTGGATGTCATCCTTCACATTACATACATCATTGCCAGGAATGAAAAAGTCTACTGTTTTTTCTTAAGGCCTCGATTTCAGAAACAAATGATATTTATGTAGAAAATGAAATAAGGAAATGATTGACAATATTGATCGAATTATTATGTTGAACATGTTTAGCTGATAATATCAGTTGAAAAAAATATCAAATACTGCAAACTTTCATAAAATACTAGAATTATTTCTGGGAATTCATCGGAAATATAAGATATTGAAATAATATGGCATGAAAAAATGTGCTATATATTTCATTGTATAAGTGACATATTTAATTATTTCAATAGCTTCTACACTTATATGAATATTACTATTATAATTTATATATAATTTATATAATTTATAACCCAATATTACCATGGGTGAATGATGCGTCAACATGATAATAATAATAATAAACATGATCCCAAGTTATTAATGATTGAACATACTTATAAAAATTAATTTACAAAATACAAATCAAATATGATTATAAAAATATTGCTATTATAATATTTTTGCTAATCCAATATCATTATCGGCGATTTGTGTTACAAAATATACATGATTCTGGATTTTTCATTATTGAACATACTTCTAAAAAATATTTGCCGTGCCCAAAAAAATTTTGATTAACCATAAAGTGATAAAATATTTCATTACTGAGTCATTGGATGATTATGGACAAACGTTGCATCGACACAGAGTAACAGCATTCTTACTTATTATTATTATACTATCAATTCAAATGTTATTGATGCAATTGAATACAATTTATATTATATTCTATAACGCTCACTACATTCATCATACTTACAAAATCTTCGCTAACTCTGTAGCTTTTCCAATGGTTAAACGTCCTTCGATTCTGGCAGCTTTTTCACAGCTTCCTATTGCAACAACTTCTACTACTTTCTCCATTTCCCTTTCGTGTTGTTTATATGTATCACATGATAATGCTGGAACATCCATAATGTAAAATATTTTCTTAATGTGGATATAACTCAGGTCAGTATGTAAACTTACTGAAAATAATTATATATTTATCAACTTTAGAAAATAGAAATTGAAGATGCATTTACGTTGAACTTACCTAATGCTACTTAAGAATTGACATCATATTGATGTTTATTGCCTTTGGCACTCAAATGCGAAGGACCACTTGAGACATCGTTGATCTTAACAAGCATTTCAAACACTTTATTCGTAACATTGATGCTAATTCTTTTTGAATTTCTTTCGTTGTATTTATGAATTCCAAGGGCTTGTGGCAAAACTTGCATTTCATTGCCTCAGCGAAGTATTCCACATTGAAAATACGACTTCCTTATATTGGAGAATTAGGATACGAATCGTTGATGCTGCAATTAACCTTTTCATCTGACACGTTGACTTTTTTTTTCGATTTTTTTCACTCTGTGATTTTTTTAGTCGTTCATTAAAAGCTGCATCGGTCACAAATTTTCCTTTTCAGCATTTTCTTTTCTTGATACTATCGCTTCCCATTTTTACTATAAACACTTATTTTCCTTCTTATCATGAATTTATGTTGATGTTGATCACCTCATGACTCATGAGTCATGAATCTCTAACTAATAATTCATAACCTATTACTCACTGCGTCGTCAACTAGTCACTATCAACTGCAGAAAATGAAAAGTCACAAACACTTTTAGACGCTGTTGCTACGTTCATCTACAAATTATTTATTCATTCATTTATTACTAATAAAGAAATATTTCAAATGGAGAAAAATTATTCTTGCATAATAGCAGATCATAGATGGACCAAAACATAATGTTTATTGTAAAATCAATAGGTTATTCAATTTTTTTGAGTTACCTTGTCAAGATATAATTGAATATTTATAAGATCCTCTAGAAAGATAATCGGTCGAGAACCTTCTTAACAGGTTTGCTCATAGAAATGAAGTGCTTGCACATTTCGACTATGGTCCGATCATAAGGTCCGTCTCTCCCTTTGTCTCATCATCAGGCGATGTTCCCGAGCGTTGTCACGTCAAGCTTAGTCCTGTAGTTCAATGGCAATGAGTTCACTCGATGCAGTCTTTGTTGACATCTTCCATTCTTGTCCATCTTGCGTTCTTGTCCATCTGGCGTTCAACTTCCGTTGAGTGGATTCTTCTCGGTTGCTCTCATTTGTCATTTTTTATGTCGTAATCTGGAAAAATTCACTCGCGATGATATTCACCGATATATTAATTTTGATTCTCTTATAATAATTCTTCATACAGAAGCTGTGTTGAAATAGGAATATTCGTTTCAATTCCTCCTGGCGCGGCCCGGGTCAGTGGCTGCCATGTTTCATGAGGCGAAAATGTTATTTTATAATTTTCATTAATTTTATTCACTATATTTTATTTTACTTGAACTATTGGGCGCCGATTGATTCTTTGGACAAACCAATAATCTCTTCATATTTATTTGACGATTTGATTTAATTTATTTAATTTCGATACCGACAAGCACGTGACGATCTCAAGGTTGAGTACCATCGGATGACCCGTTGAACAATAATTCTAATAATAATTGATAAGGATATGAATTTACAAGAAAATTAATAAGTTTGTCGAAGTGAATAGATGTATGGATGAATATTACAAATAAGACGATCACACACAATTTGGATGATGTATATAAATAATTCAAATAAACTTTCACACACAATCATATTTATTTTGATTTTCAATATTTGATAGATAATAAATTCAATTCATAGTTTAATTATTTGCTCAATGTTTGATACAGAAAATATAGATTTATAAAAAATTTCGACTTATAGTTCTGGCTTGATATAATAATTCGGCTTTTGACAATAATTCTAATAATTTCCAAATATAATTGTTATAATGATTTCAATTGACTTTGACAATTTTCCTTGAACAATTTTCCTTTGACTATGTATTCCTTTGACAATGTGTTTAATATACTTCGTCTTCCATTTCGACTATAATTTTATACGTTGTACTTTTATAACTTTACAATAATTTTGTGATATTCTGATACGCGAAAATAGTTTCCGGGCGTCGACCTCACAGTTTGGCTTGTAGAGCAAAAGTGGTGCGACTTTCGTCTATCGCCCGATTGTAGGCCCATTGTCCCTTTGTTTCAGAACCACGTGATCTTCATGTGTTGATGAGTTGATGCGTTGAACGTTGCATTTTTCGTCTAACATCTTATGTCCTTGTCTATGGTGCTTGGTCGATATTGTGCTAGACTCTCTCACTCGCACTCGTTGTCTAATCTCGTGTCGTTTTCTGGTATTCATCATTATTCTCGGCAACAATTTCCGAATTATTAACTTCGTTTCTCATTTAACAATGTTGTCAGCAAGCCAGGAACTGTGTTTTATGGATTTTTGTTGTTAATATTTATTTATCAATTAATTAACTATTTTTTACTCAACATTCATCATGTATAAATTTTTGATGAATAATATGAATCTTTGCAGAATTTTCGTTGACGATTGATGCCCGAGAACAATATTCGAGCATTATAGGAAGAGATCGAAAATTTTTAATGCATACTTTCCCTGACAAAATAAGATTTAACAAAATTTCATTTCGTTGGAAACTGTCAAACATAACATGGAATTAGAAATAAAAAAAAAACTTTTGGAGTTTCGATGTCTTGAAAACTAAGCGAGATATCGAAATTGTTTATTTTTGATAAACGTCTTATTTCGTCGACTTCTACAAAAATACATTGTCATTTGACAGTGCTATGGAAACCGTATACTTGCCGAAACATAGATCAAATGAATGTCTATACCAATACTCAACACAGCCCTCAAGAATTTTATGAGATTTCAATTTATATTGTTTTCACGGATGTTTAAATATTTTAATTACTTCCCGAGTCGAAATTTATTTCCTACTTCGATGCTTATAAAAGCTCTTTGAGCCTCATATGATACTCCTAACTCCTACGAGCTTCTTCTTTGCGCCTGCAAGTGGAAGAAATGGAAATTTCTGCCACCTTACAGGAGTAAAAGAGGATCTAAATTACATTGTGTACCTACTGTAAAAATGTAATTAGGATCCTCTTTTACTCCTGTAAGGCGGCAGAAATTTCCATTTCTTCCACTTGCAGGCGCAAAGAAGGAGCTCGTAGGAGTTAGGAGTATCATATGAGGTTCAAAGAGCTTTTATAAGCATCGAAGTAGGAAATAAATTCCGACTCGGGTTCTAATGAAAAAATTAATTCCTCGGACATTTTTTAAAGAAATGTTATGAAAATTTTATGAGAGATTCTTGGAATTTCAATTTTTCAAATGAAATGAACGATTATTGTGAATATAATCATTCATCTATTTATTTATAATAACTAAGTAAATAATTGAATTTTTAATAATGTTCTTGTGTTCCGATTTTTCCGAATCTAGGCGAAATATGATCTTCGGACTTTAAAATACGGATAGTCCATTGAAATGTTACAAAATGGTTCACAAGGCGGTGAGGGAGAAATTTTTTTTTTTTGATGTGAAGGGGGGGTTAATGCGAAGTTAAATCCAAGTTTGAGGGGTCGCCACCCTTATAGTTTGGCCGCCATTTTGAAAAAAGGGGTGAAAATGTTTTTTTGTTATATCGGCCAAACTACTCATCGCACAAAAAATTTGTGGAAACATTTTTTGTAGCAAATTAAATTCTCTACAACTTTAGTTATGTAGCTTTTGGTCGTAAAAATGAAAATGAACAAGTTATTAACGAAAATAGATAAAAATTTGAGGACAATTTCTCTTTTTTTTGTTATAACTTTTTTACTGGTCATTTTACAAAAAAATAACATCAGAGCATTTTGGTAGAGGACATTTCAAGGAATAATTATCACTACTTACTTTTGCGAATTTGTTAATTTATAAAGGTTTTACAGCGCTGCGAAACTAACACTATTCTCCAGTATTCGTCAGTATACATGCATATCAATACAAATGATTAGGCATAATTTTCTTTCATGTCATTGATTTTTTTTTTTTATAATAAACTCTTTCATTATTGACATTGCAATGTTGTAGATAATTAGTAAACTTTATTCTTCACCAAAAAAAGTTTTGAATTTTTGTCCAATCATGGCTCGGGAATAACAATGATCCTGAAGATTGGGGCTGGAAAAAGTATGGACAAATATTAATGCCCGTCCAAAGTTCAAAACCTCCAGCACCCCCTGAGCCTCTAAAATTGATATTTTGCCGATGCAAAGGTAACTGTGGAGATATTTGTGGATGTCGAAAGACAGGTCTGGAATGTTCGGGAGCGTGCCTGCATTGTTCTGGGGAGACCTGTAGCAACACCATGAATGTCATGCAATTGATAGACGAAAATGTTTTTGAGGATGAATTACCAACGATGACACCAGTTCAATATCCGACCTTTCTCGATGATACAGTATCGGAAGCTCAAGTACCGGAAATTGAAGTAGTTACTGAGCCGCAGCCTGGCCCATCAAAAAAATTGAGGACACATTAAATTAATTTGTTTTCAGATTATTATGCTGACTATAAAATTTCCATTGATTATTTGTTTATTTACCTCTATCAAAATCGTCTAATGTAATTTTATTGCAAAACAAATGATTCCATTACATTTCTCATATAAAAACCAATTATTGATAATATAAACAAATTATACATAATAAACAAATGTTATTTTTGATGATTTAAATGCTATGTTGTGTAATATTATTTGTCATTGAATATTCACAAATGAAAATATACTTAATATACTAATATTATATTTTTTACCAATCTTCTAAACACATTATTTTAAATTTTTTCAGTGAAGAATAACGTTTATTACTAATTATTTACAACATTGTAATTTCGATAACGAAAGAGTTTATTATAAAAAAAAAAATAATCGATGACATGAAAGAAAATTATGCCTAATCATTTGTATTGATATGCATGTATACTGACGAATACTGGAGAATAGTGTTAGTTTCGCAGCGCTGTAAAACCTTTATAAATCAACAAATTCGCAAAAGTAAGTAGTGATAATTATTTCTTGAAATGTCTTCTACCAAAATGCTCTGACGTTATTTTTTTGTAAAATGACCAGTAAAAAAGTTATAACAAAAAAAAGAGAAATTGTCCTCAAATTTTTATCTATTTTCGTTAATAACTTGTTTATTTTCAATTTTACGACCAAAAGCTACATAACTAAAGTTGTAGAGAATTTAATTTGCTACAAAAAATGTTTCCACAAATTTTTTCTAGTAGATTGAAGTTGTGAAACTGTGGCGTATTTTTAAGTCTTAGCATCTGCAAAACGTTGCAATGATTGGCTTTCATTTGAATCATGATCGTTTGTTTGAACAAATGATCTGACTGTGAACAGAAACGAAAACTTATTTTTTTGAAAAGACTGCTCGCTTTTTCATATAATGTTCTTGCGTTTGATATGTGTGTTTCGTTGACACTATGCGAACTCGCTCGATACGCGTGTCTTTTCACACATCCACCCACACCGTCGCACGTTTCTTTGCCGTGTGCGTTGCAAAGAAGTTCAAAGTTCCACTCTGCATCGATTCCAAAATCACTACAGTGAAAAATCAGATTAATGAAATTGTACTTTTTTTTTCGTATTGTGACCCTGCTCCAACCGAAAAATAATACAGCTTCCTGACATTTTCTGCTCCAAGCTTTTTTTTCCAAAAATTCTACTAGCTTCGTATTAAACAAATGAATTGGATTAGAATCAGTGGTAACTCTTTCAGAAATCACATGATTTATGTATTGCATTTTTTCATCTTCACGAAAGTATATCACGTACAGATGCAAAGTTACTTGGTTACTTGCACAGTGGTGCGATTGCATCGTATTTTGTACGGGAAGTGCATAGTTTTCAGCAAAATCTGAACAAACAACGAATTCACCATTACACAGCGATTCTCTTTTTATAAAAATAAGCAGCTTGTGACTTGGCTAAAAAATCATGCTCCAGAAGATTTGGCCAATCTGCTTCCAAAGATTTGAGAAATTCGTTGTTACTCACGACTTGTTTAGTGAGGTCACAACTGAAATGCAAATTTTATCGTGATACATGGAAAAACGAAAAACATATCGAGTCAAATTTTCTGAAACGGGCCACTAAAAATCGACTAGTCGATTTTCATGATTTTTTTTTGCAGATTCATAAAGCTTTGCAAGTCAAAGGTAATGTTTGAGAATAATTTCTGAAAATCTAAATTTTTCAAAAAGTTATAAACAAATGAATTCCTAAGCGACTTTTTTTCTAAATTGCGATATCTTGGTTAATATTTCATGAAAGTTGATGAAAGTTTTATGACATATTTATAATTATATAGTTGTAACATATTTATGTTACATGAATAATGATGATTCTGAGCTGTTGAGTTGTAATATTAAATATATTACAACTCAACATTGTGGAATAAATTTCCACAATCCAAAAGCTCAAAATTATCAATATTAGAAACTGAATCAATTCAAATAGACATTACAAATAAACTTATTTCATTTCTGAATAATAATGAAATTACAAATTATTTGAAATAAATCGAATAGATTGTAACATCGTTCACGACATATATAATTTCAAAAACAGTTATAATTAAAGTAGTTGAAGCTGTGAAATAATAAAAATCAGTGTAAACATATGAGAATGAAGTTTTTTTTTTCTATAAGGTTATGAAAATTAACATTAAAACCAGGGGAGAAAAGTATAAGTCGTAGGTACCGCTCACGTGGCGCAGCACCCGTCTCGTTCACATTCAAGCGTCTGCATGATAATATTTGAAAATTCATAACTTTTTTCCAAATTGAGATCACCAAAATTTCTCTTCACACTCATCTAGGCTGAAGTTTAAGGAGTGCACATATGAAAAGGAAATTTTTGTAGTACAAGGAGGAGTTGGTTAAACTGTGTAACGTCGCTCAAGTTTGTCCCTTAAAAAATACCTTACCGTTGTCCTTGAATGGAAGGGATGCCACCCCGATTGCCTGAAAATGGCTTGAAGATTATCGGGGAAACCTTTTTAAACAAAATACAAAATAATATATTCTCACAGTAAATAATTTTCAATGAAATAATAACGATATTTATTTAATTGTTATAATGAAAAATCTGGATGAAAAAATAATAATAATTGAAAATATAATGACTCGAAAATTAATAATGTCTTTCTTTTATCAACGCCATAATAAAATAATATTCTTTCTTTCTTTTTAACTCAACAATAACATAATGATTGTTCTGATATTTTGGCCGTGAATATTGACGGGTATACGGCAGTGCGACAATAATTTTCACTCTCTCCAACAATATTTATTCCACTCATACATTTCACTCAATATACTTATCACGCAATTTAACACATGTTTCGTTATTATTACCGTAGAAATAGTAAATCCGAAGGGGTAATAGTTCATTTAGTTAACTCACTCATTTTTTCCACACCGAATAAACATTTTTCATATTAATAATACCGGACATTGACTCAATTCATACTGCATTCTTTTTATTCTAAACAAATTATTATCCCGACAATTTTATTTTCGTTCACTCTCTATCACACATTGTCCAATCACTTGCTTAACTTGAATCACATACACAGCAGCTTCTTCTCTTATTCATTTATTTATTTAATATTGGATCCGGATAATTCTTCTCTTCAATGTAAATCATTATGGACTTGATTTTATTCAGTGCCGGTGTTGTTGAATGACTGCAAAAATGGTTGACGATGGTAGCTCGCCATGTGCCGATGCAAAAGTACGTCTGGTCCCACACGCATTGAGCCCGTGAATTAATCCAATTCCCCGGCTGACAATATTATGCATCGCTCGTTTTCTTGGCAATAACATAATTCATCGCTTTTTGAGGATGTTTTCTTGGCATTATTTCGCGTTTTCCCACGTTCCACACATCTCCAGCTCACTCTTCATTGCACACACTAGACATTTTCGCCGTCCATCTTTTTCTCTTGTCTCATGCGCCTCGTTTTTACACGGCGTCAGCCATGGTGGTCATCCGGAATTAAATTTTGTTTTTGTACACGCATGTGCCTCGCTGCGTCGTCTCTATTTTTCTTCTTCGGCACCGTCCGTGCATCCTCGTGCCCGCTGCTCCCACCGCTCACACTTGCACTCATCCGTCCATACTACATTCATACTATTTTATACATTTCAATCCGTATTATAATATTTTTCGTACATAAAATCCGTATTAATAATATTTCTTGATGTGTGGCAAGCCACATCACAACTGTTATTCGTTTATTGTGAAATTAATTGTTCATCAACCAATCACAAGTTTTCAGTATTAATTATCCTTTGCTCGATTCCGTTACTATTTATGAATATCTCATGGGAATTTCATGAACTTGTATCAAATATCAACCAAGATATCGCGATTTGGAAAAAGAATTGTTTAGAAATTCATTTGTTCATAACTTTTTGAAAAATTTGAATATGCAGGAAATACTTTGAGACAATAACTTTGACTTGCGAAGCTTTGAGAATCTGCAAAAAAAAAAATCATAAAAATCGACTAGTGGATTTTAAGTGTCCTGTTTCAGAAAATTTGACCTATTATGAGAATTAGGAAAAAGTAAAATCAGTACTGATCCATTGAGCGTGAGAAATTTCTTGAATATAATTCCATCAAGTTGTTTCTTCAGCTGTTTGATGATAACTCGTAGACTTGGGCACACGCCACAAGTCGATAAAATGCATGTAGGAGTTGAAATTTTACATACTGAAGTATCGATCAAATCATCACTATTTTCAATGGAAGAAGTTTCATGCTTCTTCAATTGATCTTTTTTCGAAGCAAATAACCTGATTCTAATATTTTGTTTAGTCTCACAAATACAAACCTTGTAAAAACAACTTTGACCTGCTGCAATGTATTCAAGTGATTTGAGTTTCTGGAATTTTATGAGACACATCTTAGCCTCTGGAAATTTTTTCGATATTGTTTATGAAGATCTTTCATATTAAATGATGATAGTTTTTTTTTTTTTACCCGAATTTTTTGCCCATCTTTGACAACAGAAAAATGATCTTCCATGCCGAGCATTACGCAACTAATATCATCTGAGAGATAAAAATTCACACATTCTTTGTGTCGATTCAGAAAGTTTTTTTCCTTTTTTCTCAACATGTTCTGGAGCAAATACAGAATTTACTGCCAAAGTCTTAGCTTGAGACACCATATGACGTGAAACATTGAACTCTTGACGAAATTTTTCCATACTGCAATCGTCCTCGCTTACGATTTCTTTCTCACATACATATACACAAACGTTTTCATATTCTTTTGTTCACACTACTTTTTCTATCGATATTAACTCCAAAACGCTAGGTTGCGTCTTGTAAACAAACGACTATAGGAGAGCCAGATTTTTTCGCAGATTTTTGTAGTTCAAGGTTCGAGAAACATGTCGCGCCCAGATTCGGAAAAATTCGAACATGAGAACAGTAGGGTAACAAGCGGGCTCCTGAACCAAAAATCAAATTTTCGCGCGATATTTCACATTTTCATATGCTATAGTGTGATGTATTTCAAACTCAAATATTCCCGTCATATTTCACATCGACCGAAAACAATATGTCGTACTATAGCGTGATGTATGATTTTTTCATACTATAGTACTGCATATTATCGACGGAATTCATGATCGATCAGTTTTTATATAGGAAATAATATGATTGATTCTCATGTACTGTGGTACTACATATAAAATTTTCACGCGAGGAACAATACGGCTGATTTTCATGGACATTGGTACTACATATATTATCGATGGAATTCATGATCTACAAACGCGCATGCGTCAAATTTAGCGCAACAATATTATGAACACATTTCGAAAAAATACTTGGTGAATAATTTTACAACTACATCACTCAATCGAAAAAAGGTGGGGGTGATAATAATAGTAAAATACACCATAACATATAATACATGCACACCCCCCCCCCATCCTCATTTCCCGCTATTATCCAATGACAATGTATCTATCCGTCTTTTCTCCCACTCATCAATAACTATTATTCAATTACGTTAGTTTTCGAAATACCCCATTAATTCATTCTTTGTATCATTTAATGATAATTGAGCATGATTTATTACTTTTTGACCGTTATCACATCATTCTGACCATAATTGCATCATTCTAACCGTCATTTTCATCAATGCAGTATACTTTTTTTGTCATGACCAAAGAAAGAGTCATTTTAACCGTTATTCCATTTGTGGAGTAACTGTACGTCATGAAATAAAAAAACGACAAACTTTTTTTAAAAAAAAAGAAAAAAAAGGCGCCAAGTTCATTTGTGGCAAAAAAATTGAATTACAAAAACTACTTTGCAAAAAGTTTATATGAAAAAGTAACTTTGAAAAAATTACTTTACAAAAAGATTTGATATCAGTCATTTGTTTACCAAGTAGACAATATAAGGTTATACATATACATATATAGACTTACTATGTATTATTTATTATATATTATGTATTACATATTTGTTATACATTGTATATTATATATTATATATTATATATGGACTTACTATGTATTATATAATATATGATATATAATATTGCCTTTTATCATTGCAAGGTCACAGCGATCTTTTTCTAACTTACGTTATATCCGAAGTATGTATTTTTCTTTCATGACAGAATCTTATTCTTTTCCTACTCTGGCGGCCAACTTCAACACTAGTCAGAATTAATATCAGGAAATATAAAATATTATGATTATTATTATTTCTCCATAACTCTAGCGGCCAATTTCAATACTAGTTTAAAAATTTTTGAAGATGATGAGTTACCGACGAAGAACAGTTATAGCAATAATAATTATAATAATGAATATTCATCTTCAACTGTCACGAAAGAAGCTGATTCAATATTTTCATTCAATATAAGTGAAAAATACATGAAATATGATTTCAAAAAATCTACAAATATTATACAATTGAATGTTGGAACTTTGAATCAATTTTGGAAATTATCATTAGTTCAACTAACATGAAAAAAATTTAATTCATTTTGTTTGCAATATTCGATTGCAAAAATGAGCATTGAATTTCTAGTGATAAATAAAGCATATTCTGTCATAAAACAATTCTCATTGTTTTTGAATTATGGAATTGATATAACACTATACACAAATTTGAAAAACTAATTTCGCATAACGCTATTATGGATATTTATAATTCAGTATTAAATAACAGCGGAAAATACAGTAGTAAAATAAGGCGGGTTCTGGATCAATCTGCTTTATCATCACAGGTTTTGTTCCAAGCTATGTCATTACCTACCTTACCAATGGTAGTGACGCGAGTTATTATATATCTAGCTCACCTATTTGTAGGTCACACTATTGTAGGCCGTTTTTTTTATCGGCAAGTGGGCATCATCGTTTTATAAGCGGTCCGAAATCCCCACCCCCCCCACCCCCTCATGGCTAGCTATTTCAAATTATACACAATTGAGGGTGAGGGATTATACTATAAGGAATCGAGATTTTGCATGCAAACAAACTATTCAGTCAACCCTCATATTTTGCGTGTACGACTTCCATTTTTTCAAATATGAATATTGGTGCGAATATTGGTGCGATGATTGTAGAAGATCTTTCTCGTGAAGAAAAAAAGTTTCTCGAGTTTGTACCACCGCACGCTCATGACTATGATGAAATATTAATAAAAAATTTTGGCAATCGAGCCTCACCAGAAGTATACCAATTTCGCAGAGATTTAATCGAATTTCATGATAGTGTAATGCGATACTTCACAATTTGCTGATTCTAGTTAACAATGTTTCTTGGAAAAATCATGGAGTCGAATTGATGAAAGTTTTAGTTAAGTTTCAATTTTCATACGTTACACAAAATAAGCAGTTTGGTGTGAGAACGTTATTTGCGGTTCTAATTTCTTCTGTTTGATCGTGAAGCGATTTTGACGGGAAGTTCTCATGTAACGTTGGTATTTATATTCAGTTAAAAATAGATATTTCTAAGGTAAAAGCTACTATCACATAATGTAAATGAAATATTATATTATATGAAGAATATTCAACACAATTAAATGAATCGATTAATTACTAAAATAAGAACATGTTTCGAGATGCAAGATTATTTATTTGAAATGAGTGCGCTGCGACAGAGTGCAGGCGCGTGATGTCAGAATTGAGGTTAGAGGTCACTTGGGACCTAACACTATACTTTATGTTTCTTGATTGAAATTTGAAAAATATATATTATCTCTATAAAGTTCGTTTTCAATGATTTTACTTTCACTAGAAAAACGAATGATATCTAGTCAAAAAACCTTTGCAATAATAGAACGTGAAAGAGAGAGCAAAGTTCTTATATGACTTTACTCAATTATAAATATGTGTAATTCATTAAATAATTCATTAAACTACTTCACAAAAGTAATTGATATCAATTTATATTACCAAGTGCATAAAATATGGTAACGGGCTAACTACATAATCATATTTGTTATTCATTATCATAACAACATATAGGTTCGGGGCAAGTATCATTCACTGGCATTTCTGAAAATTATCGTCGCCTGCTATAAACAAAAGTGTTATCGGCGTCGAAATTTGGTGCTGAGTTTGTCTCGTGAAATTTCATCATTATTCGATTGATTGATGATACATTACCATGTGGGAATTAATATTTGTTATTTCCTTTATGTTCATACATTTTATGAAAATTCTGAATTTCGTTTACTCTTTAGAGGAAATTCGAATTACAATAGATTTTTATATGAATGAAATATATTCATTTATTTATATGTTCAAATCAGAAAATATCGATTATCTCAGAGGGTTTCAATTTTGATTATTGTACTTATACAGTAAAAAAAGAAGTGATATCAAAATCAAGAAAACTTTTTTAAAAAAAAAGAAAAAAAAGGCGCTAAGTTCTTACATGACAAAAAAAATTTAATTGCAAAAATTACTTTGGGAAAAGTTACTATGGAAAAATTACTTTACAAAAAGATTTGATATCATTTATTAATACTTGGAATATAACGGGGATGTTGGTGGGTTTGTTTCTTGAAATTTGATCAATATTCAATTGATTGATAATATACTTCTATGTGATAATTGATATTTGTTATAACTTTTATGTTCCTATATGTATTCAATGAGAAGTCGGAATTTCGTCTATTTTTCAGAAAAAATTCAAATTACGATAGATTTTTATATAGATGAATTATAATAATTTTCTATATGTTTATTAAGTATGGATCAAAAAATATCGATTTTCTTAAAAAGTTCCAATTCTTATTATTGTACTTGTAGTAAAAAAAGTAGTGATATCAAAAAAGAAGGACAAACTTTTTAAAAAAAAAAGAAAAAAAGGGCGCCAAACTCATGTGTGGCAGGAAAATTGAATTGCAAAGATTACTTTGCAAAAAGTTAATTTGAGAAAGTTACTTTGGAAAAAATGACTTTGCAAAAAGTTAATCTGAAAAAGTTACTTTGAAAAAATTACTTTACAAAAAGATTCGATATCAGTCATTTGTTTGCCAAGTACACAATACAAGGTTAGATATAGACTTACTATGTATTATATTATATATATTATATATTATGTATGGACTTACTATGTATTATATATCATATATTATATATTATATTATCCATACACTTATTATGTAATTATATTAGTTATCTCTATTTATAACAGAATACACATCAATGATAAGTTTCATTGATTGCCATTCCTAAGAAACCTCATTATCACCTATTGTAATCAATCAATGGTTATATATGTCAAAAATTTTTTGTTAATATCCCACTTTTAATACGAACGTACTTGGCGCGTCCGATCAGTCGATGAATTTCATACTCGTTAAAATTTTATGCATAATTCATATTGATAGCGGATTTCCCATAAATATATCATTACAAAGTTTTCATTCGAATCGGTTGGAAAAGAACAATAGTTGTAGCACAAAAACCAATTAAAGAACATAAAAAGTCGAAAATTCTCAAAAAAATGTTTTTGCTATATCTCAAAAACCAAAACTTTCCCCGAAAAAATGATTTAAGGGATTTCTTTATATTAGCAAATAGAACGTATTCACCAAATGTGAACTAAATCGGAGGGGGTGACTGTCATTATGGTTCGCGTTGGCATGGAATGACCCATATGACTTCATTCAAGAAAACTTGAAAATTTTATTTCAAGTGGCCTTGTTCAACCTCCCGTAAAATTAGAAGCACTGAGACATGAATTGCATGTAGATGCACGTGTTAAAGCACTGAAATTCGCTACTTCTGAAGTTCACGCATGTGAAGCATGTATTATTCGGGAATTACATTTCGAAACACGTATTTCAATTAATTTGCAATAAACTTTCAGCAAATTGGGAAGAGTGAGCTCATTGAAGATGAGCATAAGTGCATGTAATGTGTATTTTTAGTTCATACATATTTCTGACTTGGTTTTTATTAATTCTTAGAAAACATCGAATTTGTCTCATATCTATCGTTTGAGAAAATTTTCATATTATCGAGTTCTAATTTCTAACATTGATTTTAGAAATGGCTTTTTGACAAACTAAGTTTGCAATTGAGCCCCCGTATGCTGAAACTCGCTGCGCTCTGGCGGATGGACGGGGTCGGGCAAGGTGGGAGGTGACAAATAAATTTAGTCAAAACATAAAAAAAAAAAAAAATGCCTCTTACATATTTCAAAGACGCGTATTCCTACAAGAAAATTACGGTCCTACGTTGTTCGAGTCTCGAACTTCGCCACAAACTTTTTTTCTGAAAAGCTCGAAAAACACGGTACTCCGCGCGTAAGCATTCGTTATTGAAAAACAATGAATAAATATTCTCGTTGAGTTACGGTAATGTGTTCGTTAGCTCCGCCATAAAATATTGCATCAACTGGCCGAGAACCAATCTATTAGATAAATGATTTTTCGAGATCAAGCGAATTAAATTTTGAAAACGTCGACGCGATGGAAAAAAAATCCGAGATTTCATTTTTTTCCATCGAAAGTATTCATCGTAAAACCACTTCACCTCACCTGGTCCGTCCGCCAGAGCGTGGCAAGTTTTAGCATACGGGGCTCAATTGATAGTATGAACATTATTTGTTTTCTACTTGACAATATGTTTTATTGTGTTTAATGCATTCCTCCAATTCCAATCCAAACCAGTAAATTGAAACGTGACTCTGGTCCGCATTTCGAGAATAGTTTATCTGATACAGATAGGTTATTATTACAAAAAGATGAAGAGGTAAGTTGCTGAAACATTTGTTTCAATTCATATTTTCGACATGTATAAAAATAAATTCATTATTTTTGCAGATTCGAAGAATGCACGATATTCTGGCACAGATGCAAGAAAAATTGAAAGCAACAGGTCAAGGTTATGGTGGAATAGGTTTGCGCGGGAGAGTAGGGAGTTTGGGTAATGACTTAGATTCCGTTGATACTGAGAAGAAACGAAACAGTATTATTGATGTTTGAAGGCATGAATGTAACGTGTGTATGGACTCTATAAGGTTATTGATTCATGGTCAAACGGAACATAGTTGATCGAATAATTATAAACTGTTATTATCAGAGCATAAATAGAGATATATCACGAAATCGAGCTAAAATGTTTATACGCACATCAAAAATTATAAATAAGCTAAGTAACGATTCGATATGTCTTTTGCTCGTTGATACCCCTTAATAAAGTGGGAATAAATGTAAGATTCCAGCTGATGATTTATATTCTTCGAGATACTGAATAGTAATTATAATCAATGACTGCATTCTCAATGATGTATGAATTACCGTAATTGAAAATTTGATATACCTTCGCCTAGAGTTAGGTGGAAAATCGTGTTGTATCACTCCCGTAATAACCGTTTTAAATTCAAATGATGTATCGAAAACATAAAATAATTCGACGTTTTAAGAGTAGTAATTGTTTTATTTCTTTTCATTGACACCAAATTATTTACCTAGCATGATACTATATGAGGCGTGAACAACCAGAGCAGACTATCCCACTTCAAATTCGAACGAAGAAAATTGAGTTTAAAGGTTTCGGCTCACGATTAGGTTAAATGAGTCAGCTCATCCTGTTCAGTGGTGCCATTCGATATAGGATGCTTGTATTCAAAAGGTTCGTTGTGAGCTCATGAAATATTTTACGGACTATTGAAAACGCACTTTAGCACAATTTTTGATATTTTGTCGGATGGTCCGCTCTGACTTTCAACGCTTCATAAACAAGTAAGCCCTACACAGTTATATATACGTAGGGTGAAAATCACACTGGCCGACATGATTTTTTTGGCACAGTTCACCCTATCATTTTCACATTGCCAATAACTTCCTGATAAGAGAGAATATATTCATTACCCCCTAATACAACACACGTTCGATGAGCTCATCAGATTCCATTGTTATTGTCAGGTATTGAATGTTCAACAAGGGATATAATACTCCAGTTTCATGAGTCGCTCCCAGGCAATTCAAAACGAGACAGGAGATAGAAGACAATGTCCCTCAAGGTTTAACACGATACGAGAAAATACCACCGTAAAATGTTTCGAACAATTTGTTTTCACACGGTAGAATTTTTAAATGATTAGTAATGTATGTGAATATCTATTCCATTCGAAAATAACAGCACAAATGAAGAGACGAATCATTATTACAATATTCAAAATAAAGCAAAAGATTCAATAGTCGTGTCTTATTCTTAATCATCATGCACAATAGAATTAAGAAGTTTGGGGCATTATATACTTGAATAGAAAATTATGAGAAAATATATATTGTAGAAAACAACATTTAAAATCTCCCCTATAGCGGAGTGCCATGAGGTTTATACTTCGGAATCCAGAGCTTTTGAATGGATCTTCATAAAACCTTCTGGGATATGTTTCTCATACTATATATAAAAATGTTGAAAAATTAATTTTGGGCACTTTCAATTTTTTAATTATTTATATGAATAGTTATTATTTTTTTGAGTTTTCATTCATTTTCTATGAAAAAATCGAATTTGTTTCTGTTCAAACTTAGATTTTGGAAATGAGAACTATTACACACCTGTCCTTGGACACTCAAGGGACCGTAGGTATAAAGGTGTGGGGGCCCCCCCGGCTTATGGAAGGGACAACTAGGCGTGCAGTGCACCCCCAAAAAGTGCTCTACGAATGGAAAAAGCGATGAGATCGAGGTAACCACCTGGAATTTTTTTTAATCGATTATATTCACCTTGAGGAATCTTCAGTTGATATTGACGGGGGGTTGACTGACGCAGAACAGTAGATGAACAGGGCGGGTTCTGGGACAAACCCGTCGGTAACTTGCATTGACCCCTACCTTACCGACAGTTCCATAGTAGGTCCCAATCTGTTTTATCATCTGGTAGAAAAAGTCGATTTCTGTATTATCCACTGAGCGACGTTTCTCGTGGTGTGAAACTTTTTATCGATATCGATGACCGTACTATAGTATGAGTTTCTGTGTTGCGACATCGGGGATATGGATAACTGTACGTTTCTCTGTGATTGAACTGTAGTTTCGCTATTGAGTGGGTGGCAGAAATTCAAATGAATAATTTTTATCCATAATATATATGAAATATTTTTTTTCCTACTAATATGAAAGAATGAATGAAAAAAGAAAAAATCGATAAACAGATGAATAAATCGATAGATAAAGGAAAAATAAATAATCATATAAATAATTGTATGAGTCACTGTATATATATAATTATATAGATAAGCATATGAATAATTGAATAAACAAAAAATATGTAGATAAATAAATATGTGTGTGTGTGTGTGTAGGGAGGGGGGCTATCCAATAAGAGTTCGAAAAATGGGTGCACACCAATATAAATTCGATATGTTTCTTCATGATAGATCAGTGAACATTTGACGCATTCATCATCAAGTTCTAGAATAATTTTGATGAAGAACAATCAAGAGTTTTTACCATCGAAATTTTTCATTTAAGAAAAAAATTTTTTTATGAAAAAGTTTGGAAAAGTTTTTATAAATTTGCAAAAGTTTGGGAAAAGTTTTGAAAAGTTTTCCATAAATCTCCGAAAGTTTAGAAAAACTTTTTGAAAATTTAAAAAAGTTTTGAAAAGTTTTTATAAATTTGAAAAAGTTTTGAGGAATTTGAAAAAGTTTGTGAAAATTTAAAAAAGTTTTGGAAAGTTTTTTTAAATTTGGAAAAGGTTTGAGAAATTTGAAAAAGTTTCAAAAAGTTTTTAAGAATTTGAATAAGTTTTGAGAAATTTGAAAAAGTTTTATAAATTTCAAAAAATTTTCATGAAATTTGAAGAATGGAGATTATTCTGGATATTCAAGGCTTCAAACATCAGAGCAATCAATTTATTGTGTAAGAACTAGCAAGTATTCTAGTACACAATATCAATGTTGAAGAAACTATTGAAGTTACACACATACTATTCAAACCACCATGCTTGTGGGGTGAATTATCGAAGCAGTATCAAGCAATAAATTCATGGTTGATACGTAATTATCATGGACTATTATGGGATACTGGTGATGTGCCATATGATCAGCTCAACAATGTTCTCGAGATTCTATTGAAAGATGTTGATCATGTGTATGTGAAAGGAGTTGAGAAAAAGCAATGGTTATCAAGTATTATTGGGCATATGGGGAAAACAATTATCGATCTAGAGAGTTTCCAATGTCCATCTTTGAACAACCATGGAATGCAAAACTGTGAACATCACAAATACCCAGAATCTGGATTTTTCTATCACTGTGCCTACGCTAATGTTATATATTTGATGCGTTGGATGGAGGACAGAAAAAAAAATTCAGCACCCCTCAATAGGTGAATCATTGGAGATTTTTTTATCATCTTGAGGAGCGAATCGAAGATATGAATATGGGGACACATCGCATATTTTCCCGAAGAATTCATTCTTGAATATGTCCCCAGCAAAATAAATAATAATATCTGAGATAACCAGTATTATTATAACAGGATGAGGACATTAATGCTTACCAACCATATCATAAAACATCATCAACGATGTCATAAAACATTATCAACCTATTGCCACTGATTATGATGAATTCTTCGATGACATTTCATTCTTCAAAGATTGTATATTATGTAAAAAAAAAAAAAAAAAAAAAAATGTTAATAATTTCGATAATAAATTGAAAATGTTTGCATACAAAAATTGAATAATCGAATAAATTATTTACTATAACTATTCCACTATTGGGTATTTATTATGAGTGTTCGGAGATAATTTCAGCATTGCAGGTATTTTTTATAGTTGAAATATTATCCATCTAACACATACCACTTACGTTCATTTGCTTATCCTATGAAATAATTTTTTCATATTCATTGTTTCTCAACATGATCTGGAATTTTATATTAGTTCCAATCATATTTCACTCTCTATTAAATGGATGATATATTTTTTTTTCTCGTGTAACACAAAGAAAATAATTTTTCCCGTGAGTTGTGGAATATATTATTCAACTTAAGAAATGATATAAAGATGTATATATTTACTCTCATAATCCAAGAAAAAACATGCTACTAATCTATTGAGGAGAGATGCCATGAAAGTTATAGAAAAAATCGTGAGGTTGGTGGCGAAACGGTCCAACGTTAAGATAATGTTTTAATACCTAGAAATTATTCGTTGCATATTATAAGTTCTGCCCAAAATGAAAAATTAGTGGTATGAAAGATATTTATCATTTCACATGCAAGAGCATCAGTGGTTACATCAACACCATAAACGTTAGTGCCAACAAGTGAGTTTTCTCTGAATAATATGTATTAAAATTATATAAAAATTGTTATAGTTGTATAATGATATATTTCAGGATGGAATATTGTCAACTTAATTACACAATTCATGTACCACGAGAATGGTACGTAGGTGAAAATAACTTAGATTGTATGAATGACATTATTAGTGATGTGCTCACATATATGCAAATATGGGGGGCAACAAATGGAGCAGTAATCACAAGGAATGGTCTGGCAACCATCGTTGTGATCGACCATCAGAATCAAATGTGGTGGTTCCGAAGATTGCGTGAAGAAGATGATCATCGTCCGGAGCATGTTGGATACTTTCCACCTCTGGCATTGGAGTACGAGGAAGATATGTGGGGTCCAAACATATTCAGAAATGTGGATGGTGGTTATTGTGTTGCAGAAAATAATGATGATGATGATGATGATGATGACAATAATGATAATATCTTCATTGAAGACTTTGATTATTATGATTTAATTAATGACAATAATATAAATTTCAATGAGGATGATGAAAATGATGTGTGTGTGGATGATGATAGTGGCATTAGTTTAAATGATTATGATGATGATGATGATGATGATAATTTCTAAATAAAATGATTATAAAAGAATATTAAGTTTTCAATTTATTTATTTATTATATCAAAAATAAAATTCCATCAATATAATGACATACAAGAAAAAATTTCTCATTCTCATCTTAAATGATTAATGCATTGAATAAGATAGTTGTAGACATTGATAGATATTACTTATTTCAATTTCCCTTTCATCTACATTATTATGAAAGTATGATCATTGAATGAATTCACATTGTCCATATTCACCACCAATATAATGCATTCTAAGCTTCCCATTGTTAGATGCATCTTCCAATAATTCATATTATTCTCGATCATTCAGTAAATATGTTACTATTCTTGTTGGAAGAAATACGGTGAATTCACCATTTATGGTTACAACAATTTTTTCACCAAATCTCGTTTTAACAATTTTGATTTCAGACACTATATAGTCTGTTCCAGCCTCCAATTCTTTCCATGACTTTGAAGGTAGAAAATTCTCCGTTCGGCAAACTTCATTTAATTCAACGAAACTCATTTTTGATATAGATTATAGATTGAGTATAATTTCACACCTTGTGAGCAAATAATTTGAATTGACATCTCTCTAAGAGTTTTCTCTATATGTACACAATCCTCCACCAGTGTTTGTCTAGCAATATCCATCATATCATTGGTTCACACAATCAGTAAAGCCACTACAACTATTTTTCAACCACATGCATCATTTGGATTGGATCCTCACCACAGATGATATCGTCACACCTTTTTTTTTTTTTGTTGAGCCATCCCGCCCCCTCCATGATAGGAAACATTACAATTTCTTTATCCCAGCATATCCACCCCCTCTTTGAATTCTTAGAAATATCCACCCCAACACTTCGAATTCTTAGAAAAAATTTCTTATCTATTCATGTATGTATCGAATTATCATTATTTTGTTTCAAAAACATTCCTGTTTGATCCTGTTTTGTTTGTCATTTGATTATTTACGAAGCTGACGTCATTTCATTGCACCAAACTTAAAACAACCACGCCCACACTTTTATTCTATTTTTATCATCCTTATTACAAAAAGATTGACTTGAAATATAGTTAATAATTCAGAGTTCTTAAAAATCTCAAGAGTGTATTCACGACTGACTTCAAACTAGAAAAAAAAAAAAAAAAAATGAGTGATCAACAGCGGTCGGAGGATCGAAAGAAGCAGTCAGAGGAGCGAAAGAAGCATTATAACCAACTCATAAAATTGATGGAAGAGGCACATAAAGTTTGTTTATCAATGAATATTGGTACAGAATGTGATATACAAATTCGCAAGTGGCAAAAAAGTGAGGCACAGAATAAAAAATGTTTATAGAAATTTTTGCGAATGCAAAAACTAACTATTGGTGAAAAGAATCGATTGCAAGCTGTAAGTTCACATTTATTTTCATTATGTAGAAAATTCAATGAAGCTGCAAGACAGAAGATAATCAAAGGGCAGCATATTGTTAGTGGTAATATTCAAATCGATAGTGGGTATGATAATGATGTTAGGAATCTTAAGTGGGATAAATTACCATCAGCATTTAATGGTCGTATAAGAACTGGTGTTATAACAAACATTAACCACATTGATCTACATGAATTTCTTTTAGATGCGAGGGAGATTTTCATAATGAAAATAAGAGAAATGCAAACGAATGTTAAATCAAATGTAATATTGGCATGCAAATATGAAAATATTAAAGAATCTAGAACATATGAAGAAATAAAATATTTCAACACATCAAATGAATTGATTCTTCAGTCAACTAATATTTATGATTGGTATTCAAAGTATGTTAATGATACTTTATTAGCAAAAGTGGAAGAATTTGAAGACGGTGATTCAGGATGGACAATGAATGAAGTTGTGAACTTGGTAGTGAATATTAATAAATATGTAGCCTTACGAGGAGGACTATCAACATACATAGATCTCCCAAAATTTATTCAGTTGAAGAAAGCTGTGATGAACATAAAGAACAACGATGAATTTTGTTTCCTATGGTGTATTGTGGCAGCTCTACAGGTAAGAAAAAAATTAAATATAGAAGATCGTGATAAACATGCAAGAGAGGCAAAAAATTCAATGGGTAATGTAGCTAGAACATCATCATATCAACATTTCACTGAAGCAGGTCTTAACTTTGAGGGTTTAACTTTTCCTATGGCATTGTGTGATGTACCAAAATTTGAGGTAATGAATGATCTATCAATAAATGTGTATGGCATCGAGTATGAGAATAAACAAAAAATCATCGTTTTATATCATATAAGTAATAATGATAGTGACAAGCCAACTATTCATTTATTGATGGTTGATACTAGTATGGATATTGATAATAATAACTTTGAGTCGAATAAAATATTTCATTTTGCATGGATACATAATCTTTCGCGATTAGTCTCAAGTCAAATATCAGAACATAAAGGGAAGACATACATTCGTGATAGATGCTTATGTCATTTTCAAGAATTATACTCATATAATAATCATAAGTTAGATTGGCTTAGTATGAATAAAACACTTCGTGTAATATTGCCAAGAGAAGCAGAAAATTTTTTATCATTCAGTCATTACAAATATGAAGAATCTGTACCATTCGTTGTTTATGCAGACTTAGAGTGTATTTTAGAGAAAACAAATGTATCACAAACACATATTCCACATAGTGTTGCATTCCATTTACATTGCTCATATAATGATAAATTATCCCAGTTTAAATTAATGCGTAGTAATGAATGTATTCAATGGTTCATTGATCAATTAGAATCTTTAGCACATGAAATAAATAATATTTACAGTAGAATTGTACCGATGAAATCATTAACGGAAAAACAAAAATATGAATTTGAGAATGCAGTTATTTGTCATATTTGTGAAAAACCATTCAATCAAATTGATGCAAAACATCGAGATCATTTGTTTGAATAATAAATAATATTTACAGTAGAATTGTACCGATGAAATCATTAACGGAAAAACAAAAATATGAATTTGAGACTGCAGTTATTTGTCAAATTTGTGAAAAACCATTCAATCAAATTGATGCAAAACATCGAGATCATTGTCATTTCACTGGTAGATATCGTGGTGCAGCACATGATAATTGTAATACGAAATATACAAAACCATACTATTTACCAATTGTATTTCACAATTTAAGTGGTTATGATTCACATTTCATAATTGAGAGTATAGCTAAAAGTTACCCTGGTAAGGTAAGTCTCTTACCAATAAATGAAGAAAAATATATTTCATTCACTAAAAAAGTTCATGACACAAAAATATCTCTACGATTCATTGACTCATTGAGATTCATGGCGAGTGGTATTGATAAATTAGCAAATTATCTGGATGATGATGACAAATTAATCACTCGCGAGTTTTACAATGATGATAAACAATTCAAATTGGTTACAAAGAAGGGTGTATTTCCATATGAATATATCGATAGATGGATGAAGCTTGATGAGAAACATTTACCGGGAAAAGACAAATTTTATTCAAAGTTGAATCAAAGTGAAATTTCCGAGGAAAATTATGAACATGCAAAAGTGATTTGGAGTAAATTCAATATAAAGACATAAGGTGAATATTCTGATTTATATCTCAAAACAGATGTATTAATTTTAGCTGACATCTTTGAAAATTTCCGTCGTAATTGCTTCGTAACATATAATCTAGATCCATTACATTATTTTACAGCACCAGGTTTTGCTTTTGATGCAATGCTCAGAAATACAGGTGTAGAACTAGAGCTTTCCACAGATCCAGAGATGTTATTGTATATCGAGAAAGGTATTAGAGGTGGTGTAGCGCAATGCTCGAATCGCTATGCAAAATCAAATAATAAATATATGGGAGACAGTTACAATCCAACCAAAGAGCAATCATATCTTATGCATTTCGATGTTAATAATTTATATGGGGCAGCTATGAGTGATTATTCATCATATGGCGGATTCAAATGGTTGAATAAATCAATGAGTGTTGAACAAATACTCAATATCCCAAACGATTCATCAATAAGATATATCCTTGAAGTTGATTCGAAATATCCAAGAGAACTGCATGAGTTACATCGTGATTTAAAAAAATATATTGACTTGAATACAGACTTGCGTAAAAAATCAAAAAATGAATTTGAGAAAAATTTTTTCAACCTGATGAATAATGTTGTATTTGGTAAAACCATGGAGAATGTTCGCAAACATAAAGACGTAAAATTGAAAGCCCAATGGGATGGTAGATATGGTGCAAGAGCATATATAAGTAAACCAAATTTTCATAGCTGCATAACTTTTGAAGAAAACATGGTTATTATTGAGATGCAGCGTGTTAAAGTTAAGTTTATCGAACCCATCTACATTGGTTTTGCGATTCTTGATATTTCGAAAACATTCATATATGATTTCCATTATAATTATATAAAGAATGTATTCCCTAATAATAAGTCGAAATTATTGTATACTGATACTGATAGTCTAATATATGAATTGATCAATCCTGATGTATATGAAATAATGAAGTGTGATATAGACAAATTTGATACGAGTGATTATCCTGTTGTCAACAATTATGATATCCCACTTAGGAATAAAAAAGTTTTAGGACTCATGAAGGATTAAAATAAAGGTAGAATAATGACAGAATTTGTTGGATTACGTGCTAAACTGTACACATTCAAAGTACAGGATGACGATGAGGATAAAAAGAAAGCTAAAGGTGTGAAAGATTGTGCACTACGTGCGATCACATTTGATGATTATAAGCAATGTCTATTCCAGAATGAAAATGTGGTAATAGAGCAATATTTAATAAAAAGTAAAAATCATGCAGTGTCGACTATTCGTCAACGAAAACTAGCATTAAATAGTAATAATGATAAGCACATAGTATCCAATCAAACAACTGATACACTACCATGGGGTTATTATAATAGTAATATTCACGTTAGTGAGATGGATACAATGTAAATAGTATACATAAAAATTTGTTTTGTTTAATAAAATTATGTAGAACACAAATATATGTTTTGTTTTATAATTCTTTTTTATTTATCCAACTATTATGTGTATTATCGAAACCTAACCACTTTACATAACATTTATCACCACGTTCACGTAGTATTCTTTCAACAAGATAAACATTTGGATATTTAACTTTGCTGAGTTCGTCTTCGTAGAAGCATCCATCGATTCTTTGATCCTGATAATCAATAAGTTTTGATGTTGGAGGGGTTGTATTCAATATTTTATCAATGCTGAAAATTTCTGTGGTCCAATTTGGTGTGTATCCCTTCTCAAATAAATGTTTATATTTGCTCACTCGAACTTTGTCACCAATTTAAAATTTTCTCTTTTGTTTTTCCAATATTTGATATTGCTTGTATACAGTTCGAAACAATATTTTTTCAATGACATCCTTGGGGTTCATTTTAATTGTTCGATGTTTATTGTTATTATATGTTATAATTAAGTTTGATAATATATCAATCCATTTATATGACCCACGCAAACTGAACTGTTTCCACATTTTATTCTTTAAGGTTCGATTGAAACGTTCACATAACGAATCCTTCAAATTACTGTATGTTGAATATAGTTTAATATCATGTTGTTTCATTAGTGACTTGAATTTTTTATTGTAAAATTCTTTACCCTGATCAACATGTAATTTTCTCGGTGCTCGACCAGTATCCAAGATAGAATTCATCGCTTTCGTCACATCTTTACCATTTTTCGTTTCAATAGGTACAGCCCAAGCAAATTTTGAAAAGATGTCTATGACGGTTAGCAAGTATTTATTGCCATTGTTGTTGGTTGCATAGGCAGACATGTCAACAAGATCTGCTCGCCATGTTTCATCCAATCCCCTCATCTGAACATGACGTCGTGTGTAATTCACCCGGGCAGGTTTATGTAACTCATTCACCAATGTTTCCTTTTTATTCATATCTACAATTCGTCTCGTTGATGTGCACTCAATTGAACTGTTAGATGATTAATGGTCTCGGATTGTTTCTGCAACTCGTTTTGAATGAGTTCACGTTGTCGTCTAAACGTTTTACGCATATGAAGATCTTGAAGATTTATATCAGAATGTACTTTTGTTAAATCATGATGAATCTTTTCTACTTCGGAATTTATAGTTGACATCATTGTACCGAGAGGCACGGCATCACTTGCATCCTCAGGTTTAGCTAAATTGCAGAGTCTCTTCCCATTTATATCATATTGATTATCAGCTGTGACTTTGAATCCATAACCAGATGGTCCTCGGCTATTTTGTTCAGCACTTTTTTTGAATTTCCGTCCAAATATGTCTACACTCATCCTGTCATTACTTCGGTATAGTTGTCACACAAATGAATGAAGAGGTATTGATACGTTGCTTAAGGGGGTATTCTGGTCTAGAAGCCTAAATTTTAAGCATTTTTCAAACTAGGATAAAAAAAAATTGACAACATTTAGAACATCGATTTTTTTATATGATATTTATTAAGATTTTAAGAATATAAAAAAAAAAAAAATGTAGAGAAAAAAAATCAAAAATTCATCGAATTGAAGGCCGGTGAAATGGGGGCTACAAGAAAAACGGTGCAGCCTGGTTGACATGATTCCAACCCCTGTAGTGATCTGAAACAGAAAAATTTGAGAAATTCTCAATCAGTAAAGATGTCGCTATCGTGTGGACCTCAGCCAAAAAAAAAAAATAATAATTCACAAAATGGCGTCGACATGAAAAAAAAAATTTGTTTACCCCCTTTTTTTGATCTTCTCGAATTTTAATAAGACGTGTGCCTAATATTGTGCGATAAAACAAATTATTCATGTAATAAAATTATTTATTCATTGTCGTGAAAGTGTGTGTGGGATTTTGGAAGAGAAGCTGAGATTGTAGTTGTGCTGTATCATACATTTTTGAGACGATTCTTTGTAAGTAATAAGCATTAATAATAATATTTTGTGTCTGTTGCCACGTGCCGCTCGCCTTGTTCAGCGGGCGTCCATTTTGTTCACGTTGCGCCAAATTCCTGGTCATTATATTATAAGTGTAGTTAATAGTTGTTTAATAACGGTTGTCTTAATAAAATGAGAGTTATAAATAAATTAGTTCAGTTGCTGATATCCAGATCAGTTGTTTACTGGTGTACGAACCCAGTCGTTATAAATTGGTATTATTATTTTTTGTTTCAATTATTCGCGTCGAGCGCATTCTTATTTGCTCACGCTATATTTTCATATATTATTTTCAATAACATATAAAAAATATTTTGTTTAGAACAATAAATTATTATTTTCATTTAACGATTTCTTTTGTGGTCGTTGATCATCCTCATCCTATTATTTGTCATTTACAATTAAATAGGTACACGAAAGTGGCATCCCTTGTAAGTCGCTGCGGAGAAACAATTATCTCAAGTAATTATTAAAAATAATTAATTGTGCGTGACGCCTAGAAAACGCCACGTCACAAATTATAAAACTTTGTAGAGTCGTCAAGGATACCTAAAAATACAGTATAATGATAGTCTACCGCGTCGGAGGGGAGGTCATCATAGGTCTACCACCCACACAAGGTGTCCAGAAATAAACTTTTTTGACTTATTTCTACAAGGCTGAAAATTTTTTATCATATACTTAAGTTTATAAGAGAACTAAAAAAATAAGTCTACCGATAATATAAAGGTGCAAAGCCTTGATAGACGCAATGGAATGCACGACCTCCCGAGAACAGCCGCCGCGCCGATCCGCTATAATTCGCTTTGAATAATTGCATACACCATTATGAAACGTTCGATATATTAATAATGAAAAAGCGTTTGCGAGTGAGTTTTTTGCTAGTATGATATTACTATAATAAAAGTAGGAAATACATTTTTTTTTAAATAACTTAAATTTATTTCTTTCAAACGCTGAATAATTAAATTTATTTCAATCGAATAATTATTATAATAAGATTTTTTTTTATTGTAATAATATAGTATTCTATGAAACATAAATATTTTATATACAATATTTATGTTACTGTTCATCGCCACTGGCATTTCCTTTCTCATCGGAATCCAAATCGTAATCGCTATCTTCATCCTCATCATCATCATTCTCATTGTTCACCAGTAGTGTTATAGGTTGTCTTCTAGATACAAATTTGAATAATCGCGCTATAACACGGCATATTTGAACTCAATCGGTAAGGTAGAGATCTACATGTCCGATCGTCGGGTTTATGTTATCGACAAAATGGTTTCCCATACTATAGTATGATGTGTTTAATATGCTATAGTACTACTTCCAAATAATAAACGAAATAGTTCCTATAGCACGTTCGAATAATAGACAAAATGGTTCCTATAGTATAATGTTTTCATACTATAGTACATTCTAATAATAAACAAAATGGTTCCTATAGTACCGCATATTATCATTCGTGATCGATTTTTACGAGGGAAACATTATGGTTGATTCTCATGTATGACATATAAATTTTTTCACATGGGAAACATTACGACTGATTCTCATGTATGACATAAATTTTTTACATGGAGAATAATATAATCGATTCCCATGTACTACATATATCGATCGACAGAATTCATGATCCCCTAATATGTATGCGTCTATTTTAACGCAAAAATATTATGAACACATCTCAAGAAAATGTTTGATGAATAACTATAATATTTATTCACACAACTATATTAAAAAGTGTTGGGGATGGTTGTATAAAATGATCAAAATATTCAATCATAATGTTCAGTATCCTCAAGAGAGCATCAAGGTACGCGCGCAAAATTCAAAATGGAGGTCATAGTGGATATGCAAGGATTCAAATGGAGAAACAATGAATTTATTGTTAAAGAGTTTGCAATGATACAACTTGATAAAAAAGATGATCATGGAACACGTATATTATTCAAACCACCATGCAAGTGGGATGATTTACCAAAACAATATAAAGTAACAAATTCTGAGCTGATACGCAATTACCATGGGATATTTTGAGCTCTGTGAAGTTGGCACCCCCAAATGCAAATTTTTCAATTTTTTTTGCACGGTTCGTTTGTCCATCGTAGGACCACGTAAGTCCACCCAATAGATTATTTTGTCCAGGCACAGTTTAAAAGTTATAAACAAATACTTTTTTTTCAAAAAATTTCCGACCAGCACCCCCAAGTGCGAATTTTTCAATTTTTTTGGCACGGTTCGTTTGTTCATCGTAGGACCACGTAAGTCCACCCAATAGATTATTTTGTCCACCCCCAGATTAATTATTATTCAACTTTTGAAATTTTCGAAAGTGTGAAGTTGGCACCCCCAAATGCGAATTTTTCAATTTTTTTTGCACGGATCGTTTGTCCATCGTAGGACCACGTAAGTCCACCTAATAGATTATTTTGTCCAGGCACCGTTCAAAAGTTATAAACAAAAGTTTTTTTTTCATGTATATGGCGACTAAGAAAATCCGAAATTGGCACCCCCAAATGCAAATTTCGCAAGTTTTTTTGCATGATTCGTTTGTCTATCGTAGGACCACATTTGTCCACCCAAAAGATTATTTTGTCCAGGCAGCGTTCAAAAGTTATAAACAAAATTTTTTTTTTCATGTATATGGCGACTAAGAAAATGCGAAGTTACACCCCCAAATGCAAATTTCGCAAGTTTTTTTGCAGGATTCGCTTGTCTATCGTAGGACCACATTTGTCCACCCGAAAGATTATTTTGTCCACCCCCAGATTAATTATTATTCAACTTTTAGAATTTTCGAAAGTGTGAAATTGGCACGCCTAAAAAGTTATGAACAAATTTTTTTTTTCAAATATATTTCTTCCAGAAAAATGTGGTTACACCACCAAATGCAAATTTCGCAACTTTTTTTGCAGCATTCGTTTTTCCATCGCAGGGCAAGGCTTGTCCAGTAGGGTGTGCCATTTTTAGGCAACCTTTTTTTTCATCGAATAAACAGACTGAAAACATACCAGACGGTGAAAAAATGAGCCTGTTGAAAGCGGAGCTCTTAATTTTAATATTTAGAGCTGCCGGTATGTATTTTCCATTTTGCATTTGAATAACATGGGAACAAAAAAATTTTTTTTTTGATTTTTGTTGTTAGACATCGGCGCGACGTAGAGATGAGCCGACTACATGTTCTTGTAGGGAATCGAACGCTCTACAAAAAAAGTCTCCCAAACTTTTTTCATAGAAACAGTCATTCTGCAGATATTCAAATCCAAAGTTCGAAATGTATGAAATTTCGACTTTTTTGTCATTAAATCGATAATAGTCAGTTTTTTATTGTCATAAAAATTATTTTCATTCAAAAAACTGGTTGCAATGTGCTTATTTTTTGTGAAGCTAGAAAAAAATACTCATATATTGGATATTTTTTTTTCTTTATTTTATTTACTATGGAAAAAATTATTTATCACTCATGTTGAATTGAATTTCTTATGATTTCAAACTTCTGGGAAATTATTCATTCATTACTGTGTGGAAATTTGAAAAATTCGTTGACTGAAAATTCGCTGGAAACCTTGTTGAACAAAAATATAAGTGAATTCGTTTCCAAAAAATCAATGAAATTATTTGAAAAATTCGATTTACCATGCGATTTTCTTGATGAAGATGTTCCATTGTGGCCAGATAATGAAAGTTATCAAGAAAATTTGGAGTTTTTTAAAAAATCGAATGTTGTTAATGACATTGCAGAACGCAGCGTCGCATTAGTCAACGAATATAATACATGCCTAACTAAAGATGAAGAACAATTTCAATTTTTATTGCAAGTAGTAAACAAGCACCGAAAAAAATATCCAAATTGTAATGAAAAAACACTTCAGTAATTGTACTTTCATTGCTCAATTTCGTTTATATAGTATAAGTTTTATTGCTTTTAGATGATAATAGAATTAATTCAACATAAGTCATGAATAATTTCTTTCACAGTAAATAAAATGAAGAAAAAAAAATATCCAATATATGAGTATTTTTTTTCAGCTTCACAAAAAATAAGCACATTAAAACCAGTTTTTTCAATGAAAATAATTTTTATGACATTAAAAAACTGACTATTATCGATTTAATGACAAAAAAGTCGAAATTTCATACATTTCGAACTTTGGGTTTGAATATCTGCAGAATGACTGTTTCTATGAAAAAAGTTCAAGAGACCTTTTTTATAGAGCGTTCGATTCCCTATGAGAAAATGTAGTCGGCTCATCTCTACGTTGCGCCAATGTCCAACAACGAAAATAAAGAAAAAAAATTTTTTTTTCCCATGTTATTCAATTGGAAAATGGAAAATATATTCCGGCAGCTCTAAATATTAAAATTAAGAGCTCCGCTTTTAACAGGCTCATTTTTTCACCGTCTAGTATGTTTTCAGTCTGTTTATTCGATGAAAAAAAAAAGTTGCCTAAAAATGGCACACCCTACTGGACAAGCCTTGCCCTGCGATGGAAAAACGAATCCTGCAAAAAAAGTTGCGAAATTTGCATTTAGTGGTGTAACCACATTTTTCTGGAAGAAATATATTTGAAAAAAAAAATTTGTTCATAATTTTTTAGGGGTGCCAATTTCACACTTTCGAAAATTCTAAAAGTTGAATAATAATTGATCTGGGAGTGAACAAAATAATCTATTGGGTGGACAAATGTGGTCCTACGATAGACAAGCGAATCCTGCAAAAAAACTTGCGAAATTTGCATTTGGGGTTGTAACTTCGCATTTTCTCAGTCGCCATATACATGAAAAAAAAAATTGTGCTTATAACTTTTGAACGGTGCCTGGACAAAATGATCTATTGAGTGGACTTACGTGATCCTACGATGGACAAACGATCCGTGCAAAAGAAAATTGAAAAATTCGCATTTGGGGGTGCCAACTTCACACTTTCGAAAATTTTAAAAGTTGAATAACAATTAATCTGGGGGTGGACAAAATAATCTATTGGGTGGACAAATGTGGTCCTACGATAGACAAGCGAATCCTGCAAAAAAACTTGCGAAATTTGCATTTGGGGGTGTAACTTCGCATTTTCTCAGTCGCCATATACATGAAAAAAAAAATTTTGTTTATAACTTTTGAACGGTGCCTGGACAAAATAATCTATTGGGTGGACTTACGTGGTCCTACGATGGACAAACGATCCGTGCAAAAAAAAATGAAAAATTCGCATTTGGGGGTGCCAACTTCACACTTTCGAAAATTCTAAAAGTTGAATAATAATTAATCTGGGGGTGGACAAAATAATCTTTTGGGTGGACAAATGTGGTCCTACGATAGACAAACGAATCATGCAAAAAAACTTGCGAAATTTGCTTTTGGGGTGTGCCAATTTCGGATTTTCTTAGTCGCCATATACATGAAAAAAAAACTTTTGTTTATAACTTTTGAACGGTGCCTGGACAAAATAATCTATTGGGTGGACTTACGTGGTCCTACGATGGACAAACGATCCGTGCAAAAAAAATTGAAAAATTCGCATTTGGGGGTGCCAACTTCACACTTTCGAAAATTTTAAAAGTTGAATAATAATTAATCTGGGGGTGGACAAAATAATCTATTGGGTGGACTTACGTGGTCCTACGATGGACAAACGAACCCTGCCAAAAAAAATTGAAAAATTCGCATTTGGGGGTGCTGTTCGGAAATTTTTTGAAAAAAAAGTATTTGTTTATAACTTTTAAACTGTGCCTGGACAAAATAATCTATTGGGTGGACTTACGTGGTCCTACGATGGACAAACGAACCGTGCAAAAAAAATTGAAAAATTCGCATTTGGGGGTGCCAACTTCACAGAGCTGATATTTTGGGATGATGGTGATATACCATATGAAAAATTGCGTGATATTCTGGAGATCATATTGAAGGATGTGGATTATATCTATGTCAAAGGTGTTGAGAAGAAAAAATGGTTGCACAATATAATTGGATATACACAGAAAAAAATTATAAATATTGAAAACTTTTTATGTTCATCATTGAAAAATGTGTATACTTCTGATTGTAATTATCATACATTTGAGAATTTCATAGGCTTCCATTGTGCTCATGAAAATGTTAAACAATTGAAAAGTTGGTTGGAAGAAAAAAATAATTTATTGGAAAATAAATATTAACCAAAAGAATATGTATTATAATTTACTTTAAATCTCATTATAATTATCCTAATAACCTCATATTATCCCTCAAATTGCTATTTCCATTATTTGCTATGAGTGCGAAAAAAAAGATGAATAGGTAGCATTGTTATGGCACGCGCCATTTCATTCAAATATAGATAACAAATGAATATCAGTAGCACCACCTTAAAATATACCTATATATTGGAGGTAATAAGCGTGCGCATCATCCCTCGTAATGCCCAAATATCATTGGGTATGACCCCTCCGACGCACGACCTCCCCCGATGACGTCAACCATTTTTTTTTTCTAAGACAAAGCATGAAACTTTTTTCTGAGACAAAGCATGAAACTTTTCCTAATGCACATTATTTCCTGAAACATTGTGTAAGCAGCATATGATTAACATAGTAACAGTACAAAATATGAAGTAAAAAGTGATTAAACATAATTCAATAGTTCAAAAGTAAATGTAAGTACAAATAATTATTACTAATTTCTTTTGAAAACAATTTTTTTCATATATTATTCATTATTCTCATTGAAATAAAATTTTTGTTCGTTAACATATTTTTATTTGCTGCATGTTCAACGCAGTAAATAATTATATTTAAAAAAAAAATCTTTTATTATCAATTTATTTCCAATCATATATTTTTTTTTTTACATTAATTTATATAAACTATTATGATTAAAAAATTTTTTTTTCATTTACAGATACAATGGCATTCATAAAATACCATATATATGTTCCATGTGAATGGGTAATAGATGATGACCAATATTACAAATTAATTGAAACATTATATGATGCGATGGAATTTTATGTAGATGTACATTTAAATTACAATGGATTTGTATATACCAAAAATGATATTGATGCATATTTAATCATTGACGATATACATAAATTTTATTGGTTCAAACGGATCAGGATCGAGAATGATAGACGTCCTCCAACCGTCAATTATTACCCTCGCCTAGCACCAATTCATTTAGAAGAACAATGGCGATTTATTCATCACAATAATAACGACAATAATAACGATAATAATAACGATAACGATAACGAAAACAATAACGACAATAATAATGACAACGATAATAATGATGATGATGATACGGATGATGATAATGATGATGATGATGGAAATAATGCAGAAATGCATGAATTTTTCATGCAAAACTGGATAGCTGCTGATGGGTATGATCGCGATTATGCATCATATGAGGAAGATGATGATGATGATGATGATGATGATGATGATGATGATGATGATGATGATGATGATGATGATGATGTTAATAATATATAAAAAAAATTAAAATATAAAATAAAATAAAATAAAATAAATTAAAATATAAAATAAATTGAAATAAATTGAAGTAAATTAAGATATAATAAAAATGTGTTTGAAATGAATTTTATAAAAATAAATTTTTGAATTATAATAATTATATGAATAATAAAATATTTTTTGGTGTTAGGTTATATAATAAAATGAATACATAAAAAATTAATTTTTATTTTTTATTTATAGATAAAATTTAACATACAATCATATTCAAGTAATGATTAATTTATTAGTTTTTATTTAAAATAATGCCTTTTATTTAATATTTATGAATTCAAATTCATTGTACTGTCTACCAATGTAATGAATAGTGAGAGTTCCATTTGTTGCTGCGTCTATTAATAATTTATATTGATCTCGTTCTTTCAATAGGAGTTTTACAGTCCTCGATGGTAGAAAAACAGTGAATTCATCATTCAATGTTACAACAATGCTTTCACCAAATTTTGTTTTGATAGTTTGCATTTCAGTCACTTTATATTTAGTATCAACTTCTAGTTTTTTCCATGACTTCGTTGGTAGAAAATATTCAGTTCGACAAACTTCATTTAATTTAGAAAAATCCATTTCAAAAAATATTTGAGATGTATGTTTTCTTGATATCACTCACAGATGAAATGTTGAGAATGAATAAATTTTCATGTTTTTATAACTTCCACCCCACTCTCATATCATGAAGGTAAGAGTGGGAAGTGATCATGATTGGTTTAAACAAGTTTCAGAGATGACGTTATCCTACTTTCTGATTGATTTAAACAAGTTTGAACATGTTTCAGCAGTAGATAAACAACGCGGGTTCTGGGACAAACCTATCGGTAACTTGCATTGACCCTTACCTTACCGACAGTTTCATAGTAGGTCCCAATCTGTTTTATCATCAGGTCGAAAAAGTCGATATCTGTATTATCCACTAAGCGACGTTTCTCGTGGTGTGGAATTTTTCATCGATATCGATGATAGTACTATAGTATGAGTTTCTTTGTTGCGACATTGGGGAAATGGATAACTGTACGTTTCTCTATGATTGAACTGTAGTTTCGCTGTTGAGTGGGTGAGGGGAATTCAAATGAATAAGTTTTTATCCATAATATACATGAAATATTTTTTTTCCTACAAATATGAAAGAATAAATGGAAAAAAAAAAATGATAAACAAAAGAAATGAATCAATAAATGATGGAAAAGTAAATAATCATATAAATAATTGTATGAGTCACTATATAAATAGTCATATAGATAAGCATATGAATAATTGTATAAATAAAAAATATGTAGATAAATAAATATGTGTGTAGGGAGAGGGGGCTACCCAATAAGAGTTCGAAAAATGGATGCACACCAATATAAATTTGATATGTTTCTTCATGATAGATCAGTGGACATTTGACGCATTCATCATCAAGTTCTAGAAAAATCTTGATGAAGAAGAATCAAGAGTTTTTACCAACGAAATTTTTCATGTGGAAAAAATTTTTTTTTATGAAAAAGTTTGGAAAAGTTTTTATAAATTTGCAAAAAGTTGGGGAAAAGTTTTCAAAAATTTGGGAAAGTTTTGAAAAGTTTTCCATAAATATCCGAAAGTTTAGAAAAAGTTTTTAAAAATTTAAAAAAGTTTTGAAAAGTTTTTATAAATTTGAAAAAGTTTTGAGAATTTTGGAAAAGTTTTGAAAAGTTTTCCATAAATCTCCGAAAGTTTTAGAAAAAGTTTTTGAAAATTTAAAAAAGTTTTGAAAAGTTTTTATAAATTTGAAAAAGTTTTGAGAAATTTGAAAAAGTTTGAAAAAGTTTTCAAAAATTTAAAAAGTTTTGAGAAATTTGAAAAAGATTTCATAAATTTCAAAAAGTTTTCATGAAATTTGAAGAATGGAGATTATTCTGGATATTCAAGGCTTCAAACATCAGAGCAATCAATTTATTGTGAAAGAACTAGCAAGTATTCTAGTACACAGTATCAATGTTGAAGAAACTATTGAAGTTACACACATACTATTCAAACCACCATGCTTGTGGGGTGAATTATCGAAGCAGTATCAAGCAATAAATTCATGGTTGATACGTAATTATCATGGACTATCATGGGATACTGGTGATGTACCATATGATCAGCTCAACAATGTTCTCGAGATTCTATTGAAAGATGTTGATCATGTGTATGTGAAAGGAGTTGAGAAAAAGCAATGGTTATCAAGTATTATTGGGCATATGGGGAAAACAGTTATCGATCTAGAGAGTTTCCAATGTCCATCATTGAAAAATCATGGAATGCAAAACTGTGAATATCACAAATACCCAGAATCTGGATTTTTCTATCACTGTGCCCACGCTAATGTTATATATTTGAAGCGTTGGATGGAAGACAGAAAAAAAAAAAGAATTCAACACCCATCAATAGGTAAATCATTAGAGACTTTTTTATCATCTTGAGGAGCGAATCGAAGATATGAATGTGGGGACACATCGCATATTTTCCGAAAAATTTATTCTTAAATATGTCCCCAGCAAAATAAATAATAATATCTGAGATAACCAGTATTATTATAACAGGATGAGGACGTTAATGCTTACCAACCATATCACAAAACATTATCAACGATGTCATAAAACATTATCAACCTATTGCCACTGATTATGATGAATCCTCCGATGACATTTCATTCTTCAAAGATTGTATATTATGTAAAAAAAAATTGTTAATAATTTCGATAATAAATTGAAAATGTTTGCACACAAAAATTGAATAATCGAATAAATTATTTACTATAACTATTCCACTATTGGGTATTTAGTATAAGTGTTCAGAGATAATTTCAGCATTGCAGGTATTCTTTATAGTTGAAATATTATTCATCTAACACATACCACTTACGTTCATTTGTTTATCCTATAAAATAATTTTTCCATATTCATTGTTTCTCAACATGATCCGGAATTTTATATTAGTTCCAATCATATTTCACTCTTCATTGAATGGATGATATATTTTTTTTCTCATATAACACAAAGAAAATAATTTTTCCCATGAGTTGTGGAATATATTATTTAACTTAAGAAACGATATAAAGATGTATATATTTACTCTTATAATCCAAGAAAAAACATGCTACTAATCTATTGAGGAGAGGTGCCATAAAAGTTATAGAAAAAATCGAGAGGTTGGTGGCGAAACGGTCCAACGTTAAGATAATGTTTTAATACCTAGAAATTATTCGTTGCATATTATAAGTTCCGCCCAAAATGAAAAATTAGTGGTATGAACGATATTTATCATTTCACATGCAAGAGCATCAGTGGTTACATCAACACCATAAACGTTAGTGCCAACAAGTGAGTTTTCTCTGAATAATATGTATTAAAATTATATAAAAATTGTTATAGTTGTATAATGATATATTTCAGGATGGAATATTGTCAACTTAATTACACAATTCATGTACCACGAGAATGGTACGTAGGTGGAAATAACTTAGATTGTATGAATGACATTATTAGTGATGTGCTCACATATATGCAAATATGGGGGGCAACAAATGGAGCAGTAATCACAAGGAATGGTCTGGCAACCATCGTTGTGATCGACCATCAGAATCAAATGTGATGGTTCCGAAGATTGCGTGAAGAAGATGATCATCGTCCGGAGCATGTTGGATACTTTCCACCTCTGGCAATGGAGTATGAGGAGAATATGTGGGGTCCAATCATATTCAGAAATGTGGATGGTGTTTATTGTGTTGCGGGAAATAATGATGATAATGATGATGATAATGATGATGATGATGATGATGATGATGATGATGATGATGATGATGATGATGATGATGATGATGATGATGATGATGATGATGATGATGATGATGATGATGATGATGATGATGATGATGATGATGATGATGATGATATCAATAATAACATCATTAATAATGACTTTGATTATTACGATTTAATCAATGACAATAATATAAATTTCAATGAGGATGATGAAAATGATGTGAGTGTGGATGATGATAGTGGCATTAGTTTAAATGATTATGATGATGATGATGATGATGATGATAATTTCTGAATAAAATGATTATAAAAGAATATTATGTTTTCAATTTATTTATTTATTATATCAAAAAATAAAATTCCATCAATATAATGACATACAAGAAAAAATTTTTCATTCTCATCTTAAATGATTAATGCATTGAATAAGATAGTTGTAGACATTGATAGATATTACTTATTTCAATTTCCCTTTCATCTACATTATTATGAAAGTATGATCATTGAATGAATTCACATTGTCTATATTTACCACCAATATAATGCATTCTAAGCTTCCCATTGTTAGATGCATCTTCCAATAATTCATATTGTTCTCGATCATTCAGTAAATATGTTACTATTCTTGTTGGTAAAAATACGGTGAATTCACCATTTATGGTTACAACAATTTTTTCACCAAATCTCGTTTTAACAATTTTGATTTCAGACACTATATAGTTTGTTCCAGCCTCCAATTCTTTCCATGACTTTGAAGGTAGAAAATTTTCCGTTCGGCAAACTTCATTTAATTTAACGAAAATCATTTTTGATATAGATTATAGATTGAGTATAATTTCACAACTTATGAGCAAATAATTTGAATTGACATCTCTCTAAGAGTTTTCTCTATATGTACACAATCCCCCACCAGTGTTTGTCTAGCAATATCCATCATATCATTGGTTCACACAATCAGTATAACCACTACAACTATTTTCCAACCACATGCATCATTTGGATTGGATCCCCACCACAGATGATATCGTCACACCTTTTTTTTTTTTTTTGTTGAGCCATCCCGCCCCATCCATGATAGGAAACGTTACAATTTCTTTATCCCAGCATATCCACCCCCTCTTTGAATTCTTAGAAATATCCACCTCAACACATCGAATTCTTAGAAAAAATTTCTTATCTATTCATGTATGTATTGAGTTATCATTATTTTGTTTCAAAAACATTCCTGTTTGATCCTGTTTTGTTTGTCATTCGATTATTTACAAAGCTGACGTCATTTCATTTCACCAAACTTAGAACAACCACGCCCACACTTTTTCTCTATTTTTTTTTTCATCCTTATTACAAAAAGATTGACTTGAAATATAGTTAATCATTCAGAGTTCTTAAAAATCTCAAGAGTGTATTCACGAGTGTCTTCAAACTAGAAAAAAAAAAAATGAGTGATCAACAGCGGTCGGAGGATCGAAAGAAGCAGTCAGAGGAGCGAAAGAACCATTATAACCAACTCATAAAATTGATGGAAGAAGCACATAAAGTTTGTTTATCAATGAATATTGGTACAGAATGTGATATACAGATTCGCAAGTGGCAAAAAATTGGGGCACAAAATATAAAATGTTTAAAAAAAATTTTGCGAATGCAAAAACTAACTATTGGTGAAAAGAATCAATTGCAAGCTGTAAGTTCACATTTATTTTCATTATGTAGAAAATCCAATGAAGCTGCAAGACAGAAGATAATCAAAGGGCAGCATATTGTTGGTGGTAATATTCAAATCGATAGTGGGAATGATAATGATGTTAAGAATCTTAAGTGGGATGAATTACCATCAGCATTTAATGGTCGTATAAGAACTGGTGTTATAACAAACATTAACCACATTGATCTACATGAATTTCTCTTAGATGCGAGGGAGATTTTCATAATGAAAATAAGAGAAATGCAAACGAATGTTAAATCAAATGTAATATTGGCATGCAAATATGAAAATATTAAAGAATCTAGAACATATGAAGAAATAAAATATTTCAACACATCAAATGAATTGATTCTTCAATCAACTAATATTTATGATTGGTATTCAAAGTATGTTAATGATACTTTATTAGCAAAAGTGGAAGAATTTGAAGAAGGTGATTCAGGATGGACAATGAATGAAGTTGTGAACTTGGTAGTGAATATTAATAAATATGTAGCCTTACAAGGAGGACTATCAACATACATAGATCTCCCAAAATTTATTCAGTTGAAGAAAGCTGTGATAAACATAAAGAACAACGATGAATTTTGTTTCCTATGGTGTATTGTGGCAGCTCTACAGGGAAGAAAAAAATTAAATGTTGAAGATAATGATAAATATGCAAGAGAAGCAAAAAATTCAATGGGTAATGTAGCTAGAACATCATCATATCAACATTTCACTGAAGCAGGTCTTAAATTTGAGGGTTTAACTTTCCCTATGGCATTGTGTGATGTACCAAAATTTGAGGTAATGAATGATCTATCAATAAATGTGTATGGCATCGAGTATGAGAATAAACAAAAAATCATCATTCCATATCATATAAGTAATAATGATAGTGATAAGCCAACTATTCATTTATTGATGGTTGATACTGGTATGGATATTGATAATAATAACTTTGAGTTGAATAAAATATATCATTTTGCATGCATACATAATCTTTCGCGATTAGTCTCAAGTCAAATATCAGAACATAAAGGGAAGATATACATTTGTGATAGATGCTTATGTCATTTTCAAGAATTATACTCATATAATAATCATAAGTTAGATTGGCTTAGTATGAATAAAACACTTCGTGTAATATTGCCAAGAGAAGAAGAAAAATTTTTATCATTCAGTCATTACAAATATAAAGAATCTGTACCATTCGTTGTTTATGCAGACTTAGAGTGTATTTTAGAAGAAACAAATGTATCACAAACACATATTCCACATAGTGTTGCATTCTATTTACATTGCTCATATAATGATAAATTATCCCAGTTTAAATTAATGCGTAGTGATGAATGTATTCAATGGTTCATTGATCAATTAGAATCTTTAGCACATGAAATAAATAATATTTACAGTAGAATTGTACCGATGATATCATTAACGGAAAAACAAAAATATGAATTTGAGAATGCAGTTATTTGTCATATTTGTGAAAAACCATTCACTCAAATTGATGCAAAACATCGAGATCATTGTCATTTCACTGGTAGATATCGTGGTGCAGCACATGATAATTGTAATATGAAATATACAAAACCATACTATTTACCAATTGTATTTCACAATTTAAGTGGTCATGATTCACATTTCATAATTGAGAGTATAGCTAAAAGTTACCCTGGTAAGGTAAGTCTCTTACCAATAAATAAAGAAAAATATATTTCATTCACTAAAAAAGTTCATGACACAAAAATATCTCTACGATTCATTGACTCATTGAGATTCATGGCGAGTGGTATTGATAAATTAGCAAATTATCTGGATGATAATGATAAATTAATCACTCGCAAGTTTTACAATGATGATAAACAATTTAAATTGGTTACAAAAAAGGGTGTATTTCCATATGAATATATCGATAGATGGATGAAGCTTGATGAGAAACATTTACCGGGAAAAGACAAATTTTATTCAAAGTTGAATCAAAGTGAAATTTCCGAGGAAAATTATGAACATGCAAAAGTGATTTGGAGTAAATTCAATATACAGACATTAGGTGAATATTCCGATTTATATCTCAAAACAGATGTATTACTTTTAGCTGACATCTTTGAAAATTTCCGTCGTAATTGCTTCGTAACATATAATTTAGATCCATTACATTATTATACAGCACCAGGTTTTGCTTTTGATGCAATGCTCAAATATACAGGTGTAGAACTAGAGCTTTTCACAGATCCAGAGATGTTATGGTATATCGAGAAAGGTATTAGAGGTGGTGTAGCGTAATGCTCGAATCGCTATGCAAAAGCAAATAATAAATATATGGGAGACATTTACAATCCAACCAAAGAGCAATCATATCTTATGTATTTCGATGTTAATAATTTATATGGGGCAGCTATGAGTGATTATTTACCATATGGCGGATTCAAATGTTTGAATAAATCAATGAGTGTTGAACAAATACTCAATATCCCCAACGATTCATCAATAGGATATATCTTTGAAGTTGATTTAAAATATCCAAGAGAACTGCATGAGTTACATCGTGATTTACCATTATGCCCTCAACATTTCATACCGCCAACGGGGAAATGTATGAAATTAGTAACAACACTCTTACCTAAAAACAAATATTTTATTCATTATAAAAACTTGAAGCAATGTTTGAGTTTAGGCATGAAAATTGAGAATGTATATAGGGTACTAGAGTTTCAACAGGCACCATGGTTAAAAAAATATATTGACTTGAATACAGACTTGCGTAAAAAATCAAAAAATGAATTTGAGAAAAATTTTTTCAAGCTGATGAATAATGCTGTATTTGGTAAAACCATGGAGAATGTTCGCAAACATAAAGATGTAAAATTGATAACCCAATGGGATGGTAGATATGGTGCAAGAGCATATATAAGTAAACCAAATTTTCATAGCTGCATAACTTTTGAAGAAAACATGGTTATTATTGAGATGCAGCGTGTTAAAGTTAAGTTTATCAAACCCATCTACATTGGTTTTGCGATTCTTGATATTTCGAAAACATTCATATATGATTTCCATTATAATTATATAAAGAATGTATTCCCTAATAATAAGTCGAAATTATTGTATACTGATACTGATAGTCTAATATATGAATTAATCAATCCTGATGTATATGAAATAATGAAGCGTGATATAGACAAATTTGATACGAGTTATTATCCTGTTGTCAACAATTATGATATCCCACTTAAGAATAAGAAAGTTTTAGGACTCATGAAGGATGAAAATAATGGCAGAATAATGACAGAATTCGTTGGATTACGCGCTAAACTGTAAAAAGAACGCTAAAGGTGTGAAAAATTGTGCACTACGCGCGATCACATTTGATGATTATAAGCAATGTCTATTCCAAAATGAAAATGTGGTAATAGAGCAATATTTAATAAAAAGTAAAAATCATGCAGTGTCGACTATTCGTCAACGAAAACTAGCATTAAATAGTAATGATGATAAGCGCATAGTATCCAATCAAACAACTGATACACTACCATGGGGTTATTATAATAGTAATATTCACGTTAATGAGATGGATACAATGTAAATAGTATACATAAAAATTTGTTTTGTTTAATAAAATTATGTAGAACACAAATATATGTTTTGTTTTATAATTCTCTTTTATTTATCCAACTATTATGTGTATTATCGAAACCTAACCACTTTACATAACATTTATTACAGTCGTCGCATACCAAGCGGAGTACTAACACATCGGAACATCCTACTATTGAAGAGTCTCGGTCTGAAAATACGTGGGGAACAATAAAATTCTGCTGTTTCTGCTTCGTATGTCTATTACCATGGAAAAAATCTTAGCAATAAACAAAGCCATTATCTTCGATGAATCTATTGCACATTATGAGATTCATGGTCATCAACCATTTGCATCAGCAACCTTCAATAATAATGATGAAATTCGTATAGCGGTGCAACATCAAGATTTGTGTTTATTACCAAGCAAAAGCTCATTACACATCTGTGGGAGATTGACGAAAAATAATGACGCTCACACTGCAGTTGCAACTACATCTCTGGTGAATATGGCTATATGTCATCTATTTGAAGAAATACGTTATGAATTGAATGGTGTTGAAATTGATCGAAGCAAAAATGTGGGTGTGACATATCAACTTCCACATTATATCCCCGTTGTATTCCACAATTTATCTGGATATGATTCACACTTTTTAATCAAATCAATAGCTAAAGATTTTGAAGGGGAATTATATTTGCTACCTATAAATAAGGAAAAGTACATTTCATTCAGTAAAAAAGTGAAAGACACCAAAATATCACTACGATTCATCGACTCATACAGATTCATGGCAAGCAGCATTGATAAATTATCATCGAATATAAATGATGCTGATAAAGTAATAACTCGCAAATATTATAAACTTGATGATGAATTTAAATTAGTTACAAGAAAAGGTATTTCCCCCTATGAATATATTGATAACTGGATAAAACTTAATGAGAAAGAATTACCAACAAAAGATAAATTTTTTTCAAAATTAAATGATTGTGGAATAACAGAGGGAAATTATGAACATGCGAAAACTATTTGGGATGAATTCAAGATTAAAACATTGGGAGAGTATTCAGGTCTTTACCTTAAGACTGATGTATTACTTCTAGCAGATATTTTTGAAAACTTTAGACATAGCTGCTACTCAACGTATAATCTAGATGCATTACATTATTATACAGCACCAGGTTTAGCTTTCGATGCGATGCTTAAATACACTAATATAAAATTAGAACTTTTGACAGATCCCGAAATACTACTATTTATTGAAAAAGGTATAAGGGGTGGTGTAGCTCAATGTTCAAATCGTTATGCCAAAGCAAATAATAAGTATATGGGTGATGAATTCAACCCAAACGAAGAACAATCATACCTCATGTATTTTGACGCCAACAATCTTTATGGTGCAGCTATGAGTGATTATTTACCTTCTGGTGGATTTGAATGGATTGAAAATGCATTCAATGAAAACGACATAATCAACATTTCAAACGATTCATCATTTGGATATATATTTGACGTTGATTTAATATATCCTGAAGAGCTTCATGATATGCATCGTGATTTACCATTGTGTCTTCAACACTTCATACCACCAACAGGAAAACATTCAAAATTGATGACAACTCTTCTACCCAAAGAAAAGTATGTAATTCATTACAAAAATTTAAAACAATGTTTAAGTTTGGGTATGAAGATTCATAAGATTCACAGAATCCTAAAGTTTGAACAATCACCTTGGTTGAAACCATACATAGATTCGAATACAGATTTGAGAAAGGAAGCGAAAAATGAATTCCAGAAAGGATTCTTCAAATTGATGATCAACTCAGTGTATGGTAAAACAATGGAGAATGTATGGAAGCATAAGGAAGTGAAATTGGTAACAAAGTGGGATGGTAGGTGTGGTGCACGAGCACTTATCGCAAAACCAAATTTTCATAGCTGCACCATCTTCGATGAAGATATGGTTATCATTGAGTTGAATCGTGTTAAAGTTAAGTTTAATAAACCGATATTCGAAGGATATTCTATTTTAGATATATCAAAAATATATATTTACGATTTTCATTATGAATATATTAAAAAAATGTTTCCAAATCAACAATCTAAATTAATGTATACGGATACAGATAGTCTCATCTATCATTTGATTACACCCGATGTTTATGAAATCATGAAACGAGATATTCACAAGTTTGATACTAGTGATTATTCACAAAATAATATTTATAATATGCCATTAATGAATAAGAAAGTATTAGGTTTAATGAAAGATGAGAATAATGGAAGAATTATGACTAAATTTATAGGACTGCGTGCAAAATTGTATTCATTTAAAGTATTGAATGATGATCACGATCATAAAAAGGCAAAAGGTATTAAAGTATCATCATTGAAAAAGATTACATTCGATGATTATAAACAATGTCTATTTGAACATCATAATTTATCTGTAAATCAATATTTGATTAGAAGTAAAAAACATGAAGTTAATACAATAGCGCAAAGGAAAGTAGCTTTAAGTTGGGAAGATGATAAAAGAATAATTTGTCATCAAACAACAGATACTCTACCATGGGGTTATAAGAATTTAGTTAATCAAAATAATTGTGATGATATGATTTAAATAAATAAACATGTATACATTTAAAAATATTTTATTTTATTACAAATCCTTTTCACTTATCCAACTATTACGTGAATTATCAAATCCTAACCATTTTACATAACATTTATTTCCTTGTTTTCGTAATACTTTCTCTATAAGATAAACGTCAGGATATTTTACTTTACTAAGCTCTTCTTCATAGAAGCATCCCATAATTGGTTCATTACGAATATCAATTAGTATATATGTTGGTGGAGTAGTATTTTTCACATCGTCGATGGTGAATATTTCTGTTGTCCAATTTGGTGTATATCCTTTTTCAAATGTATGTTTATATTTGCTTACTCGAATCTTATCACCAATTTTAAACTTATATCGCTGGTTTTTAACAATTCGATAAGATTCATATACTGTGTGAAGTAACAATTTTTCATTTTCCTTTGTAACATCCGCAGGTTTCATCTTTATTGTTCTATGTTTTGTATTATTATATTCATCTATGATATTTGGCAAAATATCAATCCATTTATATGTCCCCTGAAGACTGAATTGTTTCCACATTTTATTTGTAAGTGTACGATAAAAACGTTCACATATTGAAGCTTTCAAGTTCGTGAATGTTGAATATAATTGAATATTGTAATGTTTCATGATCATCTCAAATTCTTTATTATAAAATTCTTTACCACGATCAACATGTAATTTTTCAGGTTTACGTGAAGTTTTTATGATAGATTCCATTGCTTTTGTAACATCTTTCCCATTTTTTGTTTTCAATGGTACTGCCCATGCGTATTTTGAGAAAATATCAATCACAGTTAGCAGATATTTGAAACCATTATTTGCATAAGCTGACATATCAACAAGATCAGCTTGCCATGTTTCATCTAATCCTCTCATTTCAACATGACGACTTTTATAATTGACACGAGCAGGCTTATGTAATTCATCAACTATCACTGCTTTCATCATAATTATTTGTTAACAGATTCTAATAGTTTCTTAATATTAATTTCAATAATATTTGTTCTGGAATCGTTTAATGTTTTGGTATTATTTTTACATGCTTCATTCACTGCAGCTAGTTCAGAAGTTAGTTTAGAAATGAGATTTATCTGTTTAGATAGTTCCTTTTCTATATTTTCACGGTAACTATTGACTGTGTTACGTATATTCATTTTATTATTTGTTATAAGATCATTGCATTCAATAATATCATGTCGTAAAATAAATAAAGTTTGATTCAAGTCATCAATTTCTTTTCGTATGTAACTTTTTACAATCTTCATAGGTACAGCATCATCATCATGCAGAGGATCTGCAATGTTACATAGCCTTTTATCATTCATATCATATTGTCCATCGGATGTAATCTTGAAACCATAACCAGGAGGTCCACGATCTGATTTTGCATTACTTTTCACTAACTTTCGTCCAAATATATCAACACTCATCTTGTTACTTCAACTATCGAGGTATAAATGATGAACTTTATGAAATCATTGTTAATATATAATTTTGGCTTTACGTAGTTCTTCAATAATCGAAATTATTTCATTTGTATGACTTGGGTTGCCTGCAGATTGAGATGCTAAAAGTAATCGTAAGCGATCAACAAGTTCATTAGGATCATCCCAGAATACATAATCCAAAGGTTTACTTCTTCTTTTAGCTATTTTATAGTAAGGTAGTGCTCTTCCAGATTTCTGTTTTATAATTTTTTCAATATATTGTTTATATTTCAAACTCTTATCCATCATGAGACTATACCATCAGGATCATAGCGTTTATAGAGCGCATTTGTTGATTTGATTATATTCATATAATTTTCTTTATCTTTATCACTTATGATTGATTCATTCGGTGATTTAGTGAATAATAATTCAATTAATCCAGGAGTTTGTTGAAAACGTTCATTTCCAACACTTATAATATTATCATTGAACTCAATATTGCTATCACCAATTTTCAATTGATTATTAGTTGTCTTGCGTACACCGAATCTAACATCTAATTTACTATTACTCTGTTTACCCATAAGCATTTTCATATATAATGTTAAATTATCTTCATGCTTTAAAGGTGAACTTTGAGATGTAATTTCATCATGTTCGAATCGTTTAATGGTATCATTATTATCGAATAATGATCCTTCTTCATCATAATTCATAGCAGTTGCAAACGATTGATCTGGTTCATTCTTTATACGAATATCAGCCAATTCATCTTTTATTTCTTGCTTCATCTGATTAGATGTTGTTACTAAATTTTCTAATGGTTTCACAGCATCCTTCATAATCTGTTCTGATATTTCTTTTCCATGCTCTATCATTCTATGCTTATAACGTATTGCATCACTTGCTTTTACTATTTGCGTCAATGTATCGATGTTTGAAGCAGCCATGTTGACGCATTTAAGTCTATAATAGAACTGTAATATCTTAAACATTTCATTTACTTATAAAGCAGTCAAAACCATTTCTATATTTTCTTGAATTAATGTCACTATCTTTGTCAATAACTATGAAACTATATTTATCATCATTCCAACATGATAAACATATACCTCTGAACTCTTTATATGTCATATCAGTATTAACATGATCATCATAATTATGTTTGATGATTTGAGATTCATTTCATCCTGCTTGAATAGTACTATCAAATTTACATTATCACGTATCAAATGTTTTGGTATACGTGTATACGTTTGACATAAATAAAATGAATCAACATCTCTATGTCGACCCATACAGAAAAAAGCTCTAATATTATCTTGCTTCTCACAAGCTACATCAGCAAAAATCATGATAGAATTTGGTCGTGCCTCTTCAGGTGAAACTACCTTCTCATGATCACTAAATGGAAAATATTCAACACCCTCTACAGGTTTTAATATATTTTCCAAGTATTTATACTTTGGTTGATCCAATGATTTTGAATAAACATAAATATTTTCAAATCTCAAACCATTAGGATGAGTAATGAGTGCTAGGAGTGCATTCGTTTTACCACAATTTGATGGACCACAAAAAATAGCTCGCATACTATTTGGTAATAATTCACCATGTCGTTTCTCTTCATTATTTTGTTGAGGAATTTCATTATCGAAATTCATAATAGGTAATGTTATTGTCTGCTTCTTGAACTCAACTGTGGATAACTGTTTCTTGCACGCCATTATGATTACAACTAAACGTTAATCTATATGGATAATTGCTTATATATCTGTGATGATGGAACAGTTTAGTTAGTTATCTAAAGACTACCATTGTATTCACATGGCATCACGTTCCATTCGCGATAAAGGTTTCATCAACAATATTATTAACAAGCTACCTTTCGAAGCACATATCCCCGGCTATCAATATTGTGGTCCCGGCACTAAATTATCAAAAAGGCTAGCACGTAGTGATTCAGGTATCAATCCCCTTGATGCTGCATGTAAAGATCACGATATTGCATACTCTCAAAATCCTGATAATATCATTGAACGAAATAAAGCTGATAGAATATTAGCTAAAAAAGCATCAGCACGTATTGTTGCTAAAGACGCGAATATTGGTGAGAAGGCTGTAGCTTGGGGTGTGACCAACATTATGAATATGAAATCTAAACTCGGTGCTGGTATGAAGAGGAGAAAAGTTACTCCTGCACGTAAAAAGAAAAAACCTGTAATGTCTTTCAAGGAAATTATGAAAGAAGCGAAAAATTCAATGCATTCAAATCAAGATATTTTCAAGTCAGCATTGAATGGTGCACGAGCTGCTGTAAAAAAAGCTGGTGGTAAAAGTAAAGTGGGTGCACCGCCACGTATATTACCAGTACCAATGAAAACAGGAGGTATTTTACCTTTCCTCCTACCAATTTTTGCTGGTTTGAGTGCTGCTGGTGCTCTAGCTGGTGGTGCTGCTGGTATAGCTAAAGCTGTGAATGACGCAAGTGCAGCAAAACGTGAATTAACAGAAAATCAACGTCACAATGAAACGATGGAATCTATTGCTTTAGGCAGAAGAATGTATTTGAAACCATATAAAAAAGGTTTAGGTCTTTACTTGAATCCTGCAAAAAACTTATAGACCTACCACATCGAGCATTAACCGATGCTGATCTCATGAAGTATGCTAAAATTATGAAAATTCCATATTTTCGTGGAATATTCATGAGAAATAATTTACCAGAATCAGGTCCATGGGAAAATGAATCAGCTATTATCAATCTTGATGATAAAAATGGACCTGGAACTCATTGGGTGACATATATGAAAAAGAATGAAGATGTTACATACTTTGATAGTTTCGGTGATTTGCAACCTCCTAAAGAATTAATGGATTATCTCGATGTTGGTAGGGTGAAATATAATCATAACAGATATCAAGACTACAATACTGTAAAATGTGGTCATCTATGTTTGAAATTTTTAACTCAGCAACTATAAAAACATGATGATATTGTGAATTAACATCAGTCATGGATGATTCGTTGACATTAACTTTAACGGGGAGATCGTCGGTATTGGAAACTCAATATTTTCCATCAATTGAACTTTCACCACATAAAACATATATGTTGGGACTTAATAACTTTTAATTCAATTCCTAATGTTGATGACACCAACAACAAATTTGACATAATTAGAGGTGAAAATCCAACAATCATTCCAACTGGTAGCTATGAAATCGAAGATATTGAGAGTTATGTGCAGAAAGCATTACCAAACATACAATTCACTCTCAAACCAAATAATAATGAATTATGTTGTGAAATTCAATGCAATGTTTCTATAAATTTTATACCTGAAGATTCTATTGGACGATTGTTGAGATTTGAGCCACGTATACTTGAAGCAGGCAATATTCATAAGTCTGGCTTGCCAGTGACAATACTTAAAGTTAATGCACTTCGTGTTGAATGTAATATCACCACCGGAGCTTATATTAATGGTCATCGTGTACATACAATACATGAATTTTTTCCAACTGTCCCACCAGGATATAAGATCGTTGAAGTACCATCACATGTCATTTACATGATAATTACTGTTCAGTCAATACAACATTTACAACTAAGAATAGTTGATCAAGACGTTGAACTTGTAAACTTTCGTGGTGAAATCATAATTATTAGATTGCATATAAAGTCAATAAAGTGATGGGTATTGTATATGATACAGTCATTCAACCAGCAATATTTCATAGTGGTGGGAGTTATAAAAGCAAGTCAACATGTCGAAAAACAATGATGAAATTCGTATTGCTGTACAACATCAAGACTTATGTTTATTACCAAGCAAAAGCACATTACATATCTGTGGACGATTGACTAAGGGTGAGAATGCTGCAGTCGCAACTACATCACTAGTAAACCTTGCCATATGTCATCTATTTGAGGAGATACGTTATGAATTGAATGCAGTTGAAATTGATCGAAATAAAAATGTTGGTATAACATCTCTTATGAAAGTATATGTTTCCCTATGCTCAGGACAGAATTATCTCTTAGAGAATGCTGGATGGTTAACTCAAGATAATGATAAAATAATTGATGCCAATGGATATTTTGATATATCTATTCCGTCAAATTTATTGTTGGGATTCGCTGAAGATTATCAGAAAGTTATTGTGAATGCTAAACATGAATTAATTCTCACGAGAGCGAATACTGATTCAAATGCTATTGTTTCAAACTGCTGACAGAAATATTCAAAGCTAAGTAAAAACTTGTCTATAAAAACTGAAACACAACGAATCTCATCAGTTCTCAATCAACACCACAGATACGACTAAGTCAGTTACTCGATCTACAACAGCTCTCTAACTACGACGACATCAAGTGATATATCAGTTCACGAATACCAAGTGTGACTTAAGAGTATTTTCTAATCAAGTTCACGAATACAGTCATTCATAATTTACGTCAGTTATAATTCATAAATCTCGAAGTCCAGTAATCCAAGTAATTTAGAAGCTTTGTGTCCATTGTTCTTGTAAAGGCAGTTCAAGTTTAAGTCAATAACGGTTTCGGAACAATCATAATTTGTTTTCAATTATAACTATAGTCGTATCGAGAACTCAGTTTATAATTAATAATCGTAATTTAAGTGCATCAAAGACAATCATGATCATCACACAACATTGTAATTCACCAGTTTATGTGTTTAATCAATAAATCAATCAATAAGTGTTTCAAATAAAATTATAATCATCTCTAATTCACTTCATAACATCCTTACGCTTCAGCTACACATAGTAGTGGCAGGCAATGATCCTCTACCAAAATAAAATAATATTTCTGTTTTTAAAACCCACGTCCAACAACACCTACGACGTAACATAGTTGTGTTAAAAAATACATTTTTTAATGTCACTTGTGAATGAAGCAAACATGAATTTATTCATTATAAAGAAAAAATGCATAGATATTTCGTAGTTTATTCACAAACAAGCTAATGATTTTCCTAATTCAAGATACTTTCGTGAAAAAAAATATTTCATTGAATTTATTAGTTCATTAGAAATTTTTTATTATATTAAGTAACTAATAATAATTTTTGGACAAAAGTTATTTTGTTTTTTAATATTTTTTGTGCTATCATGCATGAACAAATTATACAACTTTGAATCATTGGATACATTAATTTGCGAGTAATTCACAATTTCGTTACAAAGATGTTGTCTTTCAACAAAAATTCATCTTATACTTCTGGATTTTATATATAAATTTTTTCAAATTAATTTAATGAGCATCATTATTCTGAATCATTATTTTTTACATAAGTGATTCTGATTCTAGATAATTTTTATTTGCAAATATGCACTGAAGAAACTATGCAACTTTGAATCGTATTATGTGAAATCCTATGTAAGAAATTGAGCGGCAGATAGCAAAAATTATAATTTTCACACTTAGTTAATTTTCGATTTCAACATTTTTTAAACTTTTTATATGCATTTGTGATATAGATTTTTTTATATATTTGTTATGATGTTCACATTTCTTTATTGCAAGCTTATAAATAATGCTCATAGAAACTCCAATGTTCACGAACTGCTTATTGATCTTACAGGTGTCCAATAATGAACCGAAAATGCCTCCAGTAGCTGCAATAAAATCAGAAGATATCCTAGGAGTCTGCAAGCGATATCCAGCAATCTTTGATGCGACTCATAATGTCACACGAAGATCTGACGTTGTGTGGAGAGTTAATGCTAAGGAATTAGGCTGTATTTCTGCAGACACCTTGAACTCATATGTGAGAAACAACCGCTGAAATTTACGAGAAGACTTGAAAAATTGCTTCGGATTTCTACCTAATCTAAATGATTCGTCCCGAAACACTACAATGGTTTCCGACGAATCAACAGCTGGAGAATTCAGCCTATATGAAGATGCTAAATTGTCAGATCAAAGCTTCCCCCTGCTACTGATTAGTCTGACTTTGACTGAAGAGGAATGGAGGCGCATTGCTCCTGTCTCCAAAATATACAAGGGCAAACGGAAGAAAGAGTATTAAGTTTTACAAAACGGATGGACTGCTGTGATTGCCAAAGCATTTCATCTTAAGGCTAAAACTCCATGCGCATTTTCTTTTAAATATGGAAAAATAACTGCATCTCCAGAAGCAAAGTTATATTTATATATATACGGAGTATGTAATGAATGTTCAGCGGATTTTCGAGCCCACACTCTTTTTGAACCAGCTCCTGGAGACAGCATCACACTTCGTGTCCGTACCTATGACACCACTGGAGTTCCTCACAATCTGAAGCGCCACGTGACCGGCGGTATCCGTGCTGCGTTATCTAAAGATCTCCTTAATAAAAACCCCAGGCAAGTTCGAAATGAAGGTGTGCAGGATTTATCTTTTAGTGATCCTGAACCATCTTATCTTCCACACAAATCAACATTTCGTAAAATAAAAAAAGAGGGGATCAATAAGAACTTAGAAATTGAACCAAACAAGGATCCTGTAGAATCTACATTGGACTTAAAATACAAGCCAAAATACGCGGGATTCATAAAAGATATTGGAAAAGATCTATTTTTTCTACATTATTGGTCCCCTTTTCGAATGCATCTGTATAAGGTTTTGATCAAAAAATATAAAAAAGTTGAGATTGATGCTACGGGGTCACTGGTAAAAATGTTCATAAAGAAAAACGAAGATAAAACAGCAACTTTTTTGTATCAAATGGTGATTAAAGGAGAGGATGGCATACAACCAGTTTTCCAGATGCTGTCAGAAAAGCATGACGCTAATAGTATCTGCTACTTGTTAAAAGAGGTTCGAAGGGATGGGGCTCCGATACCACCGGAAGTAGATAGTGATTATTCTCTTGCATTATTGCATGATATTAGTTTAGCTTTCAATGAGAGAAATCTTAATTCATACCAAGCAGACTGCTTCCGGTGGTTAAATTCAGAACAACTACAGCATCCTTTGAGGACGTATATTCGTGTCGATATAGCTCATTTAATTAAAATAATTTGCAGAAAAAAAGTTTTTGAAAATAAGTTACCAATAGTAAAGGATTTTTATGTCAGAGCAATAGGACTTATGTCAACAGCTAATAACAGAAACAGTTTCAAAGAGTTACTTTATTCAACCCTAGTCATAGCCTACAGCGAATATTCAGGACTCAATTATAAAGGTGAAAATGTAGTGTGCCAGACAAAATATTCCTATATTAAAGATTCTATAAAAACATTTGCGGTCGCTGAAAATGAAGCATATATCGACAGGGAATACGATTACTTGGATGATTCTATAAATAGCACCGAAACGATAAACGTTTTCATTGATGATACTCATAAATCAGCTAAATCCATAGCTAATAATTCGGAAGAAACTGAGACTTGCAATGCGTTTTACTGTCCAGAGTTAGTGCCTCACATAATAAGATTGGTAAAACATTTTCCGATTTGGACTAACGTAATGAGTAATTACTCCCCTTCATCAGCCAATGTCGCCTCCTCCGCAAGGTGTGAAGGCTATTTTGAAGATCTAAAACATTCTGATCTAGGGAAGGATTATCACTCGTTACGTGTTGATGAATTTTTCGTGTTACACATAAGATCCAAAGAAAGCATTTGCAAATTAGAGCGGGCTGCAGGAAAACGCTAGGCAGATCTCAGGGCATCCGAAAATCACAATGAAAAGCGTTCAAAAGTGACTCAAAAACTAGAAAAGCATGCAGAAAATAATTATCTAAGAGAAAAAGAAAATTGTCATGGCCTGATCGGTAACGATTCGGATAAAAATATTAATATAGACGAGTCTAACTCTGATCCACTTGATTCCAAGAGATCTAATAAAGAAGCTGGAGTATTGAAAAATATTTCCGACTTCAATATTGTTGCGGAAACTTATTTCAAAAACGAGACTTCTTTAATGGATCTTTTAGAAAGTGGTGTATCAGAGGTACCGAAAAATATATTGCCGGTCAACTCATGCCAAGATTCCTTTAAGGATGAATCAACACCTTTTACAGAGATGCCAATTGCTGATCCACTTAAAATCAACAAACTCAATGACGATGTTGGAGTGTTGGAAGAAATTTTCACTCATAATTATGATGCGGAAACTTCTCTTCAACAAGCGAATTCTTCAATGGGTGTGTTGGAAGAAAGTGGACTTTCAGAGATACCAGAAAATGTATTGCCCTTCAATTCATGCCACAGCTCCTTTGACCCACTTGATAACAACAAAGAAAACAAAAAAGTTGTTGCGTCAAATAATCTTCACAAAGTTGTTTCAAACAGAGCGCCTTCCACGGAAATTTCGAACTTACAAAAGTGAAGCAAGTATTTACGCGCTTTTTCGAATATAGGAATTGTATACAACCGACCCATTCGTCGACGCAGAGATGGGATTTTGAGAAATAGGAGTTTGCTTCCTCCTATAACAATCGATAGAGTTACTTATCATATAAAAAATACATGCCCGTTTGACTCTATAACTGAAATGTTCGCAGCTTCGTACTGCAATTTTAATATTGTTAAAAAATATGTTGACGAATGTAGCGATTCGCTGTTTTTTTCTTTTGTAAAAAAATATGCAAATGAAGGAGTAAGTTATTCATTATATCGCGATCGTGTGGTGATTTTACTTATAAATTTTCAAACTGAGGGCAACTCTATTGACTGCGAAAGCGCTGTTGGTACACTTTTGGACAAAACTACTTCCAGAATACCACAGTATCTTTTTGAAAGAAGTTTGTCCTGATTGCGAAATAAAAAATAAGTTCATCACCGTACTTGTATGTACAGTTGTTGAAAAAGTAGCAATGGCACAATTTGGAGATTTGCTTCAACAGTATTTAAACAACTATTTTAAATCAACACAAAAAACTTGTAGATCATGCAAATCGTTAATGCAAGTGGAAAAAAAATCTAATTGTTTTCTTTGCCTAGATATAAGCATCGTGATACAACGCAATAAAAACCAGATTATGGACGGTTTGCCTCTTGAGGTGATTCCAGAAAAAATTATATGTGAAGAAAGCTCATATATGCTAAGTGGTATCGTGGTTCACAAACCAGGGCATTTTGTGGTTTTTTGTTGCGGTCCCACAGGGACATGGGTAGAATATAATGACCTTTTAAAAGAAACCAATTCTGTAAAACCTAATTATAAGTTATTTCCAGAGATTTTGATGTACGTTAAAGCGTAGGGGAATCAGGATAATGAAAATGTGTTTAATTTATATAATGTATGTTTAAATTAGATGAACAAGTGAGAAGTGACAGCATAAACCAAATTGAAACAAGTATTACATGAATGTGAGATAGAAAGTTTGGAGGCAATGAATATTGTGATATGGAAGAGAAAATATTAGCGACATTTTTACCTGACAGGTATAGTGAAAAAATTAATGTAATAAGTTTAATATATAATTTTTGATTATATATGTGATAGCAAAGGACAATGCCAACAAATATTGTGGTACATAAAAAAATACTAAAGTTTATTTTGAAATGAGATATGATAATATAAGAAATGCGATGTAATAAGTGTGATATGAAAATTAAGTTACATAATACCAAAAAAAAAAAAAAAAAAAAAAAAAAATTGTTAAAAAAAATGCACTGTTGATTGATTTCAGAAAAATAAAAATAAGAAATGTCCTAGCCTAATATCATTTTTCGGAGTAAAAATAGATTTGTCGACGAAGACATCTATATGGTACAAGTCTGATTTCGTTTGTCAAGAAGGAGACTCAATGGTTCAGGTAGGAATATCCATTGTTCAAGTCTAATTTTGTTTGTCATGGTATTGACTCAGTATTTTAGGGAAGAAGTTATATCGTATAGGCTTCAGTTCATAAGTCTAGGTATGAATTTATTGATACAGTCAAGAATCTCGAATGGGTAAGACTTATTTTCTACATCCAAGTTTAAACTCATTGATTAAGGCTATAATCTCTTTTGTCCAAGGCTCATTAGTTTGTCCGAAGATAAATTTGTTTGTTCAGTCAAGGATCCCAAATGTCCAAGCTTCATTTCATATGTACAGGACGAAAAATTCTGTCCTGGTCCGAAATCAATCGCCCAGACAAGAAACCTGTTTGTCAAATTCTTATGTCAATTGTCCAGGTCCAAAATCGTTTGTCCAGGTACGAAAACGTTTGTCCAGCTCAGAATCTCGATTGTCCAAGGCTCATTTCGTTTGTCCACGGAAGAAACCAGATTGTCCAAGTAATATTTCGTTTGTCCAGTCAAGAATATTGTTTGTCCAGGTCCACAATGGTTTGTCCAAGCATTATTTTATTTGTCTAGGTTCGACATCGTTTGTTCTGTGAGAAATATCGAATGTCTATGTTTTCGTTCGATTGTCCAGATACGAAATCGTTTGTCCAGCCCAGAATCTCGATTGTCCAAGGCCCATTACTTTTGTTCTGGTCCCAAATCATTTGTCCATGAATGAAATTGTTTATCCATTCAAGATTCTAGATTGTACATGTATCTCGTTTGTCTCATCATGTATGTTTTCAATATCGATGGACAAACGAATGCGATTTCAAAATTTGCGAAATTCGCATTTGGCGGTGCCAACTTCACACAGCTAACTTATTACCGGCGGTAGTTGTGCTCTCATCAACTAAAACTGAAAATTTATTATTATTAAGATTTTGAGATAAATTTTACGATTGTTTCTCACCTAAGATATTATTAAATATGTTGGAACACTTTTTTCTTGACATTGCCAAATTGCCCGGAATACCCTTCATAGCACTAATTCGATTTATTAAGGCAATCAGACCGTCAACAGAAGAAATAGGCATATTATTTGTTGCGATGTATGCTGCAATTTCTATTTCCGCTTTTTGCATGTTTTCTTTGGCTTCTTTTTCATCAATTATGTAGCTTTCGTCATTTGAAGCAGGTGGCAAAGTAGGATCTACAATTCTATGAAGAAGAGCTTAGTAAAGTAAAATATCCTGACGTTTATCTTATAGAAAAAGTATTACGAAAACAGGGAAATAAATGTTATGTAAAGTGGTTAGGATTTGATAATTCACATAATAGTTGGATAAGTGAAAAGGATTTGTGACAATGTTATGAAGGATTTTTAAATAAATAAAATATATTTTTTGAATATGTACATGCTCATTTATTCACATCATATCATCACAATTATTTTGATTAACTAAATTCTTATAACCCCATGGTAGAGTATCTGTCGTTTGATGACAAATTATCCTTTTATCATCTTCCCAACTTGAAGCTACTTTCCTTTGCGCTATCGTATTAACTTCATGTTTCTTACTTCTAATTAAATATTGATTTACAGATAAATTATGATGTTCAAATAGACATTGTTTATAGTCGTTGAATGTGATCGTTTTCAGTGATGATGTTTTAATACCTTTTACCTTTCCATGATCATGATCATCATTCAATACTCTAAATGAATATAACTTAGCACGCAGTCCTATAAATTCAGTCATAATTCTTCCATTATTCTCATCTTTCATTACACTTAATACTTTCTTATCCATTAATGGCATATTATAATTATTATTTGGTGGATAATCACTAGTATCAAACTTATGAATATCACGTTTCATGATTTCATAAACATCGGGTGTAATCAAATGATAGATAAGACTATCTGTATCTGTATACATTACTTTCGCTTGTTGATTTGGAAACATTTTTTTAATATACTCATAATGAAAATCATAAATAAATATTTTTGATATATCTAAAGTAGAATATCCAACGAATATCGGTTTATTGAACTTAACTTTAACACGATTCAACTCAATGATAACCATATCATCATCAAAGATGGTGCAGCTATGAAAATTTGGTTTTGCGATAAGTGCTCGTGCACCACACCTTCCATCCCACTTTGTTACCAATTTCACTTCCTTATGCTTTCGTACATTCTCCATTGTTTTACCATACACTGAGTTGATCATCAATTTGAAGAATCCTTTCTGGAATTCATTTTTCGCTTTCTTTCTTAAATCTGTATTCAAATCTATGTATGGTTTCAACCAAGGTGATTGTTCAAACTTCAGGATTCTATGAATCTTATGAATCTTCATACCCAAACTCAAACATTGTTTTAAATTTTTGTAATGAATTACAAACTTTTCTTTGGGTAGAAGAGTTGTCATCAATTTTGAATGTTTTCCTGTTGGTAGTATGAAGTGTTGAGGACACAATGGTAAATTACGATGCATATCATGAAGCTCTTCAGGATATATTGAATCAACTTCAAATATATATCCAAATGATGAATCGTTTGAAATGTTGATTATGTCGTTTTCATTGAATACATTTTCAATCCACTTAAATCCGCCAGATGGTAAATAATCACTCATAGCTGCACCATAAAGATTGTTGACGTCAAAATACATGAGGTATGATTGTTCTTCGTTTGGGTTGAATTCATCACCCATATACTTATTATTTGCTTTGGCATAACGATTTGAACATTGAGCTACACCACCCCTTATACCTTTTTCAATAAATAGTAGTATTTCGGGATCTGTCAAAAGTTCTAATTTTATATTAGTGTATTTAAGCATCGCATCGAAAGCTAAACCTGGTGCTGTATAATAATGTAATGCATCTAGATTATACGTTGAGTAGCAGCTATGTCTAAAGTTTTCAAAAATATCTGCTAGAAGTAATACATCAGTCTTAAGGTAAAGACCTGAATACTCTCCCAATGTTTTAATCTTGAATTCATCCCAAATAGTTTTCGCATGTTCATAATTTCCCTCTGTTATTCCACAATCATTTAATTTTGAAAAAAATTTATCTTTTGTTGGTAATTCTTTCTCATTAAGTTTTATCCAGTTATCAATATATTCATAGGGGGAAATACCTTTTCTTGTAACTAATTTAAATTCATCATCAAGTTTATAATATTTGCGAGTTATTACTTTATCAGCATCATTTATATTCGATGATAATTTATCAATGCTGCTTGCCATGAATCTGTATGAGTCGATGAATCGTAGTGATATTTTGGTGTCTTTCACTTTTTTACTAAATGAAATATATTTTTCCTTGTTAATTGGTAGCAAAAATAATTCCCCTTCAAAATCTTTAGCTATTGATTTGATTATAAAATGTGAATCATATCCAGATAAATTATGGAATACAACGGGGATATAATGTGGAAGTTGATATTGCATATTACAACTTTCATGTGCTGCACCACGATACTCTCCAGTTAAATGACAATGATTTCGATGTTTTTTATCCATTTCGTTAAATAAATTTTCACATATGTGACACAATCTCGCGTTATTATACTCATGCTTCTGCTGAGTTGTTAGTGCTTTCATAGGTTTTTTATGCTGGAAATATATTTGATTCACTTCAATTGCAAATTTATACATTTCATGAGTGATCCATTTGATGCAATCACGATCTCTTTTTAATTCAAACTTTGATAATGAATCATTATATGAACAGTGTACATAATATGCAATGCTATGTGGTACATGTTTTTGAGATCCATCTGGGTTTGATTCCAAAATACACTCAAGATCAGAATAAACAGCAAATTGTACAGATTCTTTATATTTATAATTTTTGAAGAATAAAAAATTTTCATTTTCCTTTGGCAAAATTACTCGAAGTGTCTTGTTGATGTTCTGACAATCCATTCTATGATTTTCATAAGCATTGAGTGATTTAAAATGACATAAACATCTATCACAAATGTGGGTGCGTCTTGTTTTACTTATTTGTCTTGATATTAATCGTGAAATGTTGCGTATTCATGCAAAATGAAAAATTTTTCTGAAATCCTCACAATTACTTTTGATATTACTATCAATTATTAATAGGTGAATTCTTGGTTCTTGAATATTTAAATTTTTGCTTATATAATATGGAACGATATCACTTTCTTATTTGATCTAATGTCATTGGAAATGTAAGTCCTTCATATTTCAGATTTGCTTCATTATAATGGGGATATGAATATGTTATATTTGGATTTTCATTTGTTTGATTCCGAGCTGCTACAATACACCACAAAAAACAATATTCATCATTATTTTTAATATTCACTACAGCTTTCTTCAATTGGATGTATCTAGGTAATGGCACAAATGTGGATATACCACCACTCAATGCTGTATATTTATTGAAATTCACAACTAAGTTAATTATTTCATTCATCGACCAACCAGAATCACGTTCTTCAAATTCATCAACTTTCACTGTTAAAATATCTATAATATTGTCTTTATACCACTCGTTAATATCCGTTGATCTTAGTATAGGCACATTTTGTGTGTTGAAATATTTGATTTCTTCAACCATACCACAATTCTTCATATTTTCAAATTTGCATGATAATATGACATTCACTTTTATGTTATCAATTTCACTCATTGTTTGTTTCACTTTTGTTATGAATGTGTCTTTTGCATCGTTTAAAAATGATTTTAAATCAATATGTTTAATGTTTGTAATCATACCAGTCTTAATTCTACCATTGAAAACTGATTGTAAATTATTCCACTCTATATTATTTTCACTAAGCTTAATGTTACCACCAATAATATTATATTTTTGTCTATGTAATTTATTAAACTTTACAATCAATGATTGCAACTGTGAGATATATGTTAACACTTGCACTTCATCACTACGCGTTTTACATTTTTTTAAAATCTTATTAAGCAATTGTAAAATTTTAGCACCGATTCGTCGCCATTTGTTAGCATGAGTAATACTTTCCGTCGTATTATTCAAGCATGATTTAAAACCATCTTCCAAGTTTCTTATCAACTCACTATATTGTTTTTTCATTTTGAATAAAATTTGAACTTTTAACGCTGAGATTTTTTTTTAAAGTAATTCATCATTTGAATGAGCATCCTTTTATAATGGAAGGAAAAAGAAGAGTGGGGGAGATGAAGAAAGAACTTTTGTTTATACTTAGAAGATGAAATGACCTCTAAATATTGCAGCACAAAGAACTTTCATCTATTTTGTTTACATTTGGAAGATGAAATGACCTCTAAAATGTTGTAGAACTTTTAACGGTTTGTTCTTGAAAGAGTGGGGGAATCAATAATCTGAAAGAATAACATGTTTCAACCAATCAGAGAGCAGCATTTTGATGACGTCATCTTTGAACGTGTTCAAACTGGTTTCAACCAATCATAGGATAGAAAATTATGATCACTTCCCCACTCATATTTTTTGATATGAGAGTGAGGTGAAAGTTATAAGAAGCATGAAAATTTGTCTATTCTCAACATTTCATCTTTGAACAAGATCAATAAAGGATTCATCTCAAATTCTTAAAATGATATTTTTCTGAAATGGACTTCTCTAAATTGAATGATGTTTGTCGAGGAGGAAATTTTCTACCAAAAAAGTCCTGGGATCAGCTAGAAGTTGAAATAAACTATAAAGTGACTGAAATGAAAACTGTTAAAACTAAATTTGGAGAAAGCATTGTCGTAACATTGAATGAAGAATTTACTGTTTTTCTACCATCAAGACTTGTAAAATATCTGTTGAAAGAACGAGACCAATATAAATTGCTAGCGGATACATCAGTGAATGGAAAACTTAACATGCATTACATTGGTGGACAATATAGAGAATGTGAATTCATTAACGTTGAATGAAGAAAGTGATATAATTGTATATTAATTTATTTTTTTAAATAAAAGAAATAAAACTTATTTCAACATGTACTTATTACATATAACCTATCAATTTAATATATAGGAAATAATTTTTATTTGTTTAGGGATTAAGGAAATCATCGAAAAATTAATTATAAATTTCAAAATATGAGAAGTACTTTTTTTATTTTATTCATTGGATATATTTAAATAATATTTTTCAACATCATAAAAAAATATGAAATTCGAAGTCAGAATCAGTAGATGTACAAATTGAATCCCTTGATGAGTTTCACACTTTAAATTGATTCATGCTCATTGTATTATTGAATATAAATCTAATAATGATATTGTTCGAAAAAAAATGTTCATGCAATAGGTAAAATAATAATCATGTAAATAATCATGTAAATAATAAAACGAAATTTGATACAATATTGTTGACTTCATTTGATTGCATACATTTTTATAAATTATTATTAAATTCTTCTTTCCTATCGTTGATAAATTGTTTTGTTTGTTCCGACATTTGGTACACATTTGATGACATATCTATTATATTATCAATCAAATCTTTGACAATAGTAGAATCTTCTATTTCATTTGATGAAACACTTGCGTTTTCTTTTTCAGCTTCATATTCACGTTGTAAATGAAAAATATTCATCATTAAGTCGTTCACACTTTGCGACATTTGTTTGAACATTCCAACCATCATGTTGAGACCATCATGTGTGTATAATCACTTTGGACAAACTTCTCTTAGGTTTCCAATAGTTCCACGTTCACGTAAATGTAAAATGTGTAAGACATTATTTTGATAATTTATTGTATCATTCAAAAAATTCAAAATATTCGCTGGAGGTTGATCACCGAAATGTTTGTAAATAATATCAGACCAACGCAATTTATGTGGTGGAAATGTTTGTAATAATATCACTTCTTCTGATGTTAATGGCACAGGTAAATCGTTCATGTTGAAATCTTTTGACACTTGGATATAAAATCTTTTTCACAATTGCATATGAAATTTTTTGACACTTGAATATGAAATGAATGTGCAGAGGAAAAATCTCATGCTTTTATAGTAATATCCCTACTTCTAATATTTCATGACATAAAGTTACTGCGCGAATAAAATAACGGTTGAAATGACTAATTCTTTGTTCGTGACCAAAAATTTTACTGCGTAGTTGAAAATAAACAAATGACAGTTAGAATGATGTTATAACGGTCAAAATGGTGCAATAAGAGTGAAAATGATGTGATAATACTCAAATATCATTGGATAATAGAAAGAATGAACTAAGGGGTATTTCCAAAACTAACGTGATTGGATGATAGTTATAGATGAGTGAGAAAAAAGGTGGATAGATACATTGTTATTGGATAATAGCGGTAAATATGGTGGGGGAAATACATGTATCAGATGTTATGATATAGTTATTATTATCACCCCCTCCTTTTTTCGATTGATTGAAGTAGTTGTGAAATTATTCATCAAACATTTTATTGAAATGTGTTCATAATATTTTTGTTTTGAAATAGACGCATGCGTATTAGTGGATCATGAATTCTGTCGATCGATATATGTAGTACATGAGAATCAACCATACTATTCTCCATGTAAAAAAAATAAATATATGTCATACATGAGAATCAACCGTATTATTTCCCATGTAAAAAATTTATATGTCATACATGAGAATCAACCATATTGTTTCCCTTGTAAAAATTGATCTATCATGAATTCCATCGATAATACGTAGTACTATAGTATGAAAAAAAATATACATCACGCCATAGTACATGAGAAACAGTCATATTGTCTTCCCGCGTAAAAAAATTTGATTGATCATGAATTCCATTTACAATATGGAAAAATTTATATATATTATGCTATAGTACATGAAAATTAGTTATATTATTTCCTTAGTAAAAAAAAATGATAGATCATGAATTTCATTGATAATATGTAGTACTATAGTACATGAAAATCAGCCATATTATTTCCCGCGTAAAATATTGACGGATCATCGATAATATGCTGTACTATAGTATAATAAAAGTTATACATCATGCTATAGTACGATATATTGTTTTCGGTCGGTGTGAAATATGACGGGACAATTTCAAATACATCACACTATAGTACATGAAATACATCACACTATAGCACATGAAAATGTGAAATATGGCGCGAAAATTTGAATTTGTATACAAAACATAGCCTATAACACTACTTATAACATTTGTAATCATAATCTAACATGTAGTAGTTCAATAATTCTACACATACATTATATACATTTCAGGCTGAGATGTTAATTGAACAGACATTTTGTTTTTCATATCAATTTTCGTACAGTACTATCGATGGGCTTATATTCAACTATGCTATCATGTAAAATTGAACAGTAAGCGGAAGTATTGGCGGGAAAATGCTTGGAGGATTCAAACTCAATTCTCACATCTACTGGTCCAGATTTTATATTTTTATTTTGCTTCGCACAGTCGACAACAATGAGTGGTGCGACTGTTGCAAATTCATCTTTAGTTAAGGACTGTCACTACCATAAACAACTAATATTGCATATGAATGAAACTTGGGCAAAATAAAGATGAATAACAATTAGTAATGCTTGATTTATTTCAGATTTTTTCACCGTTTCTATCTTTATTAAAAAAACGATCAAAAATTAACTGTTTATATGGGGGTTTATGGGCAACCAACTTATCTTGCTATTTTACATGGAACGGAATAATGTAAAAATATGTATCATGCCTAAACTGATGGAGAAATTAAAAAAGTTAGGTTTTGCAAAAAAAGATATAGCATTCACCGCTAATTAAGTACTTTATTTCATAAAAAAAGTTCTGAAAAAGTGATGTTTCTGATACAATAATAATAATATAAGAAAAATTCGATGTAAATGTGGCAACACCGCGACTCCAAACAGAATATAACTGAAAGCGCTTCGCCTTATTTGAATATGATTGATGAATAAAGATTGAAGGCAGTGTTTATAACAGTTTGTTATTGTACATTTTTTCATAAAGCACTATAAAATGAAGGTAAATTATTTAATAAAATCACTAGAAATAGCATACTTTGTACTTATTTATTTGTTTGTCCTTTTATAATCAATAACATTCATAACATTTATATAATGGCATATATTTAGGAAGCAAATTTTTCAAAATAATCTACTAATAATTGTAATTGATCACAGTTAAGAAAATTGTATTTCCTTTTTTTTTTGGCAAAATTTTGTCTTAGATATATTTTCAAAGTAATTTTCTAATCCTTTCTTACCATTGACTTTGTATTTTTCTTGTAATTCAAGGATCGATATACCAGCATTAGCTAATTTCTTTATTGTGTAATTAGATACAACGTTTTGTAAAGGTTTTAAGCATCTTTCATTTTCTTTGGAAGACAAAGAATTTTTTAAATCACAGATAGAATCCTTAAATCTATATACACATTGTATAAGATATTTATGTTCAAAATACTTATGTATTAAAGATTCTAAGGCACACACATCAGCGTACGCATCATGAGCATTATCGAAAGGTTCAGTAAGTAAATCTTTAACTAATAGTGTTAATTTTAAAGCATCTTTACCTTTCCTTTCAGGAAATTTCTTTTTTATAAAAGCTAAAGTGTCAATACTTCCTATAATAACTTTCATGAAGTCTTCCAAAAAATTTAGTTGTATTAAATTGCCAATTGACCAATTAAGATACACGGTTTTTCCATTTTGATCAAAAAATGCAGCATTTCTCCAAAAACGATATGCTTAGTTGAAGAAACAACAGGTTTTTCACGCAGAAACAGTTGACCAGCAACACATTTCAATCCATGAACATCAAAAGCTTTGTCAGATATTGAACGAATAGGAGTTATATACCTATTAAAAATCAAATTCCCATACTTTATAGCTATTTGAAGGATGTCATGAGAGTATGAGAATCCACCAGTTTCGATATCAAAGTATATCAAAGCAAAATCAGTCGACTGAGTGGTGTTTTTGAACTGAATGCCATGGAGAATAGCTGTTAGTGCATCAGAATTAATATCAGCATAATTTTCTTCGACATTTAAATTATTTAATAAAGTCATATTTGACTGATAAGTATTTGTTTCAGAAGCCTCTTGTTAACGCAATTTCAGCGTTTTTCTCCTTTTTCTTTCTCTTCTCTTCAATTTATTTTCTGGTAATTTGTCTTCTATTGACCTTTTCTCATTTCTTTTTGTACAAAATAGTATGTGATTTTGTAAATGTTGTCCAGGTATTAAATCTAATTTGAATGATATTCTTTGCAAATAAAAAAAAAGAAAAATTTTTATGGCACACTGCACACAATACTCTTATATCTGCAGCCTCAGAAGTGCAATAGCAAATATTTTTTGGCAATTTCCTTGTAATAGAATTATTTAAGCTCTCATTAGCCTGACTAGATGCTGCAGCTGCATACCTTGCACTATTGTCCGCTAACTAGTCGAAAATTTTTTTCAGGGTTTCAAATAATTGTGGACTTTGAAACCCACCAGGTATATTTGTATGTTCAAAATTTTCTTCATTATTTGTATGTTTACACCAGGATCCACAGTGGTCATGCTTATTGAAAAGATGATACGGTATATATCTAAGAGCTTTTTCAAGAGCAGGTATATTTCCTTTATTTTGTTCCACTGCGTGAGCAAAACAACGTCTTACGTGCTCTTTGGATTTTTTATTTGATAATTCTCTAAGTGGATCACCCTCAGTGCTAATTTTATATAATATATTTGTTACACCTTTTTTTGTATGATTGAGATCATCAACTTTTACAATAGGATGAGGGGATTCTTTTCTAACTGCATGAATACTGGAGCTATCGTTATCGCTAGCGAAAATTCCTACTTGTACATTATATTTCTTTAAAATTTTATTGTTGTTGCAAAGCCTATTTGCCCCTTCAGCTTCCATTGCTTTAGCTGTTCCTTCAAAATTCTTCCTACAATCATGGCAATCTCCAGGTACATTGTGATCACAATTTCTGCATGCACGATTGAGCATAATCACGTCCAAAACTTTGTCAGTGAAGAATCCAATTAGAGCTCCATAGCCATTCAAGCTATCATATTGCTTCCCATTGCCTCTCTTACTCCAACCCATATCATAAGATATAAAGATTCGCACTACATCTTCATCGGTTGCTTCAGAGGGATGTTTTTCATTAGGAATTATGAACCCTTCTTTTAGGTGATCCGGCCTGTTGAAAATTCAATTAAAAAAATCTCAGTGGAATAGTAAGTTTGAAAACACTTTTTTCAGAAATTTTTTTTTATTTTTTTTTCAAATCATATATATAATAAACATCTAGTCATGATTCTAGTCGTAAATTAATTTACTGCAAAAAAATCATTATAGACAAACGTCTCATCAAAAATTGATTTCAAGTATTGTCATTATCATTCAAAATACAATGATTATTATCAATGATTATTGTGAAAAATTAAAATATAATTACAAGTTGGTCATTCACGTATCAGTAGCATTCTAGTCATAAATTATTCAAATGACAAATATTGTTCTGGTAAAGATTCTTAGCAAAATTTCATTTACAGTATCATAAATATCATTAATACCAGGAGTTCAAATTACAATGATTCACAGTGAAATACAACAATTAATCCTAATATCAAAATTTTCTTCATTCAAAATTAAGATTTTTATGAGCAATTGTTGATAAATGTTGAAATCTGAATGCGTGAAAAAGGCTTATATCATTTATGGTGCACTCATATCATTCGAGATTATTATCAAAAGTTAATCCAATTCACAAACATAATTCTAGTCAAGTTTCTTGTCCAAATATGATAATTGATTTCAACTACAAAGATTACTGCCATATATAGATGACATTGTTCTTATGGCTGCTATTTTAGTTAATTTGCAATCTCCAATATTGAAAGTTTGTACAAATGACAATGTATGTGAATAGGAATTCGGCAGTTGCATTTACTTTAATAAAATGAATTAATCAGTAATTTTCGAACAATTTTTATATTTTTTTCGTTTCATTATAATTTTTATAATTAATTTTAATACAAATAAATATCTTGAAACCTATATGAAAATTACAACTATTATTCACTGATAACAAAACATGAAATATGTATAGTAATAACATTTTAATATTGTTGTATGTTATACGTAATAGATTTTACATGTTGCTTGCTGTGCACAGTATACGAGTTGACAAGTAAAACTCACATAGTCTTAATACATCACAAAATAAATTTTGAACAAACAAATAAATTTTTTTTCTTAGACTTAACATTTGCTTCATCACACTATTTTTGTACATTATTTGTATTTTGTACATTGTTGTTTTCTCTATTAAGCATATCGTATAGTTCAACTAATAGTCCCTTGAAATGTTACATTTGACCTTGCATATCGGTGAGCAGTCAATTTTTTTTTTTTGATGTCAAGGGGGAGTTAATGCAAAGTTAAATCCAAGTTTGGGGGATCGCCACCCTTATATTTCGGCCGCCATTTTGAAAAAGGGGGTGCAAATGATTTTACGTAATATCGGCCAAACTACTGATCGCACAGAAAATTTGCAGAAACATTTTTTGAAGCAAATTAAATTCTCTACAACTTTAGTTATATAACTTTTGGTCGTAAAATTAAAAATGAAGGAGTTATTAACAAAAAAAGATGAAAATTTGAGGACATTTTGTTTTTTTTTTGTTATAACTTTTTTACTGGTCGTTTTACGGAAAAATGACATCAGATCACTTTTAAAGAGGAGATTTCAAGGAATAATTATCACTTATTACTTTTGCAAATTTGTCAATTTATAAAGGTTTTACAGCGCTGCGAAACTAACACTATTCTTCAGTACTCGTCAGTATACATGCATATCAATATAAATGATTAGGTATAATTTTCTTTTATTTTATTGTTTTTTTTTTATAATAAACTATTTCATTATCGAAATCACAGTGTTGTAAATAATAAGTGATAAACTTTATTCTCCACTGAAAAAATTTAAAATAATTTGTTTAGAACATTGTTAAAAAAAATATAATATTTGTATGTAAAGTATATTTTCATTTGTGAATATGCAATGACATTTAATATTTGACAACATAGCATTCAAAAGATCAAAAATAACATTTTTTTATAATGTATAATTTGTTCGTATTATCAATTATTGGCTTTCATAAGATACATGTTATGCAACTATTTGTTTTGCAGTGGAATAATTTTACAGGATTTAAATAGATGTAAATCAACAAATTATCTACGGACATTTTTTAGAGTACAAAATAATCTTTAGACAAATAAATTCAATGTTTCCTCAATTTTTTCGAAGGGCCAGGCTGCGGCTCAGTAACTACTTGAGTTACGGGTACTTCAGCTTCCGATACTTCATCATCGAGGAAGGTTGGAAATGGAACTGGTGCCATTGTTGGTAGTTCATCCTCAAAATCATTCTCGTTGATTAATTGGATGACATTCATGGTGTTGCTACACGTTTCACCAGAACAATTGAAGCACGCTCCCGAACATTTGAGACCTGTCTTTCGACATCCACAAATATCTCCACAGTTACCTTTGCATCGGCAAAATATTAATTTCAGAAGCTCAGGGGGTGCTGGAGGTTTTGAACTTTGGACAGGCATCAATATTTGTCCATACTTTTTCCAGCCCCAAACTTCAGGATCATTGTAATTGCCGAGCCATAATGACTGGACCTGATGATATACTCGGAAGCTGTGCAAGCGAGCTGTGTCTTGTGTTGGAGGAAGCGAAGACAAACTAAATGAATTTTTCGCCTGTACGGAATCCATAGGAATGTACAATCCGATTAGAAATTATTGTAAAAACAAAAAAATTCAAAAAATTTTTCGGTGAAGAATAAAATTGATTATTAATTATCAACAAAATTGCAATGTCAATAATGCAAGAGTTTATTATAAAAAAAAAACAATAAAATAAGAGAAAATTATACCTAATCATTTATATTGATATGCATGTATACTGACGAGTACTGAAGAATAGTGTTAGTTTCGCAGCGCTGTAAATCTTTATAAATTGACAAATTTGCAAAAGTAATAAGTGATAATTATTCCTTGAAATCTCCTCTTTAAAAGTGATCTGATGTCATTTTTCCGTAAAACGACCAGTAAAAAAGTTATAACAAAAAAAAAACAAAATGTCCTCAAATTTTCATCTTTTTTTGTTAATAACTCCTTCATTTTTAATTTTACGACCAAAAGTTATATAACTAAAGTTATAGAGAATTTAATTTGCTACAAAAAATGTTCTTACAAATTTTCTGTGCGATCAGTAGTTTGGCCGATATTACGTAAAATCATTTGCACCCCTTTTTTCAAAATGGCGGCCGAAATATAAGGGTGGCGATCCCCCAAACTTGGATTTAACTTTGCATTAACTCCCCCTTGACATCAAAAAAAAAAAATTGACTGCTCACCGATATGCACCACGAACCCAAAAAAATGTAACATTTCAATGGACTATAAATAATACGTGAAATAAAATTTTGTCAATAAAGGAATTAGATTCTGTAAAAAAATTTCATCTTTTACTACTATAACAGTGCACGTTCCCTGAGGTGACCATACAAAAAAATCGCAGATCACCAGTCCAGTACAATATAATTGTAACTGGCACTGCGTATTGGTAAATGGGAGTTGCGGTCACGCCAACTGGTGATCAAAGTTGAAACTAGTGAAACCAGGTCGGGTATTAGATCAGTGTATGGACTGCGTGTGAACAAATCTATTTGTTTACGTATACTCTCAACATTTCCTATAATCAAAATTAGTCAAAATATTATTAAAAATTATAATAAGAATGTTTTTATTAGTAAACGAGATTTTGGATTATTTGGGTTCAACACCCAAAAGCCGAAACTTTATCGAAGGCGAACAAGTTGTCAATTCTAACCACTTACTCTATACAGGAATATTAAGTGAAAGTAATGAACAATATGAGTTGTTGTCTTACTGTTTACAATCTTCGAAAAATCGAGAAGATCCGCATGAGATAAATACGGTAATTGCCAAAACCGGAAAAGTTATTTCATCGAACTGTAGTTGTACAGCTGGACAAAGTCAACAGTGTAAACATTGTGCTGCAGTATTATTATTTTGTACACGGTAAGTTTAAATTATGTAATTAATATTCTAAAAAATTCTCGACAAAATTTAATTATTATTTTGATAAAGTTTAATTATTTATATTTTCATCTTTTTAGTAATGATTTAACTAAATTAAAAATCGTAACATCAACAGACAGAAAATGTCTTTGGAGTGTACCACGGGATTCTTGTTTAAAGCAATATGATGCAAAGCCTTTAAGTGAGCATAGCTGTTTCAAGATCAAAAACGACCATCTGGAATTAGATAAGAATGTTAAGAAGTTGATCAAGGAAAAATTGTATTCCAGCCATCTAAAGTCATCTGTATCAGAGCATGCGTATGGCCGTGAATGATTGATTTGAATAACTTATTTTTTTGTTTATTGAATATTGTGATGAAGTAAATATACTTAAAAATATATTTATGATTCATTATTTCAGCTATGAACTAATTAAAAGTATTATTTTTATCAATTTTGTATATACTTGCTGATTAAAAGAAATTCTACTTTCTTCTAATCGTATAATATAATGAATTTTTTATACATACTTACAATTTATATGTCAATCAATTCATTTGCAAAAGTTTATTTTCATATATTTTTTTAGAATATTTACTTCATGAGGCTTTTTGATTTTTTCGACATATTTTTATTTATACTTTGTACTTTATACATTTTTTTGGAATTTATTTATAATAGAGCTGGAAGACATTCTCCATTACTTCACATTGTTGAGAATCTATCACCTGAATACCTTCGACAGATTGAATGCTTAATATCACACTCATCCTCGTCACCAATCCTCTCTACTCTATGTGAACACACTTTTCGACCTCTACGAGAATGTTGTCAAAAAACTTATGAACAATTAATGGGCGATCCTTTTCATATTTGTAAAGAAACAAAAATATTTTACAGTATATGGCAAGACGAACGAAAGTTTAGAATCACGGGCTCTCGGTGCTATGAATTGTACACCTACCGAAAAAATTTAAAACCAGATTGGCAAAAAAAATCTCTTAAATATTTTTATCCAAGCACTGTTTTTAATGCAGCAGTAAATCACGGCTTAAAATTTGAATCGGATGCAAGAATAGCTTATGAAAAGAGTGCTGCAGTAAATGTATTTCAATGTGGTCTCGTAGTTCCAAAAAATAACCCTTGGCTTGGTTATTCTCCCGACGGAGTTTTATTCAAAGACAACAAACCTGACAAGTTAATTGAAATTAAGTGCCCACACGATGGTAAATCTCGCAGTATATATGAGATTATTTCTGATATAAATTATATACAAAAGAATCCAAAAAATAATAATTTTTCGTTGAAAAAAAATCATAAATATTACGGTCAGGTTCAACTTGGGATGGGGATTTTGAATGTTGAAAAAACAGATTTTATTCTATTTTCTTCTTACGACAAAAGTATGAAAATTATATCTGTTGATTATGATAAGAAATTTGTAGAAGACTTATTTCTATCCTTAAAATCAATATTTTTCAATCAAATGTTACATTATGCTTGCGAAACTGAGGAAAATAATCGATAATTTGTATGAAAGCAACTACTTCTGTAAGAGAAACTTTGTTAAACACTATAAAAATGTTTAAGTATGTTCATGTTTGAAATTAACAATTTTTATTATAAAATTTTAATAAATTTTCACTTGATAACATTTATTATTGTATCTTAATTATTAATCTACATCATTAGACATAAATTTATCATTACTTAAAATTGGAGAACTTAAATTTACAATTGCACCAATAATTGTGAGTATTTCTTCGCCCTTGTTAACAAGACCACTTGGCATCCGAGAACCTAACACTTTAAATACTTTAAGTCTTTGATTGGAACGTTCAACATGAACGCGTGCTCTGGCTATTTTCGCACTTAATCGCGATTCTTCTCGAGAAAATTGTCGTTTTTCTTTCTTGAATGGAGGACGAATAAGAGTTATATCTTTCTTTTTACACAGTTTATCAACCCTAAATCCTTTGTCGACCATTATTGCTTCACCCTTCTCCAATAAGTCTAAAATCTTAGACTGCTCAAATATAGCGTCATCCGAAGATCTCCCTCCATACATTGGACTAATGTAAGATATCGAGCCTCCTGGAGTCACTCCAGTCATAAACTTGATGGTATATGTACTTTTATAACGTGAATATGTTACTTGTTGGCAGCACAGTGACTTTGGTTTTTGTATAAAAATTTCAGTACAGTCCAACACTACTCTAACGTTTCTAAAGTCATTAAAACATATAGGAATATTCCTAGAAACTTCATCTTTGTCTGGAAAAGGTATTCCCTGTTGCAAACAAACGTAAAGCATGTCGATCATCTGCAGAATGATTTTACGACAATGTGAGTCTGAAGAAGATTTGAATAAAACCTTCAAGATAGCATACGATACATTATGCTTTAATTTCATAAATGTCATAATGATTTTGCTCCGCAGATGCATTCTATCGGACTCGTATTTAGGAAAGCCTGCCTTAACAACATCGAGGATGGTATTTAAGATATCAAAGCTCACAATCCCTGTAAGCGTATTAAGTTCCTTTTCAGTTTTAATTATATCACAAAAGTCAGTCACCAAATCACCACTTTTAATCTGCATACCAACATCAATAAATTTTTTTTCAGACGCTTCATCATTTTCCACTGACAACATAGCTACAACAAATCCATTATTATTCTCTCTTGAAGTAATAGAACTCGGTGAAGTATAATCCAAAGCATTTGAATTTTTTTGACCATTAAAATTTAAATTCCATTCAGTAGTAGTTAAACCTGCAGTTGGATCCAATGAAGTAGCAGGACTATCCGAAATTATGGTATTTTTCTGCTTGTCTCTTTGAATTCTTCTTTTCTCTCTGTCATTATTTTTTTTGACGCTTGATGCTGTTTTTATTTCAGTACGAGGTAGATTACAAGAAGGTACTGCAGTTCTTTTTAAACGTCTCTTGCCTTTTGATCCATTATCTATGTAAAAGATAATTTTTTAAAATTAATTTTACAAATGAACAAAAATTATTAATGAGCTAAAAAATAAATTCAATTACCTGGAAAAAAATAATCCGATTTTTTAAAGTGCAAGGAACAAACTTGCATATTATCTGTTATATTTTTTCCTATTTTTAAAACTTTTTGCCATAGTTTTCGACCGTCAATTAATTCATCCACTCCGAGAGCATTCTCAATTTTAATAAAATTTTCGTTTTGTTTAGGAAAATAATGGAACCGAACGTCAGGATTTCTGCAAGCCTTGCTGTTACACCCATATACACTACAAAATGTTTTACTTTTATTTTGTTTTGGAGAAAAGCGTACACCCAACCAATCATCGACACTTTCCATCATTCGATATATTTTCTTTTTAATTGAAAAAGTATTAAATACAGATATAATTGCAAATATAACGTTTGTTTACTATAACAGTTTATAATGCTATTATGGCAGCTGACCTGGTTTGAGTAGTTTCAACTTGGGCTACCAGACGGCAATACCAGTACTTACCATTTACCAATAGTAGACGTGATTTTTTTTCAATACTACTTTCTCTTCTATTATCTGTAAGTAACTAACATCAATTTCTTTGGATTTTTCATCTACAATAATTTTATAATTGCAAGTTATAGGACACTTAATTTCTAATATTTTCGTAATATGACCAGATTCAATTACTACTCCGTCCAAAGACACTCCTAACCATGGCTGTAATGGTGCTACAAAAAAACCAACATTCTGAACCTTCACATTGTACATTTTCTCATGTGCAAGTAACGCACACTTTTCTTTCCGCAATCCATACTTGAAGTTAGCATTTTCAGTTGTTTTTTAATTCACGAATTGAACTGCTAAATCTTCCCCTTTTACTTTTACCATCTGCTTGATGCGATGAGCTTTTTCACTAGCTGTTATCCTTAATTGTCTGCATTCGTTCCATTCAACAGAATCACTCTGACTTTTAGTTCTGATACACGTTGTAATTATTTGGTCGTCATCAAGTGCAACATGATTCGTAAAAAATGATTTATGCTGATCATTAATAAAGCAAAAAGTTTCACCGTACAGTTTTGATACACAAAAACATTCAAGAAAGAATTTTACACAAGTTTCGATACGCTCACATTCTTCAATAAAATTTCTTTGCTCATTCAATCGTTTTAACGTTGATCTTCTTTCTATTTCTTCCTTATTTCTATTTTCTAAAACTACTATTTCTCTCACCGCACAGTTTATGTTTTTGAAATCTTCCGGACAGAAATTATAAGCATTCTTCAGGTCTGTAATGAGCTCTGCTTTCGGAGGGAAAAGTTGTGCGCATGTCTTTCCTTTTGAATATAGCTTTTTTGACATTTCAGTAACTCATGGCTTTCCCCATGTTTGCTCAAAACTCGTTTTTGATGTACTTCGATGGTTACAAATAAAATGCAACAATGCATAAATGTGTTTGCATCTTTTTGAGCAACGAGCAACGCAACTGCAGTGCATGTCAATGACATTTCGATTGCCGTCTAGCTACAAATAAAAGTGTAAACATTAAATTATTTTCAATTCAATTGTAAATTACAATCCAGCTAATTAAAAAAATATTAGTCTTACGTCAAGCTGAATATGATATGGTGCTGCAGTGACATTAGTTTGGCGTATGCAGAAACCTTTGATTATTGTCGTGTCTTTTTGAATTTCTCGCACATGCATTGAATGATTCGAAGCGATTAATTTCTCAACTTTTCTTTTAGTTGATTGGCGAAAATCATCAACAAACTTGATTTCCGAAAACCCGGTTTCCAAAATAATATTCATGTCAAAATATTAACCTATAAATAGCATCATTTTATAGCGTTATACATAACAAAATAAATGTAATGCTTGCAAATTTTTTTTTATTTTTACAGTGAATTGATATACTTACCATTTATGACGCACTTACATCAAAATAATGTGATTTCTATTCAACAAAAAATAAAAATCAATTGTACGCATAAGACACAATACAAAATTCGATGTTTATTTATTCAAAAAATCCCGTGCCGTGGCGCTACTTGTCATTCTGCAGATAGTCTATAACAATGGTTATTGTTATAGATTGGTGATCAGTTTAATTCTGTTGTGACTATTACATTAACAAGTAAGTCAATTACTACTTTTATTACAATTTATCTATAAAATAGTGTTTATTGGAAAAATTTTGGATAAAGGTTTGAAATATAAAAATCACATCGCAAATTCTATTTCATCACCACAGGAAAAAATGAAGCTGAGAAAAAGATTGGGGAAAGCATTACCCTGCTATAAAATTAGTGAGAAAAATAATCAAGCAATTGATTATGGGTATTGGGATGATCCGAATGAACTTGTTGATCGTCTTCGTCTACTCTTAGCATCTCAAGCAGCTGGCAATCATAGTCATACGAATGAAATCATCTCCATCATTGAGGAATTACGAGAGGCTGAAATTATTCACTAATCACCGCTACATATTTTTTCAATTCATTCATCAGGCAGCCGTTGGACTGTAACAACCAGGTGGGTAGGAAAAATGAGTGTAGATATATTTGGTCAGAAATTAAAAAAAGGTATAGACAAAGATAGTAATCGTGGTTCTCCTGGCTATGGATTCAAAGTCACCACTGATGGTCAGTATGACATGGCGAATAAACGGTTATGTAATGTTGCTAGTCCTAAAGATGCAAATGACGCGGTGTCCTTTGAAACTATGATGACTAGTATCAATCATGAACTTGAACAAATTAAACGGAGTATAGCATCTATACGTAATGATGTTGATGTTCAAAAAAATAATGTATCAACTATGTGCAATAATTTTGATATTCAAAAAAAAAAAATATTGCATCTATACGTCATGATATTGATGTTCAAAAAAATGCACAGCAATAATATAGGAAAAACATTTGCCTCCAACATTCAAGCATCATTTCACATCCAACAGTTAAAGAAATATGAGCAGCACAATGGTTGACAAAAACGTGGACACGATATTGAACAGAAAGGTGGCATCAGTGGAAGAGCTGCATAAACCTGCTCGTATACATTACGTCCAACGTCATGTTGATATAAGGGGATTGGATAAGACATGGCAAGCAGATCTTGTTGGTATGACAGCCTATGCGACAAAAAATAATGGCTACAAGCACTTGCTACCAGTGATTGATATTTTCTCAAAGTTTGCTTGGGCTATACCTTTGAAGACTAAAAATGGAAAAGATGTTGCAAATGCAATGAAATCTATCTTGAATGCTCGGCGAACACCGAAAAAATTACATGTTGATCGAGGCAAAGCATTTTACAATAAAGATTTCAAATTACTCATGGAACAATACGATATTAAATTGTATTCAACATTCAGCAATTTGAAAGCGTCAATATGTGAACGTTTCAATCGTACCCTAAAAAATAAAATGTGGAAACAATTCAGTCTTCGTGGAACATACAAGTGGATTGACATAATACATGATTTGATTGCGGAATACAATGATACCAAACATCGAACGATTAAAATGGAGCCCCGAGAAGTTACAATTGTGAATGAGAAATTTCTACTTCGAACTGTATACAAGCACCATCATGTGGTGAAAAAGCAGAGGCATAAATTCAAAATCGGTGATAAAGTTCGAATGGATAAATATAAACATTTATTCGAGAAGGGGTATACACCAAACTGGACAACTGAAATATTTACCATCGCCGAAGTGCTGAATACCACTCCACCAACATATAAACTCATTGATTACCAGGATCAACGAATCGGTGGATGTTTCTATGAAGAAGAGCTCAGCAAAGTGAAATATCCTGATACCTATCTTGTGGAAGTGGTTGTACGTAAACGTGGCAATAAATATTATGTTAAATGGTTGGGATTTGATAATTCACATAATAGTTGGATGAATAAAGTAGACATGTAAATCAGTAGAAAGTTTTTTTATTCTCTCCTCTATACCAATATCTCATTCTATGATATTTCCACATCATCAACATTATCGTGGAGTTTTCGATAGTCCCATGGTAAAGTATCGGTCGTTTGATGTGATACAATTCGTTTGTCATCCATCCAACTCAGTGTCAACTTTCGTTGTTGTATTGTACAGACTTCATGTTTCTTACTCCTAATCAAATATTGATCAACAATTAAATTTTCATGATTGAAAAGGCATTGTTTATAATCATTAAAAGTTATTTGGCGCAATGATGACCCTTTGATACCTTTAGCTTTCATTTCATCACTATCATCACCTAATATTTTGAATGTGTATAATTTCGCACGTAGCCCAACAAACTCAGTTATAATTTTACCGTTATTTTCATCTTTCATCAAACCAATCACTTTTTTAATCATTAATGGTATATCATATTCATCATCAGGTGAATAATCGCTTGTATCAAATTTGTAGATATCACGTTTCATGATCGCATATACGTCTGGTACAGTTAAATAATACAAGAGACTGCCTGTATCAGTGTACATCAATTTTGATTGATTGTGTGGGAATGTTTTCTTCACATAGTTGTGTTGAAAGTCATATATGAATATTTTGGATACATCAAGAATACAGTATTATATGTATATTGGTTTATTGAATGTAATTTTGACACGATCCATTCCAATTAGTACCATATCATCATCAAAGATAGTGAAACTATGGAAGTTTGGTTCGGCAATGAGTGATCTTGCACCCCATCTTCCTCCCCATTGTGTCACCAATTTAACATCTTTATGTTTTCTAACATTCTCCATGGTCTTACCAAATACAGCATTATTCATTAATTTGTAAAAATTCTTCTCAAACACATTTTGTGACTTTTTCCGCAAATCTGTATTTAAGTCTATATATTTTTTCAGCCATGGAGATTGCTGAAATTTGAGAACTCTATGGATATTAACAACTTTCATTCCCAAGCTTAAACATTGCTTCAACTTTCTATAGTGAATAATATATTCTTCTTTTGGGTGGAGCGTTGTTACTAATTTAGAATTCTTTCCTGTTGGCGATATAAAGTGCTGAGGACACAGTGGTAAATCTCGATGTAAATCATGAAGTTCTTCCGGATAATCTAGATCCACTTCAAAGATGTATCTAGTTGATGAGTCATCTGGAATACTGCAAATATCATCAATAGCCATGTTTTTCTCCCATGCAAATCCACCAAATGGTAAATATTAACACATAGCTTCACCGTATAAATTATTTGCATCAAAATACATAAGATATGATGAATCAATGGTTTGGTCATAATTGTCACCCATATATTTATTATTCGATTTAGCATAGCGATTTGAACATTGAGCTACTCCACCTCTTATACCTTTCTCGATGAAGAATAGCATTTCTGGATCAGTAAAAAGTTCCAACTGCACATTAGTATGCTTGAGCATTGCATCAAAAGCCAATCCTGGAGCGGTGTAATAATGCAAAGGATCCAAATTATACGATGAGAAACAGTTACGTCTAAAATTTTCAAATATATCTGCCAAAAGTAATGCATCAGTTTTCAGATATAGATCTGAGTATTCACCCAATGTATTGATATTAGATTTTTCCCAAACTTCTTGTGCATGTTCATAATTTTCATTCGAAATATCATCATTATTTAATTTCGAGTAGAATTTATCTTTCTCCGGTAATTTCCGTTCATCAAGTTTTGCCCAATTGTCAATGTACTCGTAGGGGAAATCACCCTTTCTTGTGACTGACCTGAATTGCTCATTATTCTTATAAACATTTCGTGTGATTAATTTATCATCATCCCTCAAATATGATGATAATTTATCAATACAGCTAGCCATAAGTCGTAAAGAATTGAATAAATTAATTGAATTACATTAAATTATATTGAGTCATTTAAATTGACGTTATTATCGTCAAAAAGTATATTGAAGTTGTAAAAAGAATTATTGTCGAAAGTGCAGGTTGCACATGATTATTAAATCGTCCATATTTGGAATATTACCACGAGACTGTGGAGAAATTTATATTGTCGAAGGAAATAAAGGAAAAGACGAAATTGAAGTCCAATAGGACTAATTATATAAAATACTTGTCGATTCACGTAAGTTGAAATTGTTACTATTCAATCCTATCTGAATGATTCTACTTTATTAAATTGATCAGAATATTATTTAATAATTTGTAAAGAGATTATTTATTCTCCTATCTTTGTCGTTGTTGAACCTATCATATAATTGTTGGAATTCATGTTAATTGTGTCGTTAAGGGTTCCCCAACGCACCCACCCTGAATCGTGTTAATATTGTTGCCGAATTCATTGAAGGATAGAGTCTCGCCGGAATTGAAAAAAGATGTATAAGTATACTAATCGACTGGCGCCCAATCAATAAAAATAAAATTGTCGATTAGAAATTATCCATGAACCACTAATTTTTAAGTTTGGGCGGAACTTACAATATGCAACGAATAATTTCTAGGTATTAAAACATTATCTTAAAGCTGGACCTTTTCGCCACCAACCTTTCGATTTTTTCTATAACTTTTATGGCACCTCTCCTCAATAGATTAGTAGCATGTTTTTTCTTGGATTATAAGAGTAAATATATACATCTTTATATCATTTCTTAAGTTATATGATATATTCCACAACTCATGGGAAAAATTATTTTCTTTGTGTTATATGAGAAAATAAAAATATATCATCTATTTAATAGAGAGTGAAATATGATTGGAACTAATGTAAAATTCCAGATCATGTTGAGAAACAATGAATATGAAAAAATTATTTTATAGGATAAACAAATGAACGTAAGCGGTATGTGTTAGATGGATGATATTTCAACTATAAAGAATACCTGCAATGCTGAAATTATCTCTGAACACTTATACTGAATACCCAATAGTGGAATAGTTATAGTAAATAATTTATTCGATTATTCAAATTATTTATCATCGAAATTATCAACAATTTTTTTTTTTACATAATATACAATCTTTGAACAATGAAATGTCATCGAAGAATTCATCATGATCAGTGGCAATAGGTTGATAATGTTTTATGACATCGTTGATAATGTTTTACGATATGGTTGGTAAGCATTAATGTCCTCATCCGGTTATAATTATACTGGTTATCTCAGATATTATTATTTATTTTGCTGAGGACATATTCAAGAATAAATTCTTCCGAAAAATATGCGATGTGTCCCTACATTCATATCTTCGATTCGCTCCTCAAGATGATGAGAAAATCTCAAATGATTAACCTATTGAGGGGTGCTGAATTTTTTTTTTCTGTCCTCCATCCAACGGTTCAAATATATAACATTAGCGTGGGCACACTGATAGAAAAATCCAGATTCTGGGTATTTGCGATATTAACAATTTTGCATTCCATGATTTTTCAATGATGGACATTCGAAACTCTCTAGATCGATAACTGTTTTCCCCATATGCCCAATAATACTTGATAACCATTGCTATTTCTTAACTCCTTTCACATACACATGATCAACATCTTTCAATAGAATCTCGAGAACATTGTTGAGCTGATCATATGGTACATCACCAGTATCCCATGATAGTCCATGATAATTACGTATCAACCATGAATTTATTGCTTGATACTGCTTCGATAATTCACTGTATATGTATGGTGGTTTGAATAGTACGTGTGTAACTTCAAGAGTTTCTTCAACATAGATACTGTGTACTAGAATACTTGCTAGTTCTTTCACAATAAATTGATTGCTCTGAAGTTTGAAGCCTTGAATATCCAGAATAATCTCCATTCTCCAAATTTTATGAAAACTTTTCGAAATTTATGAAAACTTTTCCAAATTTCTCAAAACTTTTTCAAATTCATGAAAACTTTTTCAAATTTCTTAACACTTCTTCAAATTTAAAAAAACTTTTCAAAACTTTTTTAAATTTTTAAAAACTTTTCGAAACTATTTCAAATTTATAAAATCTTTTCAAAACTTTTTTAAATTTTTAAAAACTTTTTCTAAACTTTCGGAGATTTATGGAAAACTTTTCAAAACTTTTTCAAATTTTTGAAAACTTTTCCAAACTTTTTCATAAAAAAATTTTTTTTCCATATGAAAAATTTCGTTAGTAAAAACTCTTGATTCTTCTTCATCAAGATTTTTCTAGAACTTGATGATGAATGCGTCAAATGTTCACTGATCTATCATGAAGAAACATATCAAATTTATATTGGTGTGCACCCATTATTTGAACTCTTATTGGATAGCCCCCTCCCTACACACACATATTTATTTATCTACATATTTTTTGTTCATACAATTATTCATATGCTTATCTATATAATTATATATGTACAGTGACTCAAACAATTATTTATATGATTATTTACTTTTCCTTCATTTATTGATTTATTCATCTGTTCATCGATTTTTTCTTTTTTCATTTATTCTTTCATATTTGTAGGAAAAAAAATATTTCATATATATTATGGATGAAAACTTATTCATTTGAATTTCCCCCACCCACTCAACAGCGAAACTACAGTTCAATCATAGAGAAACGTACAGTTATCCATTTCCCCAATGTCGCAACAAAGAAACTCATACTATAGTACGATCATCGATATCGATAAAAAATTTCACACCACGAGAAACCCCCATTAGCCAAGTGCACGCACCGATCGTGCACCGTGCATGCACCTAGTGCACTAGGATTACGCACAGTGCACCTTAGGTGCCTACCTCGTGTGGTAGCACAGTAGGCCACTAAGTGGAATCCGAATTTTAGGATAATGTTGACATGAGTCGTAATAAACTTGAGATATCATGTGAATTTCATTGATATTCAAGGACAAGATCCAAGAATCCAAGCGATCTTTTTTTTTGGTTCCTTCGGGATCCTCTTGGATCCTTTTGGATCCTCTTGGATCCTTTTGGATCCTCTTTGATCCTTTTGGATCCTCTTGGATCCTTTTGGATCCTTTTGGATCCTCTTGGATCCTTTTGGATCCTCTTGGATCCTTTTGGATCCTCTTGGATCCTTTTGGATCCTCTTGGATCTTTTTGGATCCTCTTGGATCCTTTTGGATCCTCTTGGATCCTTTTGGATCCTCTTGGATCCTTTTGGATCCTCTTGGATCCTTTTGGATCCTCTTGGATCCTTTTGGATCCTCTTGGATCCTTTTGGATCCTCTTGGATCCTTTTGGATCCTCTTGGATCCTTTTGGATCCTCTTGGATCCTTTTGGATCCTCTTGGATCCTTTTGGATCCTCTTGGATCCTTTTGGATCCTCTTGGATCCTTTTGGATCCTCTTGGATCCTTTTGGATCCTCTTGGATCCTTTTGGATCCTCTTGGATCCTTTTGGATCCTCTTGGATCCTTTTGGATCCTCTTGGATCCTTTTGGATCCTCTTGGATCCTTTTGGATCCTCTTGGATCCTTTTGGATCCTCTTGGATCCTTTTGGATCCTCTTGGATCCTTTTGGATCCTCTTGGATCCTTTTGGATCCTCTTGGATCCTTTTGGATCCTCTTGGATCCTTTTGGATCCTCTTGGATCCTTTTGGATCCTCTTGGATCCTTTTGGATCCTCTTGGATCCTTTTGGATCCTCTTGGATCTTTGGATATTATTTTTTTTCTGTCACTACTACCACTACCACAACCAACACTACCGCCACTACCACTACCACTACCACTACCGCAACTACCACCACTACCACTACCACTACCACTACCACCACTATCACTACTACCACTACCGCCACTACTACCACTACCACTACCGCCACTACCACCACTACTACCACCACTACCACTACCACTACTACCACTACCGCCACTACCACCACTACTAGTCTACTAGCTGCGCGATCGTTGTGCGTACTTAGCTAATGGGGTTTGGACCAAATATACATGATAGAATGAGAAATTACCCCAATAGTCTTTGGTTTATTTCACGAAATTTCACTTTATATTGTCACGCGTTATGACTATTATGAGGCCACAGTATTGCATGTCGTGGAATACGCCAAAATCATTCGTTGATCATTTCAACAATATACAAGGAAAAGATCCAAGGATCCAAGGGATCTTGGATCCTCCCTCCGATTCCCCTGATCGGGGAAGTTCACTCGATTTTGGCTTATTACATAACGTGAAATGGGGGGACGTCGCTTAGTGGATAATACAGGAATCGACTTTTTCTACTAGATTATAAAACAGATTCGGACCTACTATAGAACTGTCGGTAAGCTAGGGATCAATACAAGTTACCGACGGGTTTGTCCCAGAACCCACCCTGTTTATTTACTAAGGAGCCTTCACCTCATCGCACAATAGTTTTGGAAGCTGCCAAAGGGAATACTTACTACTCTTCAAAAGCTCAAATTGCTTCAGTAAAAAAACATCAGATGATTCGAAATTAATTGATTATAGAGATTTTTTTCCATTTCACAGAAGATTTTGATGTTTATTGTAGTGGCAGTGTAGGTAGTAATTGTGTAAAATATTATGAAAAAAATTTGATTTCAACAAAATGTGATATTTCGAAATTGTCGAGTAATACTTTGAGAAAGAGCGTGTTAGGTCTCAAGTGACCTTATCCCCTTACCCTGCAATTGTCGATTCCACTTCTATGTTATTTTCGTCTTTTACAATTATATTAGAAAATCAGCTTTCTACCGCGCATTATATACTGCGATTATATTATTATGGCTACATATTATTGTACGCGCCAGCATTTGAATTAAACACGCAGCATCGCATCACGGATTATGTTGAAGTTTTATTCATATGAAATTTATATCATCATTTCATAACATTATTATATTATAATACCAACTAAGATCGTTATTTGACTTATGCTCTCACATCCGTTTGAATTCCTGACTCTTCATTGCTCTTGATCGACACCTAAACCTATCTTCTATATTTTCATCTCTTCCAAAGAAAAACCTCAACTCACAATGCGACTCTCTATCTTATCGTTTCGGCTGCATCCCCAGACGCTGACATTGCAACACTGTACCCTGAGAACGCATCCGTTTGTTGACCAAACGAAATTTACCTCAAGACTTTTCTCATCACTAAAAATCAGTTGTCGTTCAAACCTCAAAGCATCAACTTACATTTAAATATCGGATCTCAAATCAAGTAAATACTAATCCAGTCAAAATTCAAGTGTTTATTCATAATCTATGTCGTATTTTCTTCCTAAATTTCTACTCCGATCTTTTCTCTAACATCGTGCAGTGCTTTCAAAAACTCAAAATGTACAGTTTATAATTATTTTAATTATTAGTAATAACTTTACTTTCATACCATAGTGTAGATGAAAAGGTGCGTAAGTGAGTGAACAAAAAAGGTGAATAGATAATATTGCTATCTATGAGATACGAAATAAGAACATTCAACAAGTCTATAATAAATAAAATTCTCGATTGTCCCTAGTGATCTAAGTTAGTGACTAATCAATCAATGCAAAATAGTCTAGTATTCCTCTTGTTTTATTGGTTATCGCCCATCATATACATCATCATCCATTTGCAGCACTTCAACTACGCATTGTAGTGGTGAGTACGACCCCTACCAAAATAATAAATAAACAAAAATAATACGTCCAATACCAACTGGGACGCAACACCTTAAATTGTGCACTTGGCAATAATGACTGATATCAAATCTTTTTGTAAAGTAATTGTTTTAATTCAAATTTTTCGTCATACAAGAACTTGGCACCTTTTTTTTTCTTTTTTTTCAAAAAGTTTTGTCGGTTTTAATGAATAACACGCACAACTTTTTCAACTTTTTAAATCGCTATATCACCGAAATGACAATTCTATTTGGAAAATGTGTCAGATCAATTTTCATAGATAATTGCACGATCTACAAATTTTATCTGGCCTGTTTACATAAAAAAACTCACCGTTCAGATGAAAAATGAAAAAAACTCATATTTATGAACTTTGACTTTGTAAAAGTTTTCTTGCTGATGCGGAACCGATGGGGATTTCTCACTCTTTATTTATGTTGGTGTTCAAGACATCCATACGAATTTTTAGCTCTATGTGATTTATTGTAACCTTACTCATATTTTTGGACTAGTTTGACTGAACTAAATGTTACTTATTAAATTATTATTGGAATATTCATGGTAATAAGAGCGGAACTATGGGTAGACTCATCCAAGTATCTTGTATCATGTTGTTAATCGACTACATCCGATCTTTTCCGAATATTCGCAGGGTCGTAAAGATTTCGATTGGAGCCCAGTACGTGTTTTGCTGAAAAGAATTTGTTGGATTTTCTCATGTTATTTTTGACAATATATTCGCACAACAATCTTCATAACTTTTTCACCCTGAATATGATTATTGAAGTTTAGCACTCCCATTCAGTTGGTGACACTTGTTTCACTGAATGATCAACTTAAAGTCGATTCAACAAACTTAGACGACATTATAATCGCGAGATCTATTCAGTTGACTGAAATTTTCCTATAAGTCGATGGCCAACTATCCCAGTGACGATTATATCCTACTAAAGCGTATATTCATTACAGCTTTCAAGTACTGAGAGTTGAGACTGCTCTTCTTTTTCTATGGTAGTGATGGTGGAGGTAAATGTGAGACGTCATGGAGTGGGGATATATATGTGTGCCCGATGAAGAGGAGAAAGAGAAGTGAAGAGGGGTGTCGGTTGATCCTGGTCTCCACGTCAGAATAAGCTGTCGCGTACATGGAGTGCAGCTTCCAGTATCTCATATTGTCGTTCCCCCCTATAATCTGACTGTCTAAGTTTCATTTTCAATACCACCTGTCCATACGCGTGCGAGTTTTTCATTTATCTTTTTATTATATGCGAGTTACCTTAGAAGCAGAGGAAATAAGTGACATTCAAATGAGACAAAAGTGAGGAGAATAAAAAGAACGTCTTGATTATGAAATTGTATGCAGTGTCAAGTTTTATTGATTTTTTATAGAGAGAGGAAATAAGGCAAGTTTCATTTCTACTAAAAAACTAGTTTTTACGGATGACTCAGTAGTACTAAATTTATATAGAACCAGCATTTATCGGTATAATTACTAAATATTTGATCTAATTTAATATTCCCTGTTTGTGATACTGGATTATAATTGAAAAATTAATTTCACGTACTCGAAACAGAATAGAAAGAAAATGTATCGCTATTCTTTAAAATGTAGCAGTGAGACAAAGCAATTTTTACTGCATATTTTTGGTATTGAGGTTATTGATATGTGGGATTCAGCGAAAATAGATGATATTTTTTCATAACTGTTTAAACTCAGGCGGCACAAATTTGAATATCTTGAAAATAACCCAAACATTGTAAAATTTTGTATTCCAATAAACGTACAGGAATAAAGTTAATGTTATGTTTTTTTTTTATTCTTTCTCAAGTGAATCTTAATATCCGTATCACAAAGTTCAAAGCGTGACCTCATAATTCACAGTGATTTGAGGTTCTGAATGTTACTTCTGTGCGGTAATTCGTTTGGGTCCATGTTCTTTTCTAATTTTCTGACAACTTGATATAATTTCATGTTTCATATGCATTTTCCAGTTGGGTGACGTGATTTCAACTTTAATCTGTGTAAAATTTTGCTAGTGCATAGTATTCACAATTTATGCATCAATTGTTCTACGCCTTTTCTGATGCAAATCTCATCCGTTTTTTTTTTTTCTAAAATGAATATTACATATGGATACCAGAATTTCTAACAAAAATTGAATTATTATGGTAGAGGTACTATGTTGAAAAGTGAAAAGGTTTCATTCGTGCGCTTTTATAGAGAAAGCCACGAATATACTCAATCGTTATACATATCCTTGTATAATATATAGTTGTATTCTGCTAAATGACCTATCATTTAATACTTTGAATTGATATCGGGATTAAAAGTTTCCCTCAGTACTTGACTGAAATCAGAAAATTCGTTTGTCTATCAATTTGAAAAATATAGTGAATGAAATAAAATATTATTTATGCCTTATTTTTCTGGTAGAGAAATATTGATAAAAAGCTTCTTCAGAAAAGTAGTTCTAGTAGTTTTATGATTAATTAAACGTAAGATGAGTTATGGTCAATTAGTAATCAAGTTGAGAAATTACACTCAGAACTCATATTCAGAATCTCTTATGGTATGATAATTTGTAAATAACTAACCTTGATTATCTGAGGATTCAAAGACGAAAGATCTAATGATTTGAAATGAATTAAGAACACGACCACGAGTTCCTTTGATTGCAACCAGGAAGGAATTCTCACGAGTGACATCAACACAATACTATTTGAAATGAGAAAAATATATTGTTCAGCTTTCTGGTGAAAGAGTATCTGATAAATTTGATATGTATTGACATCATTTTCTCTCAGATATTATACATAAAAGTTATGCTGATTAATTAAATATGAAAATCTAACAGCGAAAAGATTGCATGTGAGTGCAACGGAGAGGGCATTATGCAAGTCCACACGTGCGAAGAAGACGGTATACAGTACATGACATATGCGACTGACGATATCTAATATATAGTGTTGCATTTTCATGTATGGGAAAAAAGTATTATTGATTGGGAATACCTTGTATATTTGAACTAAGATATATTCTTGATTCAAATCAAATAATTTGTATCTGTATACATAATATATTATTTATGAGATAATATTGTGGTTGGAATATTTTTTACACTTTTGCTTCATCGTTTTTTGAAATTAGCATACAGGTAAAATATTCGGAAACTATATAAATATGCATGAAAGGAAAGTGCAGCACATCAAGAGAATTAATTCATTAGATGATGATTTTCATATATTCATATTGATACCATTTTTTCACAATATATTAACTGCCATCATCTACGCAATCACATACTTATTTGTCGAGGAATACATCATGTAGCATCTTTACGCCAATATGTTATAGTTGTTTGATACTCATAGCAAGTTCGAAGATCAACAATTTGATTTATGTTTAGCATTTAATTAATTTTTCTCATTTATTGAGTACTTGTATATAGACGATTTTGAGTTTGAAAGACAAAAAAATGAAGGGCAGTAAGTTCATGAACGACAAGAAATTGAATTGCCATTTATTGTATAATAGTTTGTACCATTGATAGAATGTATATACCGTTGTTGCAAGAACTTGAAAATTACCAAAAAATTTTGTATGTTGATCAATATCCTTAAGTTCTTGCAACAGCCTGTAACCCAGGAGGAAATGATTGCACAGCAAAATCGAGAAAAAGCAAATTGTAGCTTCAAGTGTCTAGTTTCCAGGTTTGATATTGGACAATTCTCACCTTGTATAATTCTGAGATAATCTTAGAAAGGATAAGCAAAAGAAGAAAGGTGTGTGACAGCTCCCACACACGATTGGAGTTCACTCTATAAGAATAATTACCGTGGAATTGAAAATATATTCAATATGCAACGGGAGTAAATAGAGGCTCTTCTGTGTAACTGAAAATATTGAAAATTTTATTCAGATTTCAAAATTTATTATTACATCAATACATTATAATGACAATTGATTTTCTCCAATATTGAAATCATCTTGCACATTATTAATTTCATCAAAAGTAATTTCGTTATTTATTACTGTGACAATAGATTTGTGGTAACTAAAATACGATACGCGGACGTCAGAAGTAACATGATTTACATGTCTTGAAAATATTCCAATGGATGTACCATATCTAGTCGTCCCCAGCGTGTTACCAGAAACGAAGTCCGAATTCAGTTCTTCTTTCAAAAATTGTACACAGCGCAATCCTTCATCAGTATCGAATTGAATGTCAAAATCACCGCCAAGTATGAGCGGAAATTCACGATATCGTTTTTTCAATAGTTTTGAACCTCCTTTCGTATATGCTAATTATGCCTCATGAAAAAAATCTATTGCGTCTTCAACTTTCTTATTGACAGAATTGTACACTATGACTGCTTGGTGCTGTATAATTGTAGAAACTGCATCAGGACTTGATTGTGTCAATGGCGCTGTGGGTACAGGTGTTGGATATTCAGAAGGGCCTAGTTCTTGCCTCAGAACTATTTTAGCAGAATCAGACTTCAACTTTGCTCTCACTTTTTTCTTCAACCTGTATTGACGATTATATTCAGTTTCAGACATTTTGACTGGTTTATCTCCATCATCATTTTTGTCGTTTTTTTTTCGAAGTCTGTACTCGCGCTGACGCTCTGTATTAGTTTTTGGAGATAGTTTTGATGATGAGCTAATTACATCACTGCATATGGACATATTGAGACATTTTTTAGTCCAGGAGAACAATCATCGAACCATACCAAAATGAATGATTTATATTGTCCCTTTTTTGCATTAATCTCGTAACCATTTGCGACGAGATTTTTTCAAACTATTTATTATGACTATTGATTTCAACTAGTTACTATGTATTCAAATCTATTATGAATATTCACGTGGAATGAGTACAAACAGACATTCCTATCAATTTCTTATGAATTGCCTTATTGCAGCTACGTGTTCAATGCGGAAAAGGGACGATATATATAAAAATAGATAGAGTATAAATTCGATAAATCAAAAGTATAGATGTTTGCAAGTACAATAGGGTGAGCCAAAAATACTAACCTATCGAATTTATGGGTTGAAGTGAACCTATTTACCGAGAAAAAAATGTCCCTGCAAGACAGAATTTTTAGCTCAATTTTAAGACGTGTCGGTGAGCATTCAAAGTTTTTCATTTAAATAACACGTAAAAAAATCTTTTTTCATTAAAAATATCATTTATTTAATATAACTTTTGAACGGCTAAGGATAAAATTTTTACATAACAGATTCTTGTAGAGCATAAAATTTTCTAAAAAATCATCTTCGTGACGATTTTTTGATTTTTGTGAGATTCGTATATTTAGTAGCCTTGAAAAATGAAAAAAATCGAAATATGCCGTTTGAGTTATTTTTTTTTCATATTCAATAATAAATACTTAGATTGAAGTAAATAAAATACTTGGAATATATTGTTCATGATCTAGATTTGTCAAAAAAAAAACATAGTTTTCAGCTATATTAATTTTTTATTCCATTCAAAATCATTTATACACTCTTTTCAGTTATTGATGAAATTTAATTTATTGCAATTAGGGTATTGCTGACAATGTAATTACACTGCTTGCAAGATGAATTGTTTTTGCTCTTCATTTGTCGTCAGTGTTCGATTATATTTTTGTATCAACGCAATTGCTCCTTTCAGCAACATCATTAACACATTCGATGTTTCTGACAAAATCGTAGCACGATTTGTATGAATCATTTTCTGCCCAATGTTCCGGCTCAATATTTGAAAAGTCCAGTGAAAACTCCAGTTGTTCATAAAATTCTAACGATCTTTTAGTAGTGTGTAAGGTTGTTTTCTGAGTATAGATTCAAATTTTCGCACCATATTTCACATTTTCATGTGCTATAGTGTGATGTATTTCTAATTCATGTACTATAGTGTGATGTATTTGAAATTGTTTCGTATATATTTCACATCGACCGAAAACAATATGTCGTACTATATAGCGTGATGTATAACTTTTATCATACTATAGTACAGCATATTATCGATGATCCGTCAATATTTTTTACGTGGGAAATAATATGGCTGATTCTCATGTACTACATATCATCGATGATCTGTCAATTTTTATGAGAGAAACAATATGGTTGATTTTCATGTACTATAGTACTACATATATTATCATTGGAATTCATGATCCACCAATGCGCAAAAAAATATTATGAACACTTTTCAAAAAAATGTTTAATGAATAATTTTACAACTACTTCAATCAATCGAAAAAAGGTGGGGGTGATAATAATAACATCTGAGCCATGTTTTTCCCCCACCTCATTTACCGCTGTTATCCAATGACAATGTATCTATCCACCTTTTCTCCCACTCATCTATAACTATCATCCAATCACGTTAGTGTTGGAAATACCTCTTAGTTCATTTTTTCTATTATCCTATGATATTTGAGCATGATTAATACTTTTTGATTGTTATCGCATTATTTTAAGCGTTATTATATCATTCCAAGCGTCATTTTCAACTACGCAGTAAAATTTTTTGTCATGAACAAAGAAATAGTTATTTCAACTGTTATTTTATTTGCGCAGTAATTTTATGTTATGAAATATTAGGAGTAGGGATATTACTATAAAAGCATGAGATTTTTTTCTATTGCGCATTTATTTCATATTCAAGTGTCAAAAGATTTCAACATGGACGATTTACCTGTGCCATTAACATCAGAAGAAGTGATATTATTATAAACATTTCCACCACATGAATTGCGTTGGTCTGATATTATTTACAAACATTTCGGTGATCAACCTCCAGCGAATATTTTGAATTTTTTGAACGATACAATAAATTATCAAAATAATGTCTTACATATTTTACATTTACGTGAACGTGAAACTATTGGAAACCTAAGAGAAGTTTGTTCAAAGTGTTTATACACACATGATGGTCTCAGCATGATAGTTGGAATGTTCAAACAAATGTCACAAGAAGTGTGAACGACTTAATAATGAATATTTTTCATTTAAAACATGAATATGAAGCTGAAAAAGAAAACGCAAGTGTTTCATCAATATGCTCATCTACTGAAATAGAAGATTCTACTATTATCAAGGATTTGATTAATAATATAATAGATATGTCGTCAAATGTGTACCAAATGTCGGAACAAACAAAACAATTCATCAACGATAGGAAAGAAGAGTTTGATAATAATTTATAAAAATGTATTCAATCAAATAAAATTAACAATATTGTATCAAATTTCGTTTTATTATTTACATATTGTAACATTGAGAAGTAATATGAAAATAAACGAGCATAGCCTCGTGTTATACTTATGCCTGGTGGGTATGAAATGATTTAAATAAATTATTAATCCCGCCTGAGCGCGAGTATGATATTTTTTTCTAGAATCTAGCGCCCTCAGCGTAGAGTGTCAACCACTAAAAATAGAATGATACAACACGTCCAAGAGGGGATAGATAAACGAACTAGGCAGTCAATTAGCAATAAGAAAGACACTTAACGTTCGACCAGTGACAAATACAATTCTTCCTGGCATAACACGAATATTCGTAAATAGTTTTGTTGAAATTTGTGTAGATTATTGGGAGACGTAGTCCAGTCGTTATACAAAATTTTGTAACAAAATATATTCACTAATAAACCATATGACAATTAAAATTGAAAAAAAAGAGAAGAAAAAAGTGTTCAAATTAATTCGGCGCTTCTTCACCATTTCACCGTGGTTTTCATAGTCATTACAATATAGAGGGTCACGTATTGGAAGGCTTTTCATCGCAGTCCAGGAGGTCAACTAATGCAGTGCAGAAGATTGAATTCTCAGCCTACTTGGATTCCCTTGGGAAGTTTTACTTATCAGGATTAAGGGTTGTTAAGATCGTAAGTCCTCCTCTATAATTAGTATTGTCATTTGGGGTGAATTTATACATTGTGAAAGACTGTCAATAGAAAGAAACTTTATAACGTTCATTCTATTTTGACCAGAAACACTTGTTTTTCTCCACCAAGTAAAAAAGGGAGAAAAGTCTTAATTATATCGGGATACGGGATCTCTGAGGTGGTTCCTCGACCTTGAGAAGGTCTTCAAGCCGAGGTGGACCAACGGTACTGCATAGCCACATAAAATTGCAGTGGCGCCCAACAAGTGCTCGAATCTATGACTCGCGTAATCATAGAATACATATATTACGTACAACACGTATAAATTTATTCATTAACCATAAAGTCTATGCTTTTATTATAAAAGTATAGCGTCCGGCCTCCAGGCGTATCGTACTACCCGTAATAGGCGTGCGCACTGGATAAAAACGTGGGAAACGAATTATTTCATTTAGCTGAAAGGGAACTTTTAGTTAAAAGTAAAACCAGGTGGCAATATTTATTATTTTACCTATTACATGAATATTTTCTTAAACATATCGTTATTAGCTTTATATTCAAAAATACAATATGCAGGAGTCAATTTGGAGTGAGAAACTCATCGACAGATTCAATTTGTATATCTACTTATTCTGGCTCTGAATTTCATATTTTTTTATGATGTTAAAAATATTATTTAAATATATCCATGAACAAAATTAAAAAATGTAAAAAAGTATTTCTCATATTTTGAAATTTGTAATTAATTTTTCAATGATTCACTTGATCCCTAAACAAATAAAACTATTTTTTATATATTAAATTAATAGGTTATATATAATAAGTACATGATCAAATGAGTTTTATCTTTTTTATTTGAAAATAAATTAGCATACGATTATATCATTTTTTTCATTCAACATTAATGAATTCACATTCTCTATATTGTCCACCAATGTAATGCATGTTAAGTTTTTCATTCACTGCTGCATCCGCTATCAATTTATATTGGTCTCGTTCTTTCAACAGATATTTTACAATTCTTGATGGTTGAAAAACAGTAAACTTTTTATTCAATGTCACAACAATGCTTTCTCCAAATTTAGTTTCAAGAGTTTTCATTCCAGTCACTTCATAGTTTATTTCAACTTCTAGCTGATCCCAGGACTTTGTTGGTAAAAAATTCCCTTCTCGACAAACATCATTCAATTTAGAGAAGTCCATTTCAGAAAAAAATTATTTTAAGAATTTGGGATGTATGCTTTATTGATCTTGTCTACAGATGAAATGTTGAGAATAGACAAATTTTCATGCTTCTTATAACTTTCACCCCACTTTCATATCAAAAAAAAAATATGAGTGGGGAAGCGATCATTATTTTCTATCCTATGATTGGTTGAAACAAGTTTGAACACGTTCAAAGATGACGTCATCAAAATGCTGCTCCCTGATTGGTTGAACACGTTATTATTCTTTCACATCATCGACCCCTCACTCTTTCACGAAAAACGGTTAGAAGTTCTTTGTTCTATAGTATTTTAGAGGTCATATTGAAATGTTGCTCTCTGATTGGTTGAAACAAGTTTGAACACGTTTAGAGATGACGTCATCAAAATGCTGCTTTCTGATTGGTTTAATCATGTTATTCTTTCAAATTATTGATTCCCCCACTCTTTCAAGAAAAAACCGTTGGAAGTTCTTTGTTCTACAGTATTTCAGAGGTTATATCAAAATGCTGCTCTCTGATTGCTTGAAACAAGTTTGAACCCGTTTAGAGATGACGTCATCAAAATGCTGCTTTCTGATTGGTTTAAACATGTTATTCTCTCAGATTATTGATCCCCCCTCTCTTTCAAGGAAAAACCGTTAGAAGTTCTACAACATTTTAGAGGTCATTTCATGTTCCAAATGTAAACAAAATAGATGAAAGTTCATTGTTCTGCAATATTTAGAGGTCATTTCATCTTCTAAGTATAAACAAAAACCATTGAAAGTTCTTTGTTCATCTCCCCCACTCTTCTTTTTCCTTCCATTATAAAAGGATGCTCATTCAAATGATGAATTACTTTAAAAAAAAATCTCAGCGTTAAAAGTTCAAATTTTATTCAAAATGAAAAAACAATATAGTGAGTTGATAAGAAACTTGGAAGATGGTTTTAAATCATGCTTGAATAATACGACGGAAAGTATTACTCATGCTAACAAATGGCGACGAATCGGTGCTAAAATTTTACAATTGCTTAATAAGATTTTAAAAAAATGTAAAACGCGTAGTGATGAAGTGCAAGTGTTAACATATATCTCACAGTTGCAATCATTGATTGTAAAGTTTAATAAATTACATAGACAAAAATATAATATTATTGGTGGTAACATTAAGCTTAGTGAAAATAATATAGAGTGGAATAATTTACAATCAGTTTTCAATGGTAGAATTAAGACTGGTATGATTACAAACATTAAACATATTGATTTAAAATCATTTTTAAACGATGCAAAAGACACATTCATAACAAAAGTGAAACAAACAATGAGTGAAATTGATAACATAAAAGTGAATGTCATATTATCATGCAAATTTGAAAATATGAAGAATTGTGGTATGGTTGAAGAAATCAAATATTTCAACACACAAAATGTGCCTATACTAAGATCAACGGATATTAACGAGTGGTATAAAGACAATATTATAGATATTTTAACAGTGAAAGTTGATGAATTTGAAGAACGTGATTCTGGTTGGTCGATGAATGAAATAATTAACTTAGTTGTGAATTTCAATAAATATACAGCATTGAGTGGTGGTATATCCACATTTGTGCCATTACCTAGATACATCCAATTGAAGAAAGCTGTAGTGAATATTAAAAATAATGATGAATATTGTTTTTTGTGGTGTATTGTAGCAGCTCGGAATCAAACAAATGAAAATCCAAATATAACATATTCATATCCCCATTATAATGAAGCAAATCTGAAATATGAAGGACTTACATTTCCAATGACATTAGATCAAATATCAAAATTTGAGATGATGAATAATTTATCAATTAATGTATATGGTCTTGAGGATGAAAATCAAGAGAAAAGTGATATCGTTCCATATTATATAAGCAAAAATTTAAATATTCAAGAACCAAGAATTCACCTATTAATAATTGATAGTAATATCAAAAGTAATTGTGAGGATTTCAGAAAAATTTTTCATTTTGCATGAATACGCAACATTTCACGATTAATATCAAGACAAATAAGTAAAACAAGACGCACCCACATTTGTGATAGATGTTTATGTCATTTTAAATCACTCAATGCTTATGAAAATCATAGAATGGATTGTCAGAACATCAACAAGACACTTCGAGTAATTTTGCCAAAGGAAAATGAAAATTTTTTATTCTTCAAAAATTATAAATATAAAGAATCTGTACCATTTGCTGTTTATGCTGATCTTGAGTGTATTTTGGAATCAAACCCAGATTGATCTCAAAAACATGTACCACACAGCATTGCATATTATGTACACTGTTCATATAATGATTCATTATCAAAGTTTGAATTAAAAAGAGACCCTGATTGCATCAAATGGTTCACTAATGAAATGTATAAATTTGCAATTGAAGTGAATCAACTATATTTCCAACATAAAAAACCTATGAAAGCACAAACAACTCAGCAAAAGCATGAGTATAATAACGCGAGATTGTGTCACATATGTGAAAATTTATTTAACGAAATGGATAAAAAACATCGAGATCACTGTCATCTAACTGGAGAGTATCGTGGTGCAGCACATGAAAGTTGTAATATGCAATATCAACTTCCACATTATATCCCCGTTGTATTTCATAATTCATCTGTATATGATTCACACTTTTTGATCAAATCAATAGCTAAGGATTTTGAAGGGGAATTATATTTGCTACCTATAAATGAGGAAAAGTACATTTCATTTAGTAAAAAAGTGGAAGACACCAAAATATCACTACGATTCATCGACTCATACAGATTCATGGCAAGCAGCATTGATAAATTATCATCAAATATAAATGATGCTGATAAAGTAATAACTCGCAAATATTATAAATCTGATGATCAATATAAATTAGTTACGAGAAAAGGTATTTTTCCATACGAATACATTGATAGTTGGTTATAACTTGATGAAACAGAATTACCAACGAAAGATAAATTCTTTTCAAAATTAAATGATTGCGGAATAACAGATGAGAATTATGAACACGCGAAAACAATTTGGGATAAATTTGATCTTAAAACATTGGGGGAGTATTCAGATCTTTACCTCAAGACTGATGTATTACTTTTAGCAGATATTTTCGAAAATTTTAGACATAGTTGATACTCATCGTATAATCTGGATCCATTACATTATTGCACATCGCCAGGTTTAGCTTCCGATGCGATGCTTAAATACACTAATATAAAATTAGAACTTTCGACAGATCCTGAAATGCTACTATTTATTGAAAAAGGTATAAGAGGTGGTGTAGCTCAATGTTCAAATCGTTATGCCAGAGCAAATAATAAGTATATGGGTGATGAATTCAACCCAAACGAAGAACAATCACACCTCATGCATTTTGACGTCAACAATCTTTATGGTACAGCTATGAGTGATTATTTACCTTCTGGTGGATTTAAATGGATTGAAAATGCATTCAATGAGAATGATATAATAAACATTTCCAATGATTCATCATTCGGGTATATATTTGAAGTTGATATGATGTATCCGGAAGAGCTTCATGATATGCATCGTGATTTACCCCTGTCCTCAGCACTTCATACCACCAACAGGAAAACATTCAAAACTGATGACAACTCTTCTACCCAAAGAAAAGTATGTAATCCATTACAAAAATTTGAAGCAATGTTTAAGTTTGGGCATGAAGATTCATAAGATTCACAGAATCCTAAAGTTCAAACAATCACCTTGATTGAAATCATACATAGATTTAAATACTGGTTTAAGAAAGAAAGCGAAAAATGAATTTCAAAAAGGATTTTTCAAATTGATGATTAATTCGGTATATGGTAAAACTATGGAGAATGTTCGAAAACATAAGGAAGTGAAATTGATTACAAAGTGGGATGGAAGGTGTGGTGCACGAGCACTTATTGCGAAACCAAATTTTCATAGCTGCACCATCTTTGATGAGGATATGGTTATCATTGAGTTGAATCGTGTGAAAGTCAAGTTCAATAAACCAATGTTTGTTGGATATTCTATTTTAGATATTTCGAAAATATTTATTTATGATTTTCATTATGAGTATATTAAGAAAATATTTCCAAATCAACAAACGAAATTAATGTTTACGGATACTGATAGTCTCATCTATCATTTGATTACGCCTAATGTGTATGAAATCATGAAACGATATATTCACAAGTTTGATACTAGTGATTATCCACCAAATAATAATTATAATATACCATTAATGAATGAGAAAGTATAAGGCCCAATGAAAGATGAGAATAATGGAAGAATTATGACTGAATTTATAGGACTGCGTGCAAAATTGTATTCATTTAAAGTATTGAATGATGATCACGATCATAAAAAGGCAAAAGGTATTGAAGTATCATCATTGAAAAAGATTACATTCGATGATTATAAACAATGTCTATTTGTACATCATAATTTGTCTGTAAATCAATATTTGATTAGGAGTGAAATACATGAAGTTAATACAATAGCGCAAAGGAAAGTAGCTTTAAGATGGGAAGATGATAAAAGAATAATTTGTCATCAAACAACAGATAATCTACCATGGGGTTATAAGAATTTAGTTAATCAAAATAATTGTGATGATATGATGTGAATAAATAAGCATGTGCATATTCAAAAAAATATTTTATTTATTTAAAAATCCTTCATAATATTTTTACAAATCCTTTTCACTTATTCAACTATTATGTGAATTATCAAATCCTAACCACTTTACATAACATTTATTTCCCTGTTTACGTAATACTTTTTCTATAAGATGAACGTCAGGATATTTTACTTTGCTAAGCTCTTCTTCATAGAAGCATCCCATAATTGGTTCATTATGAATATCAAGTTGTTTATATGTTGGCGGAGTAGTATTTTTCACATCGTCGATGGTGAATATTTCTGTTGTCCAATTTGGTGTATATCCTCTTTCAAATATATGTTTATATTTGCTTACTCGAACCTTATCACCAATTTTAAACTTATAACGCTGCTTTTTAACTATTTGATAAGATTTATATACTGTATGAAGTAACATTTTTCCATTTTCCTTTGTAACATTCTTAGGTTTTATTTTTATTGTTCTATGTTTTGTATTATTATATTCATCTATGATATTTGGCAAAATATCAATCCATTTATATGTCCCCTGAAGACTGAATTGTTTCCACATTTTATTTGTAAGTGTACGATAAAAACGTTCACATATTGAAGCTTTCAAGTTCGTGAATGTTGAATATAATTGAATATTGTAATGTTTCATGAGCATCTTAAATTCTTTATTATAAAATTCTTTACCACGATCAACATGTAATTTTTCAGGTTTACGTGAAGTTTTTATGATAGATTCCATTGCTTTTGTAACATCTTTCCCATCTTTTGTTTTCAATGGTACTGTCCATGCGTATTTTGAGAAAATATCAATTACAGTTAGCAGATATTTGAAACCATTATTTGCATAAGCTGACATATCAACAAGATCAGCTTGCCATGTTTCATCTAATCCTCTCATTTCAACATGACGACGTTTATAATTGACACGAGCAGGCTTATGTAATTCATCAACTATCACTGCTTTCATCATAATTATTTGTTAACAGATTCTAATCGTTTCTTAATATCATCTTCAATAATATTTGTTCTGAAATCGTTTAATGTTTTGGTATTATTTTTACATGCTTCATTTACTGCAGCTAGTTCAGAAGTCAGTTTAGAAATGTGATTTATCTGTTTAGATAGCTCCTTTTCTATATTTTCACGGTAACTGTTCACTGTGTTACGCATATTCATTTTACAATTCGTGATAAGATCATTGCATTCAATAATATCATGACGTAAAATAAATAAAGTTTGATGCAAGTCATCAATTTCTTTTTGTATGTAACTTTTCACAATCTTCATAGGTACAGCATCATTATCATGCAAAGGATCTGCAATGTTACATAGCCTTTTGTCATCCATATCATATTGTCCATCGGATGTAATCTTGAAACCATAACCAGGAGGTCCACGATCTGATTTTGCATTACTCTTCACTAACTTTCGTCCAAATATATCAACACTCATCTTGTTACTTCAACTATCGAGGTATAAATGATGAACTTTTTGAAATCATTGTTAATATATAATTTTTGCTTCACGTAGTTTTTCGATAATCGAAATTATTCCATTTGTATGACTTGGGTTGCCCGCAGATTGAGATGCTAAAAGTAATCGTAAGCGATCAACAAGTTCATTAGGATCATCCCAGTATACATAATCCAAAGGTTTACTTCTTCTTTTAGCTATTTTATAGTAAGGAAGTGCTCTTCCAGATTTCTGTTTTATATTTTTTTTAACATATTGTTTATATTTCAAACTCTTATCCATCATGAGACTACCATCAGGATCATAGCGTTTATAGAGTGCATTTGTTGATTTAATAATATTCATATAATTTTCTTTATCTTTATCACTTATGATTCATTCATTCGTTGATTAAGTGAATAATAATTCAATTAATCCAGGAATTTGTTGAAAACGTTCATTACCAACACTTATAATATTATCATTGAACTCAATATTGGTATCACCAATTTTCAATTGATTATTAGTTGTCTTGCGTACACCGAATCTAACATTCAATTTACTATTACTCTGTTTGCCCATAAGTATTTGCATTATATAACGGTCACCTTTCCGTAGAAAAGCTAGAATCCGGAATTTAGTATCATCAAACGGACTTACCGTTACAAATGGATTAATAATCAATTATACTTTGCCCCAAATTTAGACAAAATAATTCAAGGGATGCCACCCTAGTTGATAAATTTAAATTGAAAGTCACTAGATAGAACTAGGGAATTTCTCTAGTAACTTGATTTCCTGCCGGAATGCTGAAAATGAAATAATTATAGGAATAAACCTGAAAAGAGTTATTCAAATGTTTTCAAAACCAATAATTCGGTTTATTTCGGTTTAATTGATAATAATTTATTTAAATTATTTATTATAAAAGATAAATAAATTACTTTTTTTTCGACCAATGAATTACAAGCTTAATAATACAAAAACTTGATAGTTGTCAAAAATGTTTGATGTCAATTGAAGACGTTTGATAGTTAACAGAAAACGTTTGATATAATTTGAAAATATTTAATATAATTTGAAAACGTTTGATATAATTTGAAAACGTTTGATAATATTTGAAAACGTTTGATACAATTTAAAAATGTTTAATATAATTTGAAAACGTTTGATAATATTTGAAAACGTTTGATAATATTTAAAAATGTTTGATATAATTTGAAAAAATTATATAGGAACTAATAATTGAATATATTCGATAATTATGTTTTATCAAGTAATATAATAGACTAATATTATTAGCAATTCCGGCAACTTATACGAAAGTAATAAAAATATGACACTTAATTATTTTAGAAATTACTATTGAAGAAATACCAATATGATCTTTTCTAAGGATCGTTAATTATTGATATTTCCCCAATATTAATTAGTTTAATGCGAAATTCTTTAAATAATATCATACACAAAAGTCCCTTCTTAACTCGCGTGTAGCCCGGGATGGGTCTACAAATACTGATTTTATGACACTTAACAATGAGATAATTAATAATAATTAATTCTAAACAATGGACTTAGCCCGTATTAATATTGCTGCGCCGTCAAATTATACGAAAAATTATGATAAGAAAATGAACAAATATTATAGACAAAAACGTGCCCAACAATGGCGTCACTCACCAATTACTATAACTCAAGAAAAATTCTTAAACCGTGCCGTATTTTCTCTTTCACGGCCTTCAATAGTTATTCAATTTATCCTTGAACTCCAATAAATTCTTCGGTACAATTTTTGTGACGTATCCTTGCACTTAATCAATATGTTTTTCTCTCTTTCACAATTATTTCCCTAATTATTCCTGACACATACACGCAATGCAACCACACTCTGTGCTCTCCTAGGGCTAAGTGAAGTCAAAAATGGCTGGAGCGTCAGTCTTGGTGGCGTCTTCTTCTTCTAGAATTTTCGGTCGTCTTCTTCACGTCTCCATGTGGCGTTGATTGGCTGCGACAATTCAAATTCAAACGTCCGGATCTCTAATTGGCCGGTCGTTGACCCGACGCGGACTCTACCGGGATAAAAATTATAAGGTTTATAAGTTATCGACTGCAATATTGAATTATGCAGGTTGGATCATAATTATACGGCTGAATTCGGTAGTCCGGTGGCGCCAAGTCGATGCTTTTAGGTCTGGTGGTATTACTAACCCTCAAAAGTGTCAACCATGGTTGAATGTAGTGCTGTGTACCATGATTGAATGTAGCGTTGTCAATCCAAATAATCATTTTACGGTGGTGTTATTAATTCATGATCATTATTTAATATTCTTGACTCCGGATATTTACTCACAGTGAGTACCATTCTTATGATCATTTCAGATTTTCAACCGTAATTAATTATTCTTCCCTGTATTCATCCGCTTTTAAGGTTATGTGGACCACTAGGTGTTACTTATAAACCTTTATAATGTCAACCAGCTTGCCAACACTCCGGACGACGTCCTTCACTCTGCTATACACTTCTTTATTACGATGTTCACCCTCCGACGATGTTGTATTTGACGTCTGGCCCTCCTTATGACTTCACTTAAAACCATTCACGCATTATAATCAAACAACATTCTCATAATAATCCAATACAAATTTATGTGACAGGTATATTCAGTACTATACTATTTATCCGGGAATATCTATTATTTTATTTCATTAATCTAATATTACTTTATTCTCTTACAGCGCAGCAATATTTCGCCCTTACAAAACCAAGGGATGATGTGTCCAAAGCACATCATCACAATGTATAATGTTCAATTATTTTCTTGCTTAAAAGGTGAACTTTGAGATGTAATTTCATCATGTTCGAATCGTTTAGTAGTATCATTATTATCGAATGATGTTCCTTCTTCATCATAATTCATGGCAGTTGCAAACGATTGATCTGGTTCATTCTTTATACGAATATCAGCCAATTCATCTTTTATTTCTTGCTTCATCTGATTAGATGTTGTTACTAAATTTTCTAATGGTTTCACAGCATCCTTCATAATCTGTTCTGATATTTCTTTTCCATGCTCTATCATTCTATGCTTATAACGTATTGCATCACTTGCTTTTACTATTTGCGTTAATGTATTGCAATCCTTTTTAATGTTTGAAGCAGCCATGTTGACGTATTTGAGTCCACAATAGAACTGTAATATCTTGCACATATCATTTTCATTTTATACTTATGAAGCAGTCAAAACCTTTTCTATATCTTCCGGAATTAATGTCACTATCTTTGTCAATAACTATAAAACTATATTTATCATCATTCCAACATGATGAACATACACCTCTGAACTTTTTATATGTCATATCAGTATTAACATGATCATCATAAATATGTTTGAGATTCATTTCATCCTGCTTGAATAGTATTATCAAATTTACATTATCACGTATCAAATGTTTTGATACGTGATAATGTAATAATATCCGTGTAGACGTTTGACATAAATAAAATGAATCAACATCTCTATGTCGACCCATGCAGAAAAAAGCTCTAACATTATCTTACTTCTCACAAGCTACGTTATCAAAAATCATCATAGAATTTGGTCGTGCCTCTTTAGGTGTAACTACTTTCTCATGATCACTAAATGGAAAATATTCAACACCATCTATAGGTTTTAATAGATTTTCCAAGTATTTATACTTTGGTTAGTTCAATGATTTTGAATAAACATGAATATTTTCAAATCTCAAACCATTAGGATGAGTAATGAGTGCTAGGAGTGCATTTGTTTTACCACAATTTGATGGACCACGAAAAATAGCTCGCATACTATTTGGTAATAATTCACCATGTCGTTTCTCTTTATTATTTTGCTGGGGAATTTCATTATCAAAATTCATAATGGGTAATGTAATTGTCTGCTTCTTAAACTTCACTATGGATAACTGTTTCTCGCACGCCATTATGATTACAACTAAACGTTGAACTATATGGTTAATTGCTTATATACCTGTGATGATGGAGCTATTTAGTTAGTTAACCAAAGACTACCATTGTATTCACATGGCACCACGTTCCACTCGCGGTAAAGGTTTCATCAGCAATATTAGTAACAAGTTACCTTTCGAAGCACATATCCCCGGTTATCAATATTGTGGTCCTGGCACTAAATTATCAAAGGGGCTAGCACGTGGTGATTCAGGGATCAATCCCCTTGATGCTACGTGCAAAAATCACGATATTGCATACGCTCAAAATCCTGATAATATCATTGAACGAAATAAAGCTGATAGAATATTAGCTAAAAAAGCATCAGCACGTATTGTTGCTAAAGACGCCAATATTGGTAAGAAGGCTGTAGCTCGAGGTGTGACAAACATAATGAATATAAAATCTTAACTTGGTGCTGGTATGAAGAGAAGGAAAGTTACTCCTGCACGTTAAAAGAAAAAGCAGATGAAAAAACCTGTAATATCTTTCAAGGAAATTATGAAAGAAGCGAAAAATTCAATGCATTCAGATGCAGATATTTTCAAGTCAGCATTGAATGGTGCACGAGCTGCTGTGAAAAAAGCTGATGGTTAAAGTAAAGTGGGTGCCCCACCAAGCATATTACCAGTACCAATGAAAACAGGAGGTATTTTACCTTTTCTCCTACCAATTTTTGGTGGTTTGAGTGCTGCTGGTGTTCTAGCTGGTGGTGCTGCTGGTATAGCTAAAGCTGTGAATGATGCAAGTGCAGCGAAACGTGAATTAACAGAAAATAAACGTCACAATGAAACGATGGATTCTATTGCTTTAGGCAAAGGAATGTATTTGAAACCATATAAAAAAGTTTTAGGTCTTTCCTTGAATCCTGCAAAAAACTTATAGACCTACCACATCGAGCATTAACCGATGCTGATCTCATGAAGTATGCTAAAATTATGAAAATTCCACATTTTCGTGGAATATTGATGAGAAATAATTTACCAGAGTACGGTCCATGGATAAATGAATCAGCTATTATCAATCTTGATGATAAAAATGGACCTGGAACTCACTGGGTAGCATATATGAAAAAGAATAAAGATGTTACATACTTTGATAGTTTCGGTGATTTGCAACCTCCTGAAGAAATAATGGATCATCTCGATGTTGGTAGGGTGAAATATAATCATAACAGATATCAAGACTATAATACTGTAGTATGTGGTCATCTATGTTTAAAATTCTTAACTCAGCAACTATAAAAACATGGTGTTGTAGTGAATTAATATCAGTCATGGATGATTCGTTGACATTAACTTTAACGGGGAGATCCTCCATACTGGAGGCACAATATTTTCCATCAATCGAACTCTCACCAAATAAAACATATATGTTGGGGCTTATTGAACTGCTGACTTTTAATTCAATTCCTAATGTTGATGAGACCAACAACAAATTTGACATAATTGGAGGTGAAAATCCAACAATCATTCCAACTGGTAGCTATGAAATCGAAGATATCGAGAGTTATGTGCAGAAAGCATTACCAAACATACAATTCGCACTCAAACATAATAATAATGAATTGTGTTGTGAGATTCGAAGTAATGTTTCTATAAATTTCATACCAGAAGATTCTATTGGACGATTGTTGGGATTTGAGCCACGTACACTCGAAGCAGGCAGTATCCATAAGTCTGACTTTCCAGTGACAATACTCAAAGTTAATGCACTTCGTGTTGAATATTATATCACTACCGGAGCTTAAATTGATGGTCATCGAGTACATACAATACATGAATTTTTTCCAACTGTCCCACCAGGATTTAAGATCGTTGAGGTACCATCACATGTCATTTACATGCCAATCACTGTTCAGTCAATACAACATTTACAACTAAGAATAGTTGATCAAGACGTTGAACTTGTAAACTTTCGTGGTGAAATCATAACTATTAGATTACACATAAAGTCAATAAAGTGATGGGTATTGTATATGATACAGTCATTCAACCAGCAATAGTTCATAGTGGTGGGAGTTATAAAAGCAAGTCAACATGTCAAAAAAGGATCAGTCATCATGTACCACACAAACAGCTAACACCTCAGAACATTCAACTGCTAAAAAATCTAGGATTGAAACTACGTGGGAAACAATAAATGTGTGTTGTTTTTGTTTTGTATGTCTAATACCATGGCGCAAATCTTGAACATTCAAAAAGCGATAGTATTCGATGAATCTATTGCACATTATGAAATTCATGCACATCAACCATATGCATCGTCGACATTCAACAACAATGATGAAATTCGTATTGCTGTGCAACATCAAGACTTATGTTTATTACCGAGCAAAAGCTCATTACATATCTGTGGACGATTGACTAAGGTTGATAATGCTGCAGTTGCAACTACATCACCAGTAAACCTTGCCATTTGTCATCTGTTTGAGGAGATACGTTATGAATTGAATGCAGTTGAAATTGATCGAAATAAAAATGTTGGTATAACATCTCTTATGAAAGGATATGTTTCCCTATGCTCAGAACAGAATTATCTGTTAGAGAATGCAGGATGGTTAACTCAAGATAATGATGAAATAATTTATGTCAATGGATATTTTGATATATCTATTCCGTTAAATTTATTGTTGGGATTCGCTGAAGATTATCAGAAAGTTATTGTGAATGCTAAACATGAATTAATTTTCACGAGAGCGAATACTGATCCAAATGCTATTGTTCAAACTGTAGTGGAAAATGTTAAGCTCCCTTCAGAAAATTAAATGGATGATACCATACGTAAAAGTCTCAGACACACAAAAAATTCAATTGCTCAATTATATAGCTAAAGACCCATCTATTTCAATGAGTTTTCGTGCATGGGAATTATATGAGTATCCATTACTTCCAACATCTACAAAGAACGTTTGGGTTGTCAAAACTACAACACATTTGGAAAAACCACGCTATATTATACTAGGATTTCAAACTGCTAGAAAAAATAATGTAAGGAAAAATGTCAGTCATTTTGATCATTGCAAATTGTGAGATGTAAAAGTATTTCTTAATTCACAATCTTATTCTTACGGAAATTCAAATTCAGACTTTGACAAAAATCAATATGCAATATTATATGAAATGTATACAAATTTGCAATCATCATATTATGGTAAAGAATCAAATCCTATGTTAACAAAATCGGAATTTATAACACATGCACCACCTCTTTCAATTACTTTGTGCGTGTGTGTCTGACCGTGCTCTGCTGTTTTTCTTTCATTCGATATATATGATTGATTGAACTCTCATTATTTTGTTATTAATGTGTTTGGGAGTGAATTTATGTCTGTCACATATATAAATTGAGGCTATTACTGGACAATTCTTATATTTATTGCTGCTTTTGTGCTTCATATTTTATAACCTATAATTGCCTCGTGTATTGTCTAATTAATTGGCGTGATTCTGCGAATACTTCTACGCATGCTAATCACACTACATCACGCTATAATCATTACCGGGACATAATTCCCTAGACATTGGTATAAATCATATAGCGGTACTGCCTCTGTGTCCTTCAGCTGCTTGAACTTTCACCAAACAATGTGTTAAATGAACCAGAATTCTTGATTGTTGTGGTGAATGACGGCGCTCATGATGGTGTACTGTTTGCGAGCATCTATAGGCGACCTTAGGGCATACTTTTGAAAAACTTTATGCAATCTTTTAATACGTATTATCCTCACTACAAAAACATTATACTTGCAGGTGATTTAAACTGCAATCTTCTAGCACAAGGTTTTGAAGCAAAATACTTAAAGAACTTGGTTGCCTCTCACTCGTTACATTTGATTGGTGATCTACCGACGCATCACACAGCTACATCTGACTCCTTACTGGATGTCTTCATTGTTGATGATAAAACAAAAATTCATCGTAACGAGAAATCAGATGCGCCTTTCATTGCTGGTCATGACATAATATCAATTCAATATAATTACATCCTTGCTGAATCACCAAATCGATCATTACAAAGGCGAAATTATTCATGTCTAGAGGACTCAGAATTCTTTAACACTGTTCGTTCAAAGGTTTCTGATCTCTTAGACAGGTCACAAACGTCCACAAAACTTGCATGTGATCTTGATACGGCTGTCATATCAATACATGACTGCATAAGAAATGGCCTAGATGAGTTTGCACCTATCATTACTATTCAATCGAATAAACAAGTGCCGAGATGGCTAACATCAGATCTTAAAGAGGCCATTATTTATCGCAATAAACTGTTCAAGCTGGCAAAGCGCTCACAATCTGTAGAAAAATATCACACCTATAGACAATACAGGGGACAACTTTTATTGAAGATACGCCGAGCAAAACAAGACTATTATTATAATAAATTATGTGAAATTGTTGATTCATCGAGAATGTGGCATGAGCTTAGAAGCTTGGGTTTAGTTCAGTCGATTATTACGTCACCATTTCAATTTTTCTCTTGTGAACAACTGGCAATACACTATTCTACAATCACAAGAGCAGGAATAAGTTGTACAAATGATGATCTTACTGCTGCAATAACTCGCATTAATACAAATGATGGGCTATTTTCATGTGAACAGTGGAATACTATGGATGTCTATGAATGCACTATTAACACATTAACTGAGTCACGTACGCCAGGACCTGACAATATTTCACCATACATAATTAAGAAACTTGGTCATATACTTTCACCATGATTGTCAATGATATTCAATAACAGCTTACAACAGTTACAATTTCCTACTGCATGGAAAAAAACTTGCTTGAGACCACTCTGCAAAATCCCGATTCCAATTTCACCAGCTGATACACGACCTATTGCTAACTTGTGTGAACTTTCGAAAATATTAGAAAGGCTCGTACACAAACAACTAACTACATTTCTAGAGCAAAATAATAAATTGGATAAATTTCAGTCAGGTTTTCGAAAATCGTTCAGTACACAAACAGCGTTACTTAAACTGTGCCATGATATACGTGAGGTTGCTGATAACAAGAAAATAACAATTCTTGTATTATTTGATTTCTCCAAGGCTTTTGATACTATTCCCCACGCTGAACTATTAATGAAATTAGCTGATATTGGGTTTTGTGACGCTATGCTTGCCTGGACTTATTCGTATCTAACAAATAGATCACAGTCTGTTGTTGATAAACTTGCAATGGAACGCTCATCATGGTACAACGTTGATATGGGAGTACCTCAAGGGTCAGTTCTAGGACCATTGCTGTTTATGCTTTACATTAACGACATTGCCAAAAAACTCAAATATTGTCGTCATATCGTTTTTGCTGATGACACACAGATATATTTACACACTGCACTATCGACGCTTACTTCGGCTCTCAACGAGTTAAAATATGACATCAATAAAATAGCAATGTTCTCGGATGAAAATGAACTAAGATTGAACGCCTCAAAATCAAAAATCATTATTCTTGGAAGTGCGAGAAATATCAACATTGATCTTGAGTCACTGCCCCAAATCTCAGTCAATAATACATTGATCCCATATGTTCAACATGCCAGGAACTTACACTCTACATCGATTGAAGTTTCACAAAAATTCGTTAACAATACCCTTGCGAATTAAACTTGTTAAGACCTTGGTATTTCCTCTTATTGACTACTGTTGTGTGGTGTACAATGACTGTTCTTCAAAAATGAATATAAAATTCCAGAGATTAATTAATGCAACCATTAGATTCATATACGATCTACGGAGAGATGATCATGTAACACCATATCGATTGAGACTTAAATGGATGAAAGTTGAAAATCGTCGTCTCTACTTTCTCGGAATTACACTATTCAAAATAATTAATGGTAGTCCACCGGGTTATCTTCAAGACATATTTAAAAAGAAGCTACAAGCAATTAAAGCATCATCTCGCCTATGTTCAAATGAAGTGTTTTACATACCTCACTACCGTACTTCCATTTACCAAAATTCTTTCCATATAGCGGGCATATATTTTTGGCATTCATTACTGCAGATTATTACTGAGGTAGACACTCTAGCTGTCTTTAAAATTAAATTATTTAACTACTTACTTTCACTTGAAACATAAATCTTTTCTTTAATATTGCATTGACTCAACTCACTATATTTAACTTTACACTTAAATGGCAAAATATGTACAAAACGTACAGTGTTATGATAAGTGCTGAAATTTTATTTGAGTGATTAGATGTTACTTTTAGTGGACTGTATTTAAAATAATTAGATGGAATGGGATGTTGGATCGTAGCTCTAGATATCTGATATTGAATGTATTGTGCACGTGGTTGACAAGATGATTAGAAAAATATAACTTTGATTTTATTTAACACACGATAATGATGAATTCATACACACAGAAATAATGTTGAGTGATTAGTTCAATTTGTTTATGATTTGTTTTTGTCTCTTTATACGAATTTGATTGTCACTGATTGATTTTCACTGTAAAATTATTCGATTGAATATATGATGAAATGCCTTGATCACCGGTGCACATGTACTTCTTCCACGTGGTCGTAAATCACGCAGGCCGGTGAATTGATTATTTCACTGAATAATTATCCCTTTTGATAATTATTCTTTTTGATGATGTTCTCAGTTGATTTGACGTGGTGGTGTAGCTGATTGATTAGTTCTTTGATGCTGATTTTACTCAATAAATGATGAAAGGTTAGACTTCAATTTTGATGAACATATAAAATATGTCCGTGCACGTTGAGCGTTACTTTCAAGAAGGAATAAAAGTAGTTCCTTGCAAGTGCATGCTGGAATGAATATGCGTCAATGACTTTAGGCTGTAATGCATTTTGGTCACTGCGCATCTATTGTTATGCGCAACAAGTGTGCGTAGATGATCAGTTGCCCATGCGTTTTCTGTATCAATACGCACTGCAACGCTATAGTGAATAGCACAATAGGCGATGCACTCCAAAGTCGCACTGACAAATAGTGCAAAATATCTTTTAACTTGAGATGTGCTGCCCTACAGTGATCAGCTCTTTAATTAATTGTTTGAATCCGCAACATACAGTAATATTGCATATACTATATTTCCCAACATGCTAATTATAGCGATATGGTAATCATATCACACTTTGCATTGACTATATCTGCTCATGTCTTGTAGCATGTCATTCACTTATTGCTCACACATACATACTCAATCTACTATCTTATATCTTATTTTTATATTACAGCTTATACTTATACTAAATTCATACAAATATCTAACTAGATCTAATTTGCTTTGTAATCAACTCATGTAATTTTGCACTTTGGCATCTGCCTGGGCATAATAAATATTCATCCATCTATCTATCTAGTAGTGATTGATTGTTCAAAACAGAATGAAGATTTGAAATCAGGACCAGTACATGTACGAATTGAAATTGAATCTGCTGATGAATTTCCAGCTCAAACCACAGCTTATTGTTTGATGTTGGATGATCGTATTGTTGAATATAAACCTATCAGTGGTGTTGTAAGAAAATTAGTTTAAGATATATTTATGTATGTTATGAATACGTATGATTCCCATGAAGAATTAAGTTAGTGGTAGAATAATAAATAATGTAAAAAAAATATAAGGAAAGTATTTTGTATATGTAATAGAAATAAAAAGTTATAGCTTATTCATCAAGTATTTCTGTAGAACAAAGAACTTCGAACCGTTTTTTCTTGAAAAAGTGTGTGGGGGGGGGGGGGGGGGGGCAATGATCTGAAAATGAGCAATTTATCATTATTTGAATATAATTATATGTTAAATAAAAGATCAAAACTAATTTATTGCTATTATTATTATTATTATACAATAACCTAAAATTAAAAATATTATTATCTTAATATTTTTGCGCTAAAATTGGCGCACGCGCATTGGTGGATCATGAATTCTATCAATAATATATGTAGTACATGCGAATCAACCATATTAATCTCCATGTAAAAAAAATATATATCATACATGAGAATCAACCATATTGTTTCCCTTGTAAAAAATTGATCTATCATGAATTCCGTCGATAATATGCAGTACTATAGTATGAAAAAAATATACATCACGCCATAGTACATGAGAAACAGTCATACTGTCTCCCGTGTAAAAAAAAATTTGATTGATCCCGAATTCCATTGATAATATGGAAAAATTTATATATTATGCTATAGTACATGAAAATTAGCTATATTATTTCCTCAGTAAAAAAAAAATGATAGATCATGAATTTCATTGATAATATGTAGTACTATAGTACATGAAAAACAGCCATATTACTTCCCACGTAAAAAATATTGACGGATCATTGATAATATAGCACATGAAAATGTGAAATATGGCGCGAAAATTTGAATTTATACTCAGAAAACAACCTTACACACTACTTCTTTTTGTGATGAAATCATTGATATTTTTCGAATGAATCGTGTCAAGTTCCTTTTAATTGATATTATTTTGTTTTCGTCAATTTTGTTCTCTACTTTTTTCATAGCGTTAATCATTTCCTTTTTCATATCCAAGCTTATACTAGAATCAAAAAATCACATTGCTGCAAGTCTTTCCGTGAGATACCATAAGTTTCGCGAAAATGTTGATACAGTAGCATTTGAAACCTTTTCATTTATATTTTTATAGCTAATTAAATTTTTCAAAAAATTCGAGTCTTGAACTGGAGCTTGTATCGGAGAAGGAGCTTCGAACCATGCTTTTACACGAACAATACTTATAAAACTATAAACATCACCTAATCCAAGTAATTCTTTCTTACTGCCAACATCAAATTGTTTTGGAACCTGTGGATTTTAGTGGCAATAGATGGTCGTGGACATCCATCGCATGATGAGTTGCTCCAGGGGCTTAAAATGTAACAGAATAAGTTTGCGTGTCATTCAAAAAAGTATATATAGTTGCAAAAATTTTTTCATAATCGTCACGAAGATGGTGTTCCTAAAAAAAATCCAATAATCATAGTTCAAGTATTTAAATAGTCCAAAACTTGAATTGACTGAAACTAATTCAAGTTACTAAAAATATTTCATACTTGTATTTGGAAAACAAGAAACAGGTTAGTTGATAACCAATAAAAAGAGTCGATAAAAACGAAAAAACTTGATGTTACTTTACTGACAACTGTTAAGTGAAATATTACTTGATGTCTTGAAATCACTTGCATGTTAAGAAGTTCAGTTCATTTGAATAATTAACGTTAATAATCATGAGAAAAAAATCTTGAATAATAAGGCAATCGTAAAGTTTTTCCAACACGAATATATATTGTTAGTTTTGCAATGAAAAATTAACAAATGTAAAAACTGTGTTTTTTTTGACAATTCTAGATCATAAACAATATATTTCAAATATTTTTTCCACTCTAATCCAAGTTTTTATTGTTGAATATGAATATTTTTAATGAAAAAACACCAAAACTGCATATTTTGATTTTTTTCGTTTTTCAAGGCTTCTAAATATACGAATTTCACGAAAATCAAAAAATCGTCACAAAGATGATTTTTTAGAAAATTTTATGCTCTAGAAGAATCCGCTCTGCGAAAAATTTCACCCTTAACCGTTCAAAAGTTATGATATTTTTAATGAAAAGAGATTTTTTCACGTGTTATTTAAATGAGAAACTTCGAATGCTCACTGACGCCTTTTAAAATTGAGCTGAAAATTCTGTCTTGCAGGGATATTTTTTTCTCGGTAAATAGGTTCACTTCAACCCAAAAAAACTAACCTATCGAATTTATGGGTTAAAGTGAACCCGTTCACTGACAAAAAAATGTCCTTACAAGGTAGAATTTTAAGCTCGATTTTAAAAGGTGTCGGTGAGCATTCCAAGTTTCCCATCAAGAGACATGGTAGAGCCTCGTGCCAAGTTCACTGCGATGCGAGACACTACGAACCGTGTATCTCTAAGCGAAAGTCCAAGTTGTAGGAGAGCACTATGATGAGATCTCATATATGCACAAATACAATAATAAAAATTGAAACTTTCTGAGATAATCGATATTTCCTGATTTACACTTAATAAACGATATAGAAAATGAATATTTATCATCTATATGAAAATCTGTCGTAATTTGAATTTTCTCTGGAAAATTTAATACACGCAAACACGAATTCATTTCGATCAATAGAATATAAATCAGTTCATCAATAAACTTTTTTGTGTGAAATGATGACCCTCATATATAATTTCCGAAATTGATTCAAAGTTTTAACATATAATTGTGCGATATTTAGAGAATTTTTTCGAATGATATTACATGTATTTTTTATTTATTATGAAAATGAAAAAGTCCTTATTATAAATGAATTAGATTTTGTCATGTCAGTTGAAAAAACTGAATATCCGTTATTGTTATTACTATATTATAATTACTATAACTGTGCATTGTCGGCAACTCATCATCTTCAAAAGTTTTCGAATTAGTATTGAAATTGGCCGCTAGAGTTAAAGAGAAATAATAATAATATTATTATGTTTTCTGATATTGATTCTGACTAGTGTTGAAATTAACCGCTAGAGTAGAGAAAGAATAAAATCTATCATGCGAGAAAAGGGTAGACTCATGGATATAATGTGTGTTAGAAGGAGATCGCTATGACCTTGCAATAATATAGGGCAAAATGATAGGAAGTATTGGAAGTAAGAGAAGGATACTACAGTATGTAGAGCGAGGAAGACAAGTTCACATGTCATACACGCATTGAATGAAAATGTCCAACAGACGACGACGACTAAGACTGAATCTTTTTCATCATGAAAATCATGAGTTTTTAACTTCAACTCAATATATCTTCTGTAATACGGAACGTAGGAAATAAATAAAATCAGTTTCATTATATAATTTTGTAACGTTCTTCCGTCCGACTGTCGGATGACAGATACCCTCGGTGATTATTGCGCTTGGACTCAGCCGAATTCCAGGGTTCGTGACTGGGTGAGGGTGAAAGAAACGTCTAACAAAATCACCAATTTCGTTTTGAATTCTCCCTGGTGGTATGAAGAATACGTTCATTTATATTTTTTAAAAACGCTAGCAATCTCGTGTCGTACAATATTCCGTTAAAACTTCGTCTGATGGCGTCGTACAATACTTCTTTACGCCGTAATTTATTTTAATGACACGAAATGGCTTTCAATATTATTACACTAATATAAAATATGCCAGTAGTGAATTAGGTAGCGTTCTGGACCAATCTGCTTTACCATCATAGCAGCAACTCAATCGGTAAGTCAGGGGTTTATCGATCGATGTTGTACTATAGTACGGTGTATGCGGGCTGCACCCAATCACCATCAGCCGGTAAGTCAGGGTTATCGATCGACGTCGTACTGTGAATGTGGACTAGACCCAATCTGTTTCTCATCAGTCGGTGCGTCAGGTTTATCGATCTACTTCATACAATAGTGCTGTATTTAAGTGATGTTGTCATCAATGAAAAGAGTGGGGGTAATATTACTGTTGGAGGGGATCATATTATGAGTACTTGAAAATTTTTTTCATGTGAGCTATTCAGTTTACTCTTACATCTGTGTACGCTGTCCACAAAAAAATATCGCTATGGATACTATAAAACATCTTAATTATGAAGAAATGAGATATTTGAAGTTTTTGCCACCACACACACTCAATTGCAACGAAATACTAGTGAAAAATTTTGGTGATAAACCATCACTAGAGGCGGTTCAATTACATAGAGATTCATGTAATTTTCATGATAGTGTAATACGAATCGCACGAGTACGTGAGGAGGTTGAAATAAATGGTCGCAAACAAAAAGTTTGTGCAAAATGTGAATGTCTCAAAAAAAGTGATGCTGCCATCGCAAGAATGACATATGAACTCAAATATCGTGCAGACGAATCGCTGAGGATGCTAAAACAAATGAAGCAAGAACTGTCTGAGAAGAAAAAAAGGGTTATTAATGAATCTCATGACGTTGTCAATACCGCTGCTTATGATGATGATAATGATGATCGTATCAATTACTTGATGGGATACTATGAAAAAATATCAATAATTGCTGAACAAATATACAAGTTTAATTATTTGCTCATTGCCGATACAGTTGAATGAAACCATTCCCCCCCATTAGTCAACTACGCGGGGAGGATCTATGGTCACAAAAACATGTTGATGACGTCATCGATAGAAGGGGGGGGGGGGAGGGGTAACATTATAAATATCAAAGTCTTCATAGATATTCAGCCATTTTTTTTGTTGAAGCATACAGTGAGTGAAGAAATATGGAAATTATATTAGATGTGCAGGGATTCAAATGCCCAATTAATCGTTTTATCGTGAAAGAGCTGGCAATGATTTTGATTGATGATAAAGCTGAAAATATACATGGAGTAACAAGAATGCTATTCAAATCACCATTCAATTGGGATGAATTACCAAAACACTACAAATCAATGAATTTATGGGTAATGCGTGATTATCATGGGATTTTTTGGGATGCTGGAGATATTTCATACAACAAACTCAACGATGTTCTCGATATCATTCTGAAAGATGTGGCTTACATCTATGTTAAAGAATCGGAGAAGAAACAATGGCTTTCTGACATTATTAGAGGGTCAAAAACAATTATTAATTTGGAAAATTTGGGTTGCCCATCAATGAAGAATATTGAAATAACGAGTTGTCACCATCATGAATATAGAAAATCTAATCTCATATATCATTGTGCTCTTGAAAATATTAAACAATTAAAATGTTGGATGGAAAAAAAGTCACAAATGCAGAATCCATCGATTGGCAGATCATTGGAGCTATATTATCAATTGGAGGAGACAATTGAAGATATGAGACCACAAGACATCGCATATCTCACGAAAGAATTCATTCTGAAATTCACATCGACGAAAATTGATAGAATTCGGAATAAATTACCGGAAAATTCACAAAAGGATGAAAATATCATTGCTCATCGAAGATGCCTGGAACATTATAATCCCATTGCCATTGATTACGATGAATTTGAAGGAATTATTCCATTAATGAAAGATTGTTCTATGTGTAAAGAAGAAGAAAATAACTGATCATTCATTTGTATGCCGGAAAAATAAAGAAAATTCAATATTATTCACATGTATTATTTTTTCACCCTATATATCTTGTTACGTCCTGGTTGGTATTGGACGTATATTAAAATATTTTTATTAAAGGTAGGGGATCGTTGCCTGCCACTACTATGCGTAGCCGAGGTGCAACGAGGAGATGGTATAGGTTAAATAGTGATTTATATTAGAATGAGTTCGGAAACACAATTACATTTAACTTTGTATTTATTGAATGAGAAGAACTGATTATTTAAGATTATAATATTCGTTGATTAATTAACTAATTAAGTCTTGAACAGTTCTTATTAAATTCACTTCGTTCACTAAGTTTCACTTATGATTTCACTCTTACAATTTTGCTTATAACTTTAAATTAGCTTGACAAATGTAGTAGGTAAGCTTTTAAGCTTATCAATTATTGATACTCGAGATTTTCGCGATTATTGATTTTATTTCAATGATTTATTACAAGACTTAGTTTATGAATTTAGAGTCGTTTTGTCAAATTACGTGTTGACTGATTGAAGTGAAGATCAAGACTGACTTTGTTAATAGTAATTATGAAAAGAAGATGGAAAGATTCATAATGCAAGTCGATGCATCTCCACGACGAGACGCTTTGCTCAGCGTTTTTGAGATATCGTGCGATGCCGTGAAAAAGAAGACGATATGCTGAGTGCGATCTCAGGTTTCCCTAGTGGGAAGAAGCGTAGAAAAGTTTCTCACAAAGAGTAAGAAATATTAACTTATTAGCTATTGAGATAATAATAATAATCATAATACAATGAATTTATTGATAACATATTCCGAGCTGCAATCGCGGAGCGACGGCTAATAAGTTAAAGATTTGAATTTATGTAAGGAAGGAGGAGGAAGGTCACGTGGGACCTAACAATCTATAGCGTGGTATGGGACTAATAAATAAGGAAACAAATGATTGACTATACTTGTTTGATAAAATTCATGTGTTTTTACCTGTATGTATCTATAGGACTAGTATATAGCGCGCCTGAGAATTTTTTATGCATAGGATGAAATTTTTTAAAGACAAAAAAATCAGATCGATATAAAATACAATGGAGTAAATGAATTCAAGAGCAAAAAAAAAACATGGGATAGGAATTATTTTATTATATAATTGAAGTAATGAAGAAACGCAATATCTTTAATATTATTTGTTTTCATTTTGAAAAAACATTACAATGGATTAATTTTTTTCTTATTCCTCATACTAGAATTCACATTGATGGTATTTACCACCGATATAATGGAGAGTAAGTTTCGAATTATTTGCTGCTTCTGATATTTGTTTGTACAAATGTTCATCCTTCAATAAAAATTCAGTAATCCTTTTCGGTAGAAATACAGTGAATTCATCATTTATAGTTGCAATGATGCTTTGGCCAAATTTAGTTTTAACCATTTTCACAGATGTCACTGGATTCCGTGATTCATCCTTCAGTTCATTCAATGATTTCGTTGGTAGAAAATTTTTCAAACAGCTAACTTCATTCAATTTGGAAAAATCCATTTTTGCTCACAGATTATCAATGAAAATGATGTTGATATTCCTCCTCTGAATGGATCTGCAACGACGTGATTTCTCTGTTCAGAATCAAAAACTTAATGTTGTCATATGATATTTTCTCTCCTTTATATATATATTGCCTGTCTCTCCCCTAATACTCCTAGTTACATGCGAGAAGATGACTCATATTATAAACAGGAAATGATTCAAATTCCAAGAAAAAAACGGTGACAAGTCCTCTGATGTTTGTTTTCAATAACTCATATCTTGATATTAGGAAACGATTTCCAGGGAAAAAACGGTGACGAATCCTTTGATGATGTTTATATTTAATGACTCATATCAATAAGGGTGTCGTTTTACTAAGGGTTTTGTTTATTTCCAGGAAAAAAGCAGCGACAAGTCCTTTGATGTTGTTTATATTTAATGACTCATATCATTAAGGGTATCGTGTTACTGAGGGTTTTGTTTATTTCCAAGAAAAAAGTGGCTAAACGTTTTTTGATGATGGTTGACCGCTTTAACCTTGAATTATGATTGGCTCAAACATGTTTAGAGATGGATATCGCTGCTACTAGTAAAATAAGGGGGGTTCTAAACCAATCTGCTTCACCATCACAGGTTTTATTCCAAGCTATTTCATCACCTACCATACCAACAGTAGTGCCCCATGATGATTGCCTACTGCATTTGTTGGTAGGTCACACTATTGTAGAGCGTTTTTTTTATCGGTAGATGGGCCTCATCATATTATAGGCGGCCTGATATCTCAACCCCCCACCCCGCACCCCACCCTCTCATGGTAATTTCAAATTATACGCAATTAGTGATAGAAATATTCTATTATTGTTCTATGGTGATGATGATGATGATGTCATCAATGGAATACTGATATAACATCTGTGGGTTCGATATTTAATTAGGGGTGGGGATCATACTATAAGAACTCGAGATTTTGCATGCAAACTATTCAGTCAACTCCCATATTTTGCGTATGTAACTCCCATTTTTTCAAATATGAATATTGGTGCGAATATTGGTGCGATGATTGTAAAAGATCTTTCTCGTGAAGAAAAAAAGTTTCTCGAGTTTGTACCACCACACGCTCATGACTATGATGAAATATTGATAAAAAATTTTGACAATCGAGCCTCATCAGAAGTATTCCAATTTCACAGAGATTTAATCGAATTCCCTGATAGTGTAATGTGAATTGGACGATTGCGTGAGGAGGATATGAATGAATATGGTCGCAAAGTATGTCCAAGATGTGAATGTGTCAAAAAAAGTGATGCCACCATCATAAGAATGATGGAAAATCTCATATACTTTGCAAACCAATTGAAAAGTCGTCTACGAAGTATGACGAGGAAAGTGGGAGAACTGTCAGGGAAAAAATTGGTGTATAATGCTGTCAATGATGATGATGATGATGAGGATGATGAAGGTCATGATGTTGCTGGTAATGAATCTTTGATGAGCCTACAAGACGTGAAGCAGAAAGAAAAGGAGGAGAAGAACTGTGATACCAATAATCAAGAAGCCCCCACAACTGCAACTGCTGTTACTAGTGATGATGAAAAAATTATATATATTATGAGACTTCTCATTGTTTTTATGATGGAAGGAGCTGAACAAATATTTAAGATAGGTGAAAAAATATGTAATTTTATGAAAGGAAAAATATAGTGGATAATTAAATCTGAATAAAAGAACAATTTTAAAATATATACTTTTTCATCCTATTATAATCCTTATTTGTTCATATTTATTACACGAAATAGGTTCAATAATTTTACTTCATCACTCAATTCTTGATTGAAATCTTTCTCGATCGCAAATAATCACGTAATGTAAATGTTTATATCAACATAAACATGTACAAATTTGAACGTCGATGATATCAATCGATAATCACGTAATGTAAATGTTTATATCAACATAAACATATTCAAATGTCTATGTGTATCATTTCTCATGATGCCCAATCTTCATTAAATATGAGTCTTCTCGCGTTCGATTACGATGATATCATTTCATTTTCGTTAAGATGAAGACAAAATGGGTATGAAGATTTATAAGATACATAGAATCCTCAAATTCAACCAATCAGCTTGGTTGAAACCATATATTGATCTGAATACTGATTTAAGAGAAAAAAGCAAAAAATGAATTTCAAAAAGGATTTTTCAAATTGATGAATAATTCAGTATCTGGTAAAACTATGGAGAATATTCGGAAGCATAAGGAAGTGAAATTGGTGACAATGTGGGATGGAAGATGTGGTGCACGAGCACTCATTGCTAAACCCAATTTTCATAGCTGCACTATTTTCGATGAAGATATGGTAATCATTGAGTTGAATAGGGTTAAAGTCAAATTTAGTAAACCAATATTTGTCGGATATACAATTTTAGATACATCAAAGATATTCATTTATGATTTCCATTATGAGTACATTAAGAAAATTTTTCCACATGGACAATCCAAATTAATGTATACAGATACTGATAGTCTCATCTATCATCCAATTACACCTGATGTGCATCAAATAATGAAACATGACTTTCACAAGTTCGATACAATTGATTATCCGCAAAATAATATTTATAGTATGCCGTTGGCGAATAAGAAAGTATTAGGGTTAATGAAAAATGAGAATAATGGCAACATCATGACTGAGTTCATCGGACTACATGCCAAAATTATATTCATTCAGAGTATTGAATGATGATTATAAAAAGGCAAAAGGCATTAAAGCATCATCACTTAAAAAAATCAAATTTGATGATTATAAACAGTGGTTGTTTAAACATCATAACTTGTCGATAAATCAATATTTAATTAGAAGTAAAAAACATGAAGTTCACACAATAGCACAAAGGAAAGTAGCATTGAGTTGGCAAGATGACAAAAGAATTATATCTCATCAAACTACTGATACTCTTTCATGGGGTTATTATAATTTACTTAATGAAAAATTGTAATGTGAATAAAATTGTATACATGAGATTTTTTTTTTCTTACAAATCCTCTTTATTCATCCAACTATTATGTGAATTATCAAATCCTAACCATTTTACATAATACTTATTTCCACGTTTACGTATAGCTTTCTCCACAAGATATGTATCTGGATATTTCACTTTGTTGAGCTCTTCTTCATAGAAACATTCTTCGATTCGTTGATCCTGGTAATCAGTGAGTTTATATGTTGGAGGAGTCGTATTCAGCACATCGGTGATGGTAAATATTTCAGTTGTCCAGTTTGGTGTATACCCCTTCTCGAATAAATGTTCATATTTATCCATTCGAACTTTATCACCGATTTTGAATTTATGCCTCTGCTTTTTCACCACATGACGATGCTTGTATACAGTTCGAAGTAGATATTTTTCATTCATCGTTGTAACATCTCTAGGCTTCATTTTAATCGTTCGATGTTTGGTGTCATTGTATTTCGCAATTAAATCATGTATTATGTCAATCCACTTGTATGTTCCACGAAGACTGATATGTTTCCACATTTTATTTTTTAGGGTACGATTGAAACGTTCACATATTGACGCTTTTAAATTTGTAAATGTTGAATACAATTCAATATTGTATTGTTTCACGAGTAATTTGAAATCTTTGTTGTAAAATTCTTTGCCTCGATCAACATGGAATTTTTTTGGAGTTCGCCCAGTATTCAGGACAGATTTCATTGCATTCGCAACATCTTTTCCATTTTTAGTCTTCAAAGGTATGGCTCAAGCAAATTTTGAGAATATATCAATCACTTTTCCCAAGTACTTGTGACCATTATTTTTTATTGCATAGGCTGTCATATCAACGAGATCTGCTTGCCAAGTCTCATCCAATCCTCTCATATCAACATGACGTCGGATGTACTGTACACGAGCAGGTTCATGCAGCTCTTCCACCAATGCCACCTTTCTGTTCACTATCGTGTCCAAGTGTTTGTCAACCATTGTGCTCCTACTTGTTCAGCTGTTGGATGTGAAATGATGCTTGAAGATGAATGTTTTTTCTCATAATATCGCTATTAATTTTTGAATATTTCATCTTGTTTCCGAAAGTCTTCTTTTCCATGATATCATTGAAAATCCTCTCTTCGAACATTAATATCATGACGTATAGATGCAATATTTTTTTTTTGAATATCAAAATTATTGCGCATAGTTGATACATTCTTTTTTTGAATATCAACATCATTACGTATGGATGATATACTCTGTTTAATTTGTTCAAGTTCATGATTGATAGTAGTCATCATAGTTGCATATGGCACTGCATCATTGGCATCTTCAGGACTAGCCACGTTACATAATCTTTTATTCTCCATATCATACTAGCTATCAGTAGTGACTTCAAATCCATAGCCAGGCGGGCCTCGATTAATGTCTTTGTTAACACCTTTTGTAAATTTCCGCCCAAATATATCTACACTCATTTTTCCCTCCACCTCACCCCTCGATTGTTACAGTTCAATAGTTGATTGATGAATGGAGGGGAAAAGTATATAGCGGTAACTAATAAATAATTTCAGCCTCTCGTAATTCCTCAATGATAGAGATGATTTCATTCGTATGACTGGAATTGCCTGCTGCTTGAGATGCTAAGAGTCAACGAAGACGGTCGATGAGTTCATTTGGATCATCCCAATATACATAATCTATCGCATCATTACTCTTTTTACTAATTTTATAGTAGGGTAATGATTTCCCAAATCTCGTTCTCAGCTTCATTTTCTGTTGTGGTGATGGAATGGATTTTGCGATGAAATTTTGATATTTCAAACCTCTATCTGATATAAAACTCGCATCAGGATCATAACGTTTGTATAGTGTGTTGGTTGAATTAATAATTTTGATATAATTTAGTTTATCAATATCACTTATAAGTGATTCATTTGGTGTTTTGGTAAATAATAACTCAATCAATCCATGTGTTTCAGGATATTGTTCATTAGCAACATAAATCATATTATCTTTGAATCCAATAGATGAATCACCAATCATCAAACGATTATCTTTCAATTTACGAACACCAAATCTCAAATTCACTATTATTGTATGTGTCATCAATTCCATCATCATTCTCACTTAGAGCTGTTGCATATGTTTGATCTATCTCATCTTTCGGAATTTTATCTGCAGGCTCATCTTTAATTTCACGTTTCATCTGATTAGATGTAGTTACCAATTTTTCCAAAGGTGTCACTACTGGTTTGAAAACTTCTTTCATAGCTTGCTCTGTTTTGTCTCTACCCAATTTGATCATTTTATGCTTTTGTCAAATTATGTCACGCACTTTCACTATTTCGCTTCATATTTTTTTTTCGGTTTTATGATTTTTGTTCGCCATGTTGATGTATTCAAGTTCATATTGGAACTGGAGGTAGGATCACTCCAAACAACTCAATTTATACTTATGAAACAATCGAAGCCTTTTCTATATCTCGCTGAATCGATATCACTGTCTTTGTCAATTACTATGAAGCCATATTTATCTTTCCAACATGTTGAACATAAATCTCTGAATTGTGTATACGTTATGTCTGTATTGATATGATCATCATAGATATGCTTGAGATTCATTTCATCTTGTTGAAACAGCACAATCAAATTGGTATTGTCTCACACTAGATGTTTGGGAATACGAGTATACGTTTGACAAAGATAGAACGAGTCGATGTCTCTATGGCGCCCCATACAGAAAAAAGCTCTGATATTATCTTGCTTCTCGCAGGCAACATCGTCAAAAATCATTATGGAATTTGGTTGGGCACCTTCAGGTTTTACAACTTCTTCATGCTGATTGAATGGAAAATACCCAATGTCCTTCACTTGTTCAAATATATTCTCCAGATACTTGTACTTTGGTTGATTGAGTGATTTTGAATATGTGTAAATATTTTCAAATCTCAAACCATTTGGCTATGTAATAAATGATAAAAGTGCATCAGTCTTGCCACAATTCGATGGACCACAAAAAATTGCACGTATACTATGAGACAACAATTCCCCATGACGTTTCATCATATTTTGTTTCGGTATTTGATTATCAAAGTTCATGATAGGTAATATTGTGGTCTGTTTGTTTAATTTAAACTTTGTCTGTTGTTTCTTGCGCATCATCATCATTATGACTAAATATTCAACATGAAAGATGTCTGCTTATATAGGTTGGAAATATAATGATTTTACTTCATTTGTCCTGTGACTATCATTGAGGATACATGTCTTCACTGCGGAGGCGCAATATTCGCGGTAAAGGTCTCGTGAACAGTATTATCAATAAGCTTCCTTTTGAAGTTCATATTCCTGGCTATCAATATTGTGGTCCTGGCACCAAATTATCAAAGAGATTGGCACGCGGTGATCCAGGATTCATTCCCCTCGATGCTGCATGCAAAGATCACGATATTGCATACTCAAAGCATCGTGATAATATTCTTGAAAGAAATAAGGCTGATGAAGTGTTAGAAAAAAGAGCTTTGGAACGTGTTCTCAATAAAAACACGAGTATTGGTGAGAGAGTTGCGGCATTGGGTGTAACTAATATCATGAAGTTGAAATCAAAACTTAGTGCGGGTATGGAGAGAAAAAAAAAGATGAGGAAAGCAAAGGAGAGAAAGAGGAGTAAAAAGATACCAATGACAACATTCAAACAAATTGTGAAAGAAGCGAAAAACTCCATGCGATATTCCGATGGAGATATTCTCAAGTCTGCGTTGAATGGTGCACGTGCTGCTGTAAAAAAAGCCGGTGGAAAGAGTAAAGTGGGCTCTCCACCAAGGATTTTACCTGTACCATTGAAAACGGGGGGTGTTTTACCATTTCTCATACCAATATTTGCTGGTTTAAGTGCTGCTGGTGCTCTAGCTGGTAATGCTGCTTGTATAACTAAAGCTGTGAATGATGCAAATGCAGCGGAACAACATCTTGGGGAGAATAAACGTCACAATATGAATATGGAGGAGTTGGCATTGGGAAAGGGATTGTATTCGACACCATATAAGAGGGGAATGTGTCTTTATTTGAAACCAACAGCAAAAAACTTGTGAACCTACCACATCGAGCGTTAACTGATGCTGATCTTATTAAATATGCGAAACTTATGCGTATCCCACATTTTCGGGGTGTATTCATGCGAAATAATTTACCGACAACTGGTCAACGAAAATATGAATCTGCCATTATCAATCTTGATGATAAGGTTGGTCCCGGTACACATTGGGTAGCATATGAAAAGAAAAACAATGACGTAACATATTTCGATAGTTTTGGCAATTTGCGACCTCCACAAGATATAATGGAGTATTTCGATGTCGGTAGGGTAAAATATAATTATGAGAAATATCAAGATTACAACACACTGATATGTGGACATCTATGTTTGAAATTTTTGACTAAACAACTATAAAATAAATGCTCATGGACAACTGGCTATCAGTCATGGGTGTGTTACGTCCTGGAGTGCGCGATTTCGTCGAGAGAGGCTTACCTTGTTGAATTACGTTGTTCGTGGTCGGGCGCCTCTGCTCCAGATTGGTTGAGAGCCAATCTCTGCGATGCTCCAGCTTAATTGATGCCAACCTCACTATAATAATTTATTTTATAGGGATTTGTTCGTTTCTAGAGATGTAGATTCGAAACGGAAACTAGTGAAATTGTGAAGATGTTCGGATTGGCAGTAAATGAATAATGTTTGTGAACACGATTTAAATTTAAATCACTTATTTATTTAATTATTTGCACTTCACAAAATTGTTCAATGGCTTACTTATTTAATAATAATATCGATGATGAATTAACAAATAAAAATTATTAACTTGATTTCTGTTAGTTATTCTATCTTTATTTAATTTTAAACGAGAACTCCGACTTGTTTAATTATTTCTTATATCTTTATTCGACATTAATTTTTCTCGCGAACGTCGCGGATAATTATCGCTCTCGAATATTTCTGAGTAGGATCTGTACTCTACTCGATTTAAACTCGGCACTATGCGATTTTATTGATTAATTAAAGAACTTGTGTTGCACAATTATTTTTAAGAAAATACTTGATCAGAGAATTGTCAGTTGAAAATTGTAATAGATCTGTTCGAGATTGATCTGGTCGGAGAACTAGATGTGCGTCTCCCGGAGAACTTCTCTTTTTTATGATCGTCGGAGAACTGAACTTTCTTGAGTTTTCTTGGTTTTTATAACATCTCGTCGAAGGAGGAGTTTTCATCTCGCGGTCCGTGCGGACTCGCGCTCATAGGTTGTAGATTTTTTTGAAGTTGTTCATTCGCTGTTTTGAGTTTTTTCTCTTAGGAGAATTTGTGGGAAACAGTTTTTAATCTTGGTTCTTTGAGTTTCACCGAAGAATTTGGTTTTATTATTTTGTGCGATTGTATATCGGACTATATTACTTATCTTGCTTAGAAAGGTTCATATCATGCGTGGGAGAAGAATATGTGTTATTGATTTTGGACATTCCATTCTTTTTACGCGTTTAATGTTTATTTTTATGCTTATGCGTTTCTAATGAAAAGAATGCTTTTGCGATAAATTCTAGTTATTATCTTTATCTATTCCTGTGTTTTTGTTTTATATAACGATGTAATGGTTTGTTTACCCAGGTGGTGTTTAACTATAGGATAATGACAGAATTTCTATCAGCGAGTGTTGTATATATCTAATATGCGGATTATACTGTTTTATCTTAGTTTTTATCTGGTTTCTATCGTGTTTCATATTTCGGTTTATTCTTCACATTCTTGTTCTATTGCATCATTTTTATTACACAATTATTAAACATTATTTTAATTATTCTTATTTTTATATTCATTGATTCATGTGTTGCAGTTATTGAATGGATTTCTATGATTGTCAGTCGAAGTTCTCATTTGTCTTATAATTATGTGCTTATATACCTATACATGGATATTTATACATATATATATATTTATACGTACATACATACTTATATATGTGTACATGTAGATGTGTCATTGTAATTTTATTCAACATATGCGTTCTTATAATTAAGTTATTCTATGTTTGAGATACATATATATATATATATATATATATGTCTCTACAGCGAGTGTTTCACGCATGCGCATCTTATGATATATGAGTATATGTATATCCCTATATTGGGGATATAACAGGTGATTCATTGACATTGACAGTATCTGGACGATCCTCCATACTCGAGGCCCAATATTTTCCACCACTTGAACTGGCGCCGGAAAATAATTATGTATTGGGGCTTATTAAATTGTTGACATTCAATTCAATTCCCAATAATGATGTGACAAACAATCAATTTGGCTTGATTGATGAAAAAAATTTAGCTGATACTGAGACCGATCTTCCGATGGGATATCGCACAATTTTCATACCTACAGGCAGTTATGAAATTAACGATATTGAAAGTTATCTGCAAAAAGCCTTACCAGATATATCTATAACCCTCAAACCCAATAACAATGAATTATGTTGTGAAATCAAGTGTGATCGTTTTATAGATTTTATAGCGAAGAACTCAATAGGACAATTACTTGGATTCAAACCACATATCTACCCACCCAACATAACCTACAAATCAGATTTACCTGTGACAATTTTGAAAGTTAATGCACTTCGTGTTGAGTGTAACATTACAACGGGTGCTTATATCAATGAACATCGAGTGCACACGATACATGAATTTTTTCCCAGTGTCCCACCAGGATATAAGATTGTTGAAGTTCCAACACACGTCATTTACATGCCAGTCGCCGTGCAAGCAATACAACATCTACAGTTGAAAATAGTTGATCAAGACAATCATCTAGTGAATTTTCGCGGTGAAGTTATCACCATAAGATTACATTTGAAATCGATGAAGTAATGGGGATAGCATACGATACAGGCGGAACAATTACACAAGTACCATCGATAATTCATGGTGGCAGCTATAAAAGTGGAAGAACATGCCGAAAACTCATCAGTCATCGAAGACAAGATGCACGCCTCACACATCAGAACATTCAACTTTTGAAGAATCTCGGCCTCAAGCTGCGTGAAAAACAATAAAATTTTGTTGTTGTTTGTTCTGTTTGCTACCATGGAAAAAATTTTAACTATACAAAAACCAATCATTTTTGATGAATCCATTGCACATTATGAGATTCATGCACATCAGCCATATGCATCGTCGACCTTCAATAACAACGATGAAATTCGCATCGCAGTACAACATCAGGATTTGTGCTTATTGCTGAGCAAGAGCTCATTACATATCTGCGGAAGACTAACTAAAGATGATTTGTCTGCCGTCGCGACTACAACACTCGTCAATCTAGCTGTTTGTCATCTATTCGAAGAAATACGCTATGAATTGAATGCCGTCGAAATTGATCGATGTAAAAAAGTTGGTATAACATCACTCATGAAAGGGTATGTTTCATTGCGTTCAGAGCAAAGTTATACTTTGGAAAATGCTGGATGGCTGCCTACAGATGACACTCAATTGATTAATGCTAATGGCTACTTTGATATCAGCATTCCATTGAATTTACTGTTGGGATTTGCTGAAGATTATGGAAAAGTGATTGTAGATGCCAAGCATGAATTGATTCTCACACGAACAAGTACAGATATGAATGCTTATATTCAAACTGCAGCGGAAGATGTTGATCTTACACTCCAGAAAATTGAGTGGTTGATACCGTACATCAAAGTATCAGATACACAAAAAGTTCAACTTTTAAATTATATTGCAAGAGATCCAACCATTCCTATGAGCTTTCGTACTTGGGAATTGTACGAGTATCCACTGCTTCCATTATCAATGAAAAATGTTTGGGCTGTCAAGACTACGACACAACTGGAGAAACCTCGTTACATTATTCTAGGATTTCAAACAGGAGAAAGAAATTCAGCGCGAAGAAATAACAGTCGTTTTAATAATTGCAACATACGTGACATCAAAGTATTTCTCAATTCACAATCATATCCATATGGAAATCTCAACATTGATTTTAATCGCAATCAATATGCTATGTTGTATGACATGTACACAAATTTTCAACCGTTGTACTATGGAAAACATACCGATCCTATGTTAACAAAAAGTGAATTTGCAACCATAGCGCCTCTCATTGTTATCGACTGCTCAAAGCAGAATGAAAATATAAAATCTGGACCAGTAGATGTGAGAATTGAGTTTGAATCCTCCATTCAATTCCCCGCCAATCCTTCCGCTTAATGTTTAATCTTGTATGGCCGCATAGTTGAATATAAACCTATTAGTGGCACTGTACGAAAAATAACATAAAAATCTATAAAATTATCGAACATATTTTTTATGTGAAAAATAAATGAAGGATTGTAATGGAAATAAAAAAATATACTTAAAAAAAAAATTCTTATTATTTTAATTGTAAAAAACATCATCATCAACATCATCATCAATTGAATGGAAGCCACTATCATCATCATTGATCATTGCTAACCATTCTTGTATAAATACCACCCTCATTTCTTGATCATCATCATCATCATCATTAGTAGCTATATTATTATGATAATTATTATCATTATCATTATTATTATCATTAATATTATTTGCATTTTGCATGTAGTAAAAATCATCATCATCATCATCATCAATATCAATCGTATTATTATCATTATCATTATCATCATCATCATCATCAATATCAATCGTACTATCATCATCATTATAAATATTAATCATATAATTATTATCATCATCACCTTTAATATCAATAATATCACTGTCTTCATCATTATCAATGTTAATTATATTATTATGTTCATTATATGTTATTATATATTGCATCTCCATCTCAACGGATGCTAATGGGGGATAATAATTCACGTTTGATGGACGGTAATCATCTTCAATATTTATCCTCTTCAACCAATATATTTTTAAAATATAATCTATTATTAAAAAACTAGTTATATTATTCTTAGTTGTAATGAATTCATTATAATTTCCATGAAAATGGGCAAAGTCTTCCATCTCGTTGATAATTGTCATAATCAAATGATTATATTCGTTATTTAATAACCACTGACTTGGTATATGTATCGAGTAATTGACATAAGCCATTTTTCTGGTAAGGATGGAAAAAAAAAATATATTCAATGTGTAAAATCATACATATTACCTTATAATTTTTCTTTATATATACTTACATATATTATTTTTCAAATCGTTGTATATACTTTTTTCATCTTCACTCAATAACTTTATTTACAGATGTTTATTGAACTTCACTCAATAAACTTTATTAAAAACTTCTCTCACTAATTTTAATTAAAGTTCACGGTCTAAATTTTCTATTGTAATGATATTTAAATTTATGTCGCCCTTATTATTTATACTAAATCAAAGCGCAAAGAGTGGGATGATCGGCAAAATATCATCAAAGAACTTATAACTGCTATATGTGTTGAAGAAAAACAACAGATTATCAAGAAATTCATATCAACTACGCCGAAACCTAATTAAAAAATTTGTAGTTGTTATTTGATAGAAATAAACAAAACTGTGTGATATGGAATGCCAATGATCTGATATAAACATTTAGGTGGTTCAAATGAAACCTTGGTAATATAAAACCGCTAATTTTTTCATTAACAATTTGCGTATAATATGTATTACCTCACAATCTTTCAATTGAAATAAACGAAATTGTATGGTAATCCTAAACCATCCTCTTGATAGCAAAATATTCGAACGATACATATTTCATTTTACATCTATGATGATATGATACATGAGGAATTAAAAACTCATTGTAGATGGTATGAAAAAACATTAGATTACCGAGAAATGGCCTGTGATATAAACAAATGAGCGGTGATATTAAAAACATTTCCCACCTAATGAATTGCAATGAGCTGATATCATTCATAAAACATTTCAGCGATCCAAATAAAACCGTCGGTAATCTGAAACCATCAGTTTTATTCATCACCAATTGCGCATATATTACCTCCCAATGTTTCGATTGAAATTATAATATAACATCGTATAAACGAATGATACAGGAGAAACTGAATATACAATTCATACATTGAAGATTAACAGGAAATGTATTACTTGTATCCCACTCTCCTTCAATAGGCCTAAACATCATAGAAAGTTTTTTTTTTTTTGAAGTGAAAACTTCTTTAGCGGCGTTGTGCACTTTTTTTAGATGGGTAGAAAATGTTGAACTCGCGTCAGGGTCACGTAATGCTGATCGAAAATTCGTAAGATGTAGGGAGGGTAGACTGCCGGCGTAGGAGATGAACCCCCTCTCTTTCTGCAGCGCGCCGAAAATGTATGCCTGCTGACTGTTTCGTTTAAGCGGCACGGGGCGCTTGTGTGAGTGTGCGTGTGTGTTTGTACTACAGGCTGCTACGTGCATGCACGGCAGTGATGTGGTGGGAGCATCTAGTGCGTGGCGTCTGCGCACTAGAAATTTATCGCTCACCATGCTGAATGTGATGGTTACTGTTGAATGCTGATCAGCTGATCTGCTGATGGCTCGACCGTCTGTATAGTTGTAAAATTCTCATATATAAAGTGTTTAAAATATGGAAATTGAACAAAGTGCATCTATTAATGAAAAAAGTGACGAAGAAATAGTGAAAGAAAATGAGTGAGTACTTTATAATAATATACATATTATGACGGCCGCCTTTCCTCAAAAAGGTTAGAATCCGGAAATATATTCAAATCCAGACTTACCGTCACAAATGTTTTGTTTTTCTTCACAAAAAACAAGGGATGCCACCCCAGATTAAAATACTCAATAGAATCCTGGGGTAATTCTATTGGACAAATATCTCCAAACGTTAGAATTTTCTATAAATCAAACAAATTATGTTCACATTGATTTCAAATTATACCGGTGTCTAGAATAAATTATTTTTATACATATGGTTCGTTTCAATAATATTTAATGAAGAAATGTTAAATATTTTATCAAATAAAAGGAACAATACATAATAATAAATTTGAATATTAAACAAAATATAATATCTCCTTGAGATGAACAAATAACCTCTTTAATTTTTCTTATTTCTACCTTCTAACGCCGAAATTTATTTACTTAGCATTTAGGAATAATAATATAGCCTTTTCAAAGGGCTGTACTTAATAATTATTCCGGTTAAATTTCTTATTCAAACGATTCTCTCCTCTACAACACCAATATTGTGTCCCAATTGTATGCGTGAGGTCTGCGATGGGTCTACAAACCCTTACATTAACCTCTTCATTCATCCATAAATATCTCTCTCAATTATTCGTATTATAACAACTTTATATGCTCATATATACATTACAGACCAGAGACGATTATTGCTGCGCCAAAAGAAATACATCACAACAAATTATTAAACCAAATTTCTCCCCACGTGGCCGGCTAATGGCTGCACGTGCTAATATAGTGTCTCAAATATCTTTACCTTGCAATTAGATTAATGTTTATAATTCCTTCCAATTCGACCTCTCAATTGCTCAACAGATATCAATTATCTTGATCTTATATTAGTTTCCTTTGATAATTCGTTCTATTCTCTCTCAGTATATTGTCTCTCAAAATGGCACACATACAACATCCACTCGTGGAGTCTCGTCTCTAAGTAACATAAAGATGGCCGTCGTCTAGTTTCCTCCGGTTGCTTAGTCTTGTTTCTCCTCGACGTTCTCTCCGGTCATCTACTATTGGTCAGAACATTGGTTGCACTTTTCCCCGGAATGTGATTGGCTTGGCCTTGACCTTACGCGGACTCTGGCGGGCGATTGCGCAATAATAACGTTGAATATTGAAGTTATGATCGACCTGTCTATTATTTTATCGATGCTGCTCTATTGCACGCACTGGGCGTGTGCGTCCTATCCGCCATTTTCCGTAGTCCGGCTCGTGTACTTCATACGCCATTTTCCGTAGTCCGGCGATAACCTCTATTGTATTCGCCTTCTCAGTGTGTTTTGACAGGTGGGCATGTTGTTATCCGGCTGACTGCCTTTTATTATAAATTGGATTGTTGGTTGTTGTTTTCCAATATTTCTCTATTGATCCGGATTCGCTGATGCTGATTTTCCATAGGTAAATATCCTCTCAATGTGTCACTGTATCTTTCACTCTGATTAGACACTATTGCCTCTTGTAGGTTATCCGGATGGTCCTTGCTTGGTTATACTGGTTGTTATGATTTTCACTGTTCTCTTGCCAATTTCGACGGACCAAGAGAGAGATTTAAACGTGAAGATCCTTGATGTTGACCCGGATTTTTCTCAGCTGCCATGATGTTGAAATGTTTAACGCATTCATTCTTTTTTATTTATTCATACTATTGTTACATTTAATACTTCTTGAGGTACTATTTTCTATCTTTTCATTTTTTACTTTATCCTAAATTCAGGATAGTACACGATTTTACTTCTTTCAGCGCAGCAGTACATTGAAAATGAATGATAAGTGATGATGGGCAAAGCCACATCATCACAATATGTACCTACACATTATAGATGTAATATTTGTAATATGTTTATTTATACTATATAGCATTAACCTATACTTTTATTACGTCACAATAAGCACGTGTGCGGTACTGCGGTGTAGGTTAGGTATCAAAAACACGATACCAAACAAATAATTTCAAATGAAATTATATAAAATGAAATAATAATATATAATCTTCGTTTTTCAGAGAAACAAAAGAAAAATAAACAAATGATGATGTTGGTAATGATGATGGCGAAAGAGTCGTCGAAATTATGAATGAAAGTTGTTGATTTTTCTGAGAGATAAAATTTTTAATGTAAAATAACTGTAATAGTTCTGAAATGTTAAACTTAGAAAGTAATATAAATTGTCATGTTTGTGTACGATATGCGCAATAAATGAATATTGTATTTAACCACATAAATGATAGTGCTTCTATACTGATAAATAAAGCAATTCGTCCGAAATTATTCCCTAACCATTCCAAAATATTAAAAAATGTACAACGTTAATGTTCAAGTTTTCACTTCTGCCGGCACTCCCAGAGTGCCACAGATCATTTGTTTATTTTTTTTTCATCATCATCAAATCGTGCATTATCTTGCATTCCTTCGATTGATGATAACATCAACTAGCAATGATTACCAGGAGCAAAAAAGTATGGCAATCCTAAACCTCATTGAGAATAAATGTTCTGTATGGTCATCAACGCTCATGCATAATATTATCTACACTCTTTTTCATTGATGACAACATCACTTAAATACAGCACTATTGTATGAAGTAGATCGATGAACCTGACTCACCGACTGATGAGAAACAGATTGGGTATAGTCCACATTTACAGTACAACGTCGATCGATAACCCTGACTTTACCGGCTGATGGTGATTGGGTGCAGCCTGCATACAGCGTACTATAGTACAACATCGATCGATAAACCCCTGACTTACCGATGGAGTTGCTGCTATGATGGTGAAGCAGATTGGTCCAGAACGCTACCTAATTCACTACTTATGCCCGATACGCGTACAATACTTTGAACGATGCGTTTGGCGAAAGAGAGAGAGAGAGCAAGGACAACTCAGCTTAGTGCCAGCTGTCAGTGCCACGAGTCAGAATACTGGGATTGGTAGAGGTGCTTCAGCTTAGTGCCAGCTGGCGGCACCCTGGATAAAGATAAAATGATATCTTCGCCTGCGGCGAGTGAAAGATATCCCGGCAGGAAACAGGAGCGATTCCTCAGCTTGGTGCCAGCTGTCAGAATCGTACGGGTTCACGTGCTGCTGTCTACTGCGGACAGCGAACACGCGTTGGATACGGAAAGGTACGTGATAACGTAAGAATACGGCGTTCTCACGGTAAAATCGATGAAATTTAGCTCTGAAAAGAGCTATTGGAATGGAGCTCTGAGAAGAGCTGTTTGGCGTACTCGGTGAAATTTAGCTCTGAAAAGAACTATTGGTTTTGAGTTCTGCAAAGAACTATTCTGTTCCACCGATGAATCGGCGATGGAGCTCTTGAAAGGACTGTTTTTCCACGTCGAATCTTCACTTCTGGATACTAGTCACTGGAGACTGGTCGCTGCCAGAGATGCCATTTGTCGGCCGCAGAGACAGATACTCACATAAGCGTAACGTCGTCTGTGTGAGGTGGGCTGCTCGACTGAGAGAAAGTAATAGCGATACTATTCTCTCTTTCTTTCTCAAACTGCTGTGACGTCATGCTCGGGCCGTTGAGAGAACATGGAAGATAGTGGGGATATACTCACTCAAGCGTGCGCGTCGTCTGTGTGAGGAGACTAGAGCACAATGACGGAAAAATAGATAACTTGCTCACTAATAATGTAGACATTATACTTCTGAGTGTAAAATATGATTTCAGGCCCCAAAATAAAGTGAACATTGGAAATGAAATATTCATATATATTTTTTGTATTAAATTTTACAAATAAGCTGAAACGTAACAAAATGTAACTAGTAATTAAATAATATTCGAATTATATCCAAGCACGATAACATCAGATAAATAAGTACGCGCGATGCTTAAACACTATTTACTGACGATCGTTTTATAACACCTTTGATGGCGTAGTGGTTTGTTTCTAAGTAACTCGCGTATGCGTTAGAGAGTTCAAATCCTATTTTTCTATTTTTTTTTTTTTTAATTTTTTTCGTTTCAGCAGAATACTAGTTCATTATTCAGTTGTGATGGAGCGACTTTTTTCCTGGATGCGGACTATGAGTAACGGAGAACAACCTCAGAAAAATAGATAAATTTCTTACTCGTGATTACTTCTGAACGTTAAATGTGATTTCAGGACCCAATGTAAAATGAATCATTAGAGAGGACAAAATTTTTTTTCTTTTCAACCATTTTTATGAATAAGCTAAAACGTAAGAAGATTTAACTGATAAATAAATAATATTTGAATCATATCCAAGCACAATAACAATACATAAATAAGTGGGCGCGATGCTTAAATACTGTTTACTGATAATCGTTTTATAACACCTTTGATAGCGTAGTGGTTTGTTACTAAGTAACTAACACGAGGCATCTGCGAGTTCAAGCCTCGGGTTTTTTTTTCTCCTCATCTCGATATGTCATATTATATACATGAACTTTTTTTTACAATATTATCAATAATGGAAGAATTGCAGGTAGCGCTTTTTTTATAGTGTATAAATTATTATGTTCAATCACATGTATACTATTGAAAAAAACGCAATAGTGGACTTCCACATCACCTATGAGGTCCCACTAATGGCGCGTTAGGTTTTTCAAAGTTGACTTTCACCGAGAGCCAGATTATACCACATTTAATCAAATCCATCATCTTATATTATATTATAGCCATATATGACTTTCCATACATTATCACTCAAGTTGAATCTGTTGTTATTCCATATAGACCGAGGGGCCCCCCGTTTCATCCATTTCTCCTGCTTGGAGACGCACCTTACGTTTATGATGTGGTTCATTTGCGTACAAAATATCCGTCGTCATGCAGGATAAATGGTTCTCGTCAATAACCATGTTATGAGCGGTTTCATGCCGCATTTTCATAGCTGATTTCAGCACACAAATAGCATTCACACTGGTAGATGATAGCCTGATGCGTTTTTTTGTTTTCAGATCTGGCGAATATGAAAAAATTATTTCAGAATCTGCATTGGAATTTGGCAGAGATCTTACTGCATTCACGAGTTTCCGCAAATTTGGATAAGAATGTCGACAAATTTGCTTCCACATGTCATCAAAATCCATTTTCAATAGTCAATTTCTCTCTTCCATCGTGTAATCGAGATGAAGGCGAAACTATTCTGTAGATTATTAATGAGCATGTTATCTATTTTTCCGTCGTTGATCTTTTGTCTACTCACACAGACGACGCGCGCGCTTGTGTGAGTATATCCCCACTATCTTCCATGTTCTCTCAACGACCCGAGCATGACGTCACAGCAGTTTGAGAAAGAAAGAGAGAATAGTATGTCTATTACTTTCTCTCAGCCGAGCTCACACAGACGACGTTACGCTTGTATGAGTATCTGTCTCTGAGGCCGACAAATGGCATCTCAGCGTGGAACTCACTAGTTCCCCCACCCGGTCGGTCGGTAGGTCTTGGACCCGGGTTCGAATCCCGGTCGCTATATATTTTTGTTTTTTTTTTCTTTCTTTCACTACTTTTATTCCTTTCATTATTATCATGTCCCTCGATAGCATTGCCGGCACCAAAGCATTATTTATCTGGCACTAGCTAGCCATGGAGATTTTACTGTGCGTGTGCGACTCAGGTCGTCACATTTTGGACACGAGCTCCCAGTTATGCCCATTATTTTTCCTCTAAGTTTTGTGCATATATGAGATCTCATCATAATGGTCTCCTACAACTTGGACTTTCGCGTGAAGATACACATTACGTAGTGTCTCGCTTTGCAGTGAACTTGGGGCGAGACACTCCCGTGTCTCTTGATAGATGTATGCATATATAGGTGTAGACATATCCCTTTCATTTCCTCATGTGGTCAGTATAAAATGGGTGGGGAGAACATAAGGAAGGAGCAGCATATTGCTTTCAAGTGTGCGTTACTATTTCATTCGATTTCAGTCCCCATATTTTTTTCATATCCCGGGCGTTATATCGTTCCTTAAGGAGGAAACTCCAGAAAAAATTTCCAAATTTTTGCATGTCTTACAGAAGGTCCAAGAGCTAGAAAAATTTTTTCTTAGAAATACCACTATAATGTTCCCATAATAATTTTTGTTCCCTTGACTTTGATTACATGAAGCACCCGGTACGATGATTTGCTGATGAGTTGTTCTCAATCGAAGCAAAAAAGTCGTTTTTGACTTTGCTGATTAATCACTCAATCAATGAAGATCATACAAAAAATCGAAGGAGGGTTCTGGAAACTGAAAAATATTTTCTATAAGATGCTACGAGTAGTCCATAACGAAACAATTTTTCCGAAGCGATAATTTCGTCTGGAAAAGAGATGAGAAATCGCATATATAAAGATATTTGGATGACTTCGTATAACTTTGGATATGAAAGATAAATACAGGATAAATCAGTTAATTTTTCAATTTTTGTGTACATCCAGCAACCCCTGAAAATTTTCATTCGCTGCGTTTTTGTTTCGTTGTGCTCCGACGCATCAAATTCTGTGGTTTGGCCGAAATCGTCGAAAATCACCATAATGACAATTCTTTCATTTTTTTATCAATTTTTTAGGGAAATATTCATTTTGGTTCAGCAATAATCTCCATTTCACCCATGAAAAAGATCAATTATTGTAGAAAATCTGAAGAAATTTTTGAAGTGAAACTTTTTTTAGGACGGTGTGAATTGGATTTTCTGTAACGAAAATATGTAATGAGATAGAGATACAGGTTTGAGGCCAGGAGAGAATGAGATCGAATGCGTTCCTATATAGTTTTCCTATCTTTCGTCTCCTCTTTATGCCATCATTCGTAGCAGTCTGCATCTTCACTACTCTACCGTCGTGTACGGGCCCACCAGCCCGTACACGGACTCTGCATACCATGGAGCAGTCGGGACTCAGAGCTCTTTTCCTCGTCATGCGCAGTAGACATAATAGGAATCATATAGTGCACGACTATCTCTATATAACAATATGACGTAGGTAGGTATACAATTCTATGCGATTTCTATTATTTCTACTGCGTATGGAGATGTACATTATTTTTAGTTAAGTCGTGTCGTACTGTCGTAGTAACTATCACGATTTTTTAAAAATTAATTGTGTCGTGCAATATTAACATTGTTAATATATATTGGAATATTCGAAAAATACACCGAATCATTATCTGTTGTGCGTATTCCTAATGTAGGAGAAATGTGTGCATATCATAGCACTTATGGTGACGGTCAGATGATCGTAATTGTTGCAATATATATTTCTCCGAATACATCAATAAATGATATAATGGAATTTATCCATGAAAATCTAATCAAGTACACGCCGGAGGTGTCAAAGATACTCCGAAAAACATATCATGAATTGCCAATGATTTTGAGTGGAGATTTCAGCATAAATTTTGCGGAACTTAATTCAAAACCCTTGGTAGATTTCTTAGATGATACTTTCGGCTTGAAAATGTTGAATGAAAAAACCAAACCTACAGCAAGATCAGGAACTACAATAGACGCAGTATTTCAAAGGTTTGTGAATCAAATTAAAACTGAAACATTTGTGTCGTATTTTAGTTATCATAAGCTACTAGTGTCAAGTATAGGAATAAGCGATAATGATAGTAATGTTGATGCATGATGTAATATAATCTATTTTGTGAAAATGTAAAAAAAAATGTTGAATAAAAAAAACAAATGCAGCTGTCGTAGGACGGCCGAAAGAAGCGAAGCTTTTAGGTATTGGCCAGGTGTAATCTTCTGTTGTTTCAATCGTATTTATTTTTATTTTGCATTGTATTATTTTATTTACATTATCTACATTATATAGTGCTCACAGATAACTTATATCTAAATCTGCAATCATTTGTGCAGTTCATCTCATTGCTCACGATCTCCATATTGTTTTTCGTACTCAATGAAACTTATTATGATAACTAAAATATGATACGAAAGTTGTTGACTGAATATTTTCAATGAATCTAGTGAATACAGCATCTATTGTAGTGCCATATTTCGTTGTCGATTTGTTCGGATCATTATTCATAACTAAGTTTAATTTGTCGCGTAGGAAATTGACCAATGGCTGCGAATTTTCATCTTGAAAATTGCAATTGAAATCGCCCCCCATAATTATAGGCATTGTGTGTAATTGTGTCCCTGTAAATTGTGACCCATGTTCAGAATGAATCATGAGTGATCTTGCAATGAATTCAATAATATCTTTCATACTTTTCCCAGGAGATATATAAATAGCTATTAGCATTAAACTTTTACCATCTTGCAGTTTGAGATGAGAAGAACAGATTTCACCCATTTCCGTTAAATCTGCAGTGACTGCGTCCAATTCATTTCTCCTAAATTGTATTGTAATATTAGAAGTTATTATATTTGTTAAATCTTTTTGATTCTGTAGAATTGCGACTCCACCATGTCTATAATTCGGTCTCTGAAACTGAGCCACGCAATTAAAGTTGGGCACATTAATGTGTTCATGATTACTCATTTTAGTTTCTGATAATATTAATATATTACAGTCCTTCAAAACGGTAGCGGCGACATCAAGGGCGTGTGCTCTTATACTCTGTACATTTAGAGTAACTGTATTGAAATGGTTAACAACAAAATTGTAGTTGATAGTGACAGTGATAGACGAAGTGGACTGTATTATTTGATTGGAATTTTGCTGGATTGTAGCTCAAGATTTTTGGTGTTGAAAAAATAATGCACGTGATTTACATAAAAATATGGAATGTCTAATGTATTTTGTAATGGTATCACTTAATAAAAACACAGCACAAATTGAACAATGTTACTTAATATGTATGATGTTGATGAAGAGTAACTTAAATTGTTTTGAATAAACGTGATACTTAAATTTGGTTTAATTAGATGATGAATTCTATATCACCGGTGCACATACACTCCTTCCACGTGGTTGTAAATCACGTAGACCGGCGAATTGATTTGCTCTGTGATTGATTATCGATCTGATAATTACTTGTATTGATTATTATTTCTCTGTGATTACTCGAGGTGATGCAGCTGGTTGATTGGTTCTTCTTAATGAATTTTATTCAATAAATGATGATAATATAAATTGTCACAACATGAATTTATACAAAATGTCTAAACACATTGAACGTTACTTTTTGATAGAGAGAAAGTAGTTCCCTTGCAATATACAGGCTGGATTGACTATGCGTCAATGATCTTAGGCGCTAATGCATTCTGGTCACTGCGCATCTGCTGTTATGCGCAACAAGTGTGCGTAGACGATCAATCGCCCATGCGTTTTCTGTGTTAATACGCACTGCAACTCTATCGTGAATAGCACAATAGGCGATGCACTCAAAAGTCGCACTGAAAAATAGTGCAGAATGTCTTATGACTTGAGAGGTGCTGCCCTACAGTGATCAGCTCTTCAATCAATTGTTTGAATTCACAACAGTAACCAAAGATAATCCTTTCCTGTTTGAAATAAATTCTCTGATATACATGACAGCTGTCTGTAGTCTGTTGAGAGACAATCGTTTGAATTCAGCAATTAAACCTCGATTTGAAGAGTCGTTTCTGTAACCATGGTGAAATTTGAACTTTGACTGATCATTATCAGGCGTGGTTATATAAAATCCCTCTATATTAGTTACTCGTGACAATGCTACGTAGAGAAGTGATAGAGAATGCTTATTTTCATATTCATAAATAATCTCTTCAAATGAGCTACCTTGAGATTTATGAATACTCAATGTCATTGCTGGAATCAACGGAAAGTGACTTCGTTTGGCATTGATGGTTTTGTTACGATTCATTGGAATGCTAGTGTTTCTTCGATTAATGGGCACTGCTTTTCTGCTGAGATTCAATGCCCTAGCATCTCCAGCAGCTTTTCTCTTTATTTTTCTTCCAATTTTGTCCTCCACGAATTCTAGCCAAACTCTTCTAATTTCATTATTATCATCATATTCAATATGCACTAGCTTGCCGATTGAACCATTTGATAAACCGTCGCTGACATCAATGTTTGTCGTTACCATATATATTTCATCGATTACAAAAACTATTTCATAAGGCAATCCAGATGTGTCAATGACTTTTATTTTATGCAGTTTTTGTTTCATCAATCCTTCTTGCTCAACACCTTGACACCCAATGATGTTATCTGTAGCGATTGAAATCACTTTATCTTCCATATTTCGTAATATTTCGTTATTATATTTGTCTATAGAAGCGTTTGTAAAAAACAACCTGACTCCATCAGGACATCTGATGGAGTCAGGTTCCTTAGCTATTTCCTTAAGCAAAAATCGACTCTCTATTAATCTCACTTCATCATCATTTAATTTAATACCATCACCAATTTTTGTGAGTATTGCAGAAAATTGTACGTCATTTTGTCGCATAACTTTGTAACGTTCTTTCCTTGTGACTGTCGGATGACAGATTACCCTCGGTGATTGCCTCTGAGCTCAGTGTAGCCAGGATTCGTTGCCGGGTGAGGGGGAAAGAGGTGCGTTCAAATTATCTGGTTCTACGTTCCGCTGTGTTTAACAAATCGGAGTATTTATTGTCGGTCTGTTACAATGGTGTGATTCTTAAGGCTAATTTACAATATGGTTGTATCTGACGGCGTATAATTGCTCCGCGGGTTCTTATCCTATGTGAGGCCCTGGGCTCACTTCATTTGACGAAATGGAAATTGAAAAGGAAAATACAGAGAGAGAGACTAGACACAGGTGTTAACAGAAACCTCGCAGTGTCAGGGAAGGAGGAAGATGCTAGTGTTAAAAGAAACCGCTAGTATCGGTGGAGATAGAGAGAGTGAGAGAGAGAGAGTAGACACAGGTGTTAACAGAAACCTCGCAGTGTCCAGGGAAGGAGGAAGATGCTAGTGTTAAAAGAAACCGCTAGTATCGGTGGAGATAGAGAGAGTGCTGGTGTTAATAGAAACCTCGCAGCACCTACAAGAATCGGATAGATGCTAGTGTTAATAGAAACCGCTAGTATCGCAGGATGTACAGGACGGGATGCTATCTTTCGATGGCGGCGGGAACGTGCTTCGGTCGGTTTTGGCCCGACGGTTAAATGCTTCGGGGCCATTGATTGCGTGCGAGAATCGTTCGCCTCCTGGCGGTGACTGGTGGTACCTCGGCTGGGCTGACTCTTTGGCGCACTATTCTCCCTCTGGTGCTGGTTTCGGTACTATTGCCTCGGCGAGGCTGCGGGTTCGAATCTGCCCGGCGTCCTTATTATATATTCTTTTCCTTTTCCATGCGTATTTGGTTCCGTTGGATGCTCTAAGGCGTGTGTTTCCCCCTTGCTGTGGTCGGTGTCGATCTTATGTATCGACACCGACTTACCCGTAGGGAATTTAATGTCCGTGTGACACGGGTTGTCACACCTCCGTATTTCTTACGGAAAAAAAAGAAAAAAAAAAAGGGAAAAAAAAAAGAAAAAGAAGAGTGGAAGACAGGAATACGGGGACCAGGGTGTGGATGGCGGACAGGAGCGAGGGGTAGTACCATGGCTAGCGTGCGTGTTTGTTTTGTTTGTTTGTTTGTTGTTGTTGTTTTTGTTGTTTTGTTTTTTTTTTTTTTTTTTTTTTTTTTTTAGTCGGTGGCCGCTATGGCTTTGGCTCTGGCCCGAGTGACTGGCCCGGCTAATTCGTCCGCCGCTGTATTCTCGTATAATTCCTCGTCTATCCATGGTCGGATGTCCTTAACGTGAACTTGGTATGTCCTCCCTCCCTCATCGATGACCTCCGCCCTGACCCGACCTAGTATCCGCGATACCGTCAGATTACCCTGGTATTTTGGTGCCAATTTTGCCGCGAACTGGTCCGCCGCCGATGAGAGCACGTGCTCCTTACGAGCCACCTTGTCGCCTACCTTGGGGATCCAGTCGCGTCTTCGTAGATCGTAGTATTTTTTCTGGTGGGTGAACGCTTTGGCTAGGCTAGTCCGTACAAATTCCATGGTGTCTTGCAGTCGCGTCAATTGCGTTTGTCGATCCGTTCGTTCATTCGCGTTATGAAGGGTGTTGGGCGCTGACATCTCTCGTCCATAGTTTAGATATGCTGGTGAGAATTTGGTGGATTCGTGCCGAGCGCTGTTAATGGCGAAGTTTAATTCGGGCAGATACCGGTCCCAGGTTTTATGTTGCCCCGTTATGTACTGGCTTATCATTGTTTTTACTACCCGGTTGGCTCTCTCGACGGGATTGCATTGAGGTGAATACGGTGGTGTTCGTTGGTGTTGGATTCCGAGTTCGGATAGTAGACCCGTGAACTCCTTGCTGGTAAACTGGCTGCCGTTGTCGCTGATGATCGTTTTTGGGCAGCCGAATCGATAGATGATGCGCTCTTTCAGTGCCTTAATGATCCCAGTGGATTTCGGTTGTCTTAGCGGGTGAATTTCCACCCATTTGGTAAATTTGTCCTGGATGACGCATAGATAAGTGTATCCTTGCGTTGATCGGGGTAGCGGACCTACCAGGTCGATGGCTACGTACTCCCACGGCTGCTGTGCATTGATGGTGCCCATTTTCCCTGCGGTTGGCAGCTGGGCCGGTTTATGTTGCTGACAACTTCTGCAGGCGCGGACGTATTGGGCAATGTCTTTATTCATCCCTGGCCAATAATAGTGCTGGGAGATTCGGGCTATCGTCTTGGCTATGCCCATGTGTCCCGCCGTTGGATCGTCATGGTTTTCTCTGAATATCCTGTGTCACGTCTTCTGCTTAATTTGCGGACGAATTTTCACTACGCGCATTTTTCTTTTCTTTAGTCATATCTTTAGTCGGTACCATAAATCAGGCCCCAAATTGGAAAAGCCTGTACTTTTAAGAGTTGATATCGATCTCAATGAGGACGCATTCCAGATTTTATGACTTTTCACAAGAACTCAATGACTCACAGGATGCGCTAATAGATTTTTCTAATACGCATTAGGTCACGGAAAATGGAATGCGTCGATAAGGGCAATCGATGGGTCCGTCGCCAACGCTAAGTGCATATGTGCGTTAAATTCATGATAACGCGAAATTTATTTGTCTACATTCCAACCTAAAAGTCACACACTCCCTACCCAAAAATGCTCTAGTTTGAGGGATATATAAACCCCTTGATCGTAGCAGCATTTGTCTCAGTCTCAGTTTCAGTCTTAGTTTCAATCTAGTTCTCAACCTAGTCCGGTCAGTCTGATTATTACCGAACGTAGTACAGACAAATAACAACGAATTTGTTATAGACACGATCGCAGACCCGCGAGAAAGTCTGCATTGATCCAGAATCCGAAGTCAATCAGCCTCGCGTAAAACAGTAACTAACTTGGTCTCATCTACCGAACGTAGTTTAGCCCAAGTCCAAATAGTGAAAATTAGATTGATCTACCGAACGTAGTTCAATTAAATATAGTAATAGTCGCGTTAACGGCAGTGGACCCGCGAAGTGCCTACATTTGATCGAACATCAATTAGAGTCACGTTATATAAATATAAAACTCTCCAGCACTATAAGAAGAAGGCTGGGAGTAATAAAATAAACTATCAAATAAATTGTCGTATTTGTGACAAGTGAAATCGAGTATTGTTTAGCCTAAATTCAGTTCGCTACGTGAATCCACGTATAATCATAAGAAGTGGCACTACCCCACAGCGCCAGTACTTGGTAAGACTATAATTGTATTTTATCATGTATGTATTTTAATTTTTCTTTATTGCATCAATATACATAACACTGCCTTTAACCATTCTTTATTATTTACATCCTATTCCCATATATAATAATAGAAATAGAAAACGAGGCCTCTCGAGGCCTTGGTGAACAAACTACCTGCTCCTTGACCCTCTACCCCCTATACCTACAAGCCACGCGGGTTGTCATTAGACAAGGGAGGAGAAACAAGCACATACCGCTCGGTGCAAGTAACTCAATATAACATATAAAAGAGGGTTATCATTTCAATCAAAGGCGTCCAACTCCGGACGTCACAGAAAATTTGGTGACAGCGGTGGGATTCACCATTGTTTTCACCTTTCTATTTTTCTATTATCAAATTCAAATTTTCTTTCTTTATTCTCTATTAAAATCTCAAAATGGCAAATCAAGAAGAAGCCATTGCAAATATGACTCGCCATCAAGCGATCACAGATGCCATGCTCACCACAATGGGTGAAAATATGGCACTACAACAAGCTTTAAATCAAGTCCCGTCATATGATGGAAAGAATATGCCTTTAAAAACATTCATTCAAGACGTCGAAAATGGTTACAGCCTTGTACCCGTCGGTCTTATAGATCCATTTTTAAAGGGCGTATTAGCTAAACTCAGAGACACAGCACGTGAAGCTGTAACAGATAAAACAATTAATAATATTCAAGATTTAACAAATATATTACGTGAATATTTCGCACCTAGAAAATCTTATCCATACTATTGTGCAGAAATTCAAGCAGTTAGATTACGAAGAAATGAATCAGTCCTTGATTATTACACAAGAATTAAAATGTTGAAAAATAACGCAGTAATGGCATTAAAAGATAAATTCAATGTAGAAGAAGTTAACGCTATGAAACCTATGCTCAACGGTTTAGCTTTAGAATCTTTCAAACGAGGCTTATCAGATGATCTGTTATACGCAGTCAGCGTTCAAGATCCTGATACACTCGAAGACGCTTTTAAAATCGTACAAAGAATTGAGCGTGATATGGAAGGCGCTACAGCTCGAAACTCAAATTCAATTAGATATACAGAGTCAAATAATATTCAGCATGAATCACGGCAACGTTCCCCTACTCCAAAAACGGTTTCATTTAAAGACGAAGATAGAAGAAGTCCATCGCCATATAGGTCAAGTAGAAGTGATGGACAGTGGCAAAGCGAAAATTTCAAACGAATATTTAATCGTGATAGTCGTTATTCACAGGACAGACAACATTCAGAACACTCTCGTAATAATTATCCCTCTCGATCACGATCTCCTGTAAATTACAATTATCCACCTTCCCCAGGATATTATCCTCCTCCAATGCCATACATGCATGCACCTTATCCTCCTCCATATGGATATTATCCTCCATATCAACCTTATCACCCACCATATTATCAACAACCTTTTAATAGAAATTTTAATCCTCGTAATAATGAACAAAGGCCAAATTCCCCATACACTGAAAATAAAGAGATTCCTTTAAACTCGCAAGTAGCTCGTCAAGTGGACGCTATGACGAGCTCTCCACAAACCCAGCGTCCCTCGACAGTGAAATTCATTACGATAGAAGAAATGTACGATGGACCAAAGGACGCGGTCAGTCCCCAATAATTACATTATCGGCTCCTGAGTTAAAGACAGGTAAAGCCACTTTTCTGGTAGACACCGGCGCCGATATTAACCTCATAAAAGCCAGTGCCCTTAAACCTCGTTGTATTTTGGCAGTACACGAATCAATGACAATCTCGGGTATAACACCAGAGAAAATAACGACTGCAGGATCTACAGAACTAACATTCTTTGAAAACCCGGAAAAATTTCAAGTACTTAAAGACGAATTACCAATTCCCGCAGATGGAATAATCGGAATGGATTTTCTTAAGAATGAAAAAGTCGAGATCTCTTTTCACCATAATACTATAGTCGCTGATTCTCGTCCTATACAACCTATACCATTTGATAACACATCTGAAAACGAAGACAGTAATCAAAATAAAATAGTAAATTCTCGCGGAAATAATTCAACATTTATTTTAAGAGCTCGCACTCGCGCACAAATCCCAATTCAATTACAATCAACTAATCTACAAACAGGATATTTACCTCGAATCAAAACTCATGAACATATTTATATTGGCAACGCTGTAGTTACAAACAGAAATGGCACGTGCCACGTTTTTGCAATAAACGCTTACGAAGATGATATAGAAGTTGAAATACCCCCTCAAGAATTAATTCCATTTGATTGTGATAGTTCAGAAGATTTCTTTGATGCAGACACAGATAGCGATCATTTTCCAGAAAGTATGAGTCGAACAGATAGAGTCATTGAAAGCCTTCGGTTATCACACTTAAATAAAGAAGAACGCGAACATGTTGTCAACCTTGTAAAAGAATTCACATCTATTTTTCATTTACCTGGAGACTCCCTTCCTGCTACTCCAGTCATGCAACACACCATAGACACAGTTGACGATATACCTGTGACCATAAAACAATATCGCTACCCTCCAGTCCATAGAGACGAAATGAATAGACAAGTAAATAAACTTTTAAAGGACGGTATAATCACAGATTCAACTTCTCCATACAATTCACCATTGTGGATTGTACCTAAGAAACCAGATTCAAAAGGAAATAAGAGATGGAGAATGGTAGTTGATTTTCGTGCATTAAATGAAAAAACTATCAGTGACGCATATCCTTTACCCAATATCACAGAAATATTAGACAGATTGGGCGGAGCTAAATATTTTTCAACGTTTGATTTAGCAAGCGGTTTTCATCAAATAGAAACAAAACCTAGTGATAGACAGAAAACAGCTTTCAGCACCCCGAACGGTCATTATGAATTTGTTAGAATGCCATTTGGTCTTAAAAATGCACCTGCGCGTTTTCAACGTCTCATGAATGTTGTCCTCTTAGGCTTACAGGATGTTGAACTTTTCGTTTACCTAGACGACATTGTTGTATTCGCATCTTCATTAGAAGAACACGGTGTTAGAGTACGTAGACTTTTCAATAAACTTGCAAATGCGCAATTATCGTTACAACCAGATAAATGCGAGTTTTTAAACACAGAAGTTATATACTTGGGCCACATAATAGGTGACGGTGGAGTCAAGCCTGACCCCAAAAAGACCGAGGCAGTAGAAAAATTTCCCGTCCCTCGCACTGCTACTAACATAAGACAATTTCTCGGACTTGCCGGTTATTACAGACGTTTCATTGAAAACTTTTCTGGAAGAGCAAAACCTCTTACAGAATTATTAAAGAAAAGTATCGAATTTAAATGGGGTCCAGCTCAACAAGAAAGTTTTGATGATTTAAAACGTGCTCTATGTACAGCACCCGTATTACAATACCCAGATTTTGAAAAACCATTCATCTTAACAACTGATGCCTCTGATCAAGCAATAGGCGCAATTTTGAGTCAAGGGAAAATAGGCGAAGATAGACCTATAGCATATATGTCGCGAATACTAAGACCCGCTGAGAAAAATTATGGCACTACAGAAAAAGAATGCTTAGCTATCATACATGGAGTATTACATTTTAGACCATATCTTTACGGTCGCCATTTCACACTTGTAAGCGATCATGAACCACTTAGATGGATAGATTCAGTAAAACCACCTGTGCAAAGGTTAGTGAGATGGAGAACACGCTTAAGAGAATACGAATACACATTCCATTACAAACCAGGTCGGTTAAACGCTAACGCAGACGCCTTGTCTCGAAACCCAGTTATACCTAACGCAGTAGCTTTACCTATTTCATCTGCTGCACGGAAACCTAGTACTACAAATACCGCCAGACAAGCCACATCTTCTAATACATATAAACCAGGTAAACAAACTGGTCCCATAAATAACAATAGCTCAACTATTGGGCAGCGCGTTCGAGAGAGAAGGCTAGCTACAACTCAACAGCCGTTACCTGCACTCAAAGAACCCCCGCGCCCCACTCTCAACCTCAGACATCGCCAAATACCTCGTGACGTAATCTCAAAGAAAACTGTAAATAATCCACCTGTCGCACGCGTAAGAAATAGTGCATTTCCAAGTCTAGCTCCTAAAAGAATAGTCACACGTACAGAACCTACAAAACCACCTCTCCCTCCTAAACGCCGTACACATGCCCTACAATTCGCATTCGATATAGAACCTGAATCCGATCAAACACTACACCCTCTAGCTGATCCAACTCCTTTAACAAATCCAAAAATAATTGAAATACCTCCAAGACGCTCCTCTGAAGGACCATCTGACAATCAAACCGAATATTGGTGGGACAACGAACAAAATAAATCGCAATCCCCAATTGCATCACAACCTCCTCGTCATACCGAATCTGAAAGTGACGCAGACGATGAAATCAGTCACCATGAAAGACCATCCATTACCTTTAAACATCCAGTCGGTCGCTCCACTCCTCTAACATCTATTGGCAGTAGTGACGACGAAAGAATTTTCGCTAATACTATAACACAGAAACGCACTAACCTACCCAATATACCTGAGAGTTCTGAAGAAGAGAGTGAAATAGAAGAAGACCATCCTCCATCAATAGAACAGAGAACACCACACCTTGCTTCTGCAACTATACCTCCTGAACTATATTATCCAAACATTGAAAGTAACTCTCCTTCTTTAAAAATTCATACAACAAACGAAAATTTAACCTACCATCGCGATAATTTTCTTCACTTTATACCAGCTGATTGTGAATTAACTTCTATTATATCTCGATTACTTATTGAAACTGATAAGATCGATCCCATTGATCTCAAATTCCAGCATCCAAAACTTAATCAAGTACTTATAACTCCCAATGGTAAATTCAAAACACTTAGTGCAGTATTGAAAGGGAAACACTTTGATTCCTACTCCATTCAAGATCTCAAAGACGTTCTCAACACAGTTAAAGATATTATTAATACTTATGAAATAAAAACTCTAAGAATATCGAAACCCGGCGATCTCCTCGAACAACTCAATCCCTCTACTTTCACAGAAATATTATACGAATGTTTAAATGAATGCGATTGTACTATTACTATATGTCGCGGAAATATCACAATACCAAATGAAGATATTAGAAACGATATTATTGCTGAATATCATGAAAGTTTAGTCGGTGGCCATAAAGGCATAACAAAAACCTATAGACGCATACGTGAAAGATTTTACTGGCCTAATTTAAAGGATGATGTTACCGAATTTGTCAGATCATGTAAAAGTTGCCAAGAACAAAAATTAGTACGTGTTAAAACTAGAGAGCCGATGATAATTACAGATACTCCAGCCGAACCTTTCGATAAAATCTCTATAGACACTGTAGGTCCTTTACCTACAACGCCTTCAGGTAACAGACACGTGCTTACTATCCAAGACAATCTTACGAAATATTGCATAGCCGTACCCATCCCTGATATAAAAGCTGAAACCATAGCCGACGCACTTGCAAGGAATGTGATCATTCAGTTTGGTGCACCTCGTATCATACTGAGTGATCAAGGCAGATCTTTTGTCGGAAAAATATTTCATTACTTAGCAAAAATATTTAAGATTAAACAAATCACCACTTCAGGATATCATCCACAAACTAATGGCTCATTAGAAAGAAGCCATATAGTATTAACAGAATTTATTAAACATTATATAGACAAATACGATGATTGGGATAAACTTATTCCTTTCGCGATGTTTTCCTATAATACATCTATTCACGAATCTACAAATTTCACTCCATTTGAACTAGTCTATGGAAAAACAGCTCGCATACCTACTTCCTTTCCCCCTCCAGAAGAAACAGAAACCTACGGCAGTTACCTGCATGACCTCATTAGTCGCATGGACGATATGAGACAACTTGCCGCCAGAAACCTTATAACATCTAAACATCGTTCCAAACAATATTATGACAGAAATTTAAAGCCTCTTTCTTTAACACCTGGTGATATGGTATATGTTATTAAAGAACCCCGAAAAGGGAAATTTGATAAACATTACAAAGGACCTTACACTATCATGGAAATCTTGGACAATAACACTGCAATCCTCGAAACAAATAACGGAGAAAGAATTCTCAAGCATCTCGACAAACTTAAACCTTATCACGACTAACAATAATAGTAGAAAAGCCATTTCATAAAATAAAAACGCTAACCACAAATTAACACACACTATTCATCATTCTGCAGGGAACATGAACCACAACAGATCACATGAAATTATCGGTAAATGCTTAGAATGCATACCTGGAAATATTCTCACACCCTCATATTTCTATATAATATTGGGACATGAAGCCTGGAAACTTGACAAATACTCGGAAGATATACATGAATTTCACCAACGTAGATTTATATATAACCCAGTTATACTAACTCGACACCATCTTTACTCCTGTAAAATACAAAATAAATGGAGACGAATACTATTATTGGAAGTTACTATGGGAGAATGCACGATAGTTCCCATCGACTTGGGAGGAGTAATTGTTGTAGAGACAGAAGAATTAAAAGAGTTACCGTTACACCTTCATACTCCCCCTTCACTCGCGATACGCGCACATCTTGTTGGATTACTGCCCACTTTAAATAACATCTGGTCATTAGCTTCCGCAAATTTCATAACTGATCTCTTATGTTGTGCATCTTATAGAGCATATTTTTATTATTTTCAAACTGATACTCATTCATACGGTATTAATATAATTAATAGAACCGGCACTGTCAATATTCGCCAAGCTTTAATTAATGAAAATTTAGCACGTGCAGGCTACCCTACAATAGAACTTCTCCAATACCCATATCGATATGAAGATGAAACTGATACAGACTCGGACTTAGAATCGGACGATAGTGGCATTTCCATTGATAACTAAACCAATGATTAAATTTCAACTATTTCTTTTAGCCAATCCACCATGGAACGTCTCAACTTATTACTTGTCTTGCTAATCTTGGGTTTCTCATCAACAACCGCCAATAGATTCAAACATGAACCAGAACCATTCAAAGTACACGCTGGCTTATATTATGAGCCCATGCATTCTCTTCAACTCACCACGGCAGAATGGAAACTCGTCACGTATCTGGATATAAAAGGCTATAAAGGCCTACGTCCCGAATACGACGCATTAAAACAACTAACTATACAATTAAATAGACTATGTGAGAACGTCACTACTAGTTCTCACTGTGGTCACAGATTTGATATTAGACATTACATAGAAAAAGATAGACAGATCGATTATTATATGGAGCAACTTCACTCATTTGCCAGACAGCCAAGCGAGGAATTTTCAATTGGAAAGAAAAGAAGTACACCTTTTGGGTTCATAGGCTCCCTCAGCAAAACACTATTTGGTACACTCAACACAGACGATGCAGCATATTACAATGCTGAAATAGATAAAATATATCGTGATCAATCCAAGATTATTTCCATCATAAATAATCAGACTCATTTAACGCGATCAGACATGAAGGCACTCCATACCGAAATGTCAATTATCCATGCAGAACAGGATTACTACAAGGAACAAATGGAAAGGGCCCTAACATACTACCACCAATTCAAAGACGAAGGGAATCTTTCTTACCTGAGAAGCCAAACCCGAATGCTTCACCATAAAATAGACCAAATGCAAGGCGCCTACCTAGATGGACTTCGTAGACTCCTAGATGCTATTTATTTTGCTCGTATTGGATATCTTCACCCAGAAATAATTGGACCAAAGAAACTGGAAGTAGCCATCAGAAGCTGTATGGAACGCAATACACAATATACTTTTCCATTATCACAAGAAGAAATACGCTCTGGTGACCTACACAAAATTGCTCGAATTAATGTCGCATACATAGACGAAAAATTAATAATAGTTCTTCATGTGCCTCTATTGGACTCGACCGTTTATGATCTCTACAAACTTCATCCATATCCAACACCACAAATAATAGGCAATAATACTCAAGGCTCAGCTTACATACAACCTCGTGCAGAATACTTAATGATGTCTCGTAACCGAGAACGATATTCACTCATTCGTACAATTGATTTACCAAAATGCCATGAGCTAAAGAATACTCACATCTGCCCTGCAAACCACCCATTATATGAAACTGCAATGCAGCCCATCTGCGAAATTTCATTGATCACAAATAACGTGCAACAACCTCACCAAGACTGTAACATCCGCATCAGTCCAACTTATACTCCATACTGGAATCAATTGGAACATGAAGGAAAATGGCTTTATTCTCTACCATCAGAAGAATCAGTGAAAATCATCTGTGAAAACGATGTCATTGACAGTATATCGCTATCTGGCATTGGAAAAATCACAATACAACCAAGATGTACAGCTCGTACCACGTACTCTCTCATTATGGGATACGATAAAATCAGCTCACGCATCAAACATGAATATTCACCTGCTTTCAATTTAAATATTTCAAGCTTACTACCAGAAACATCTTATCACGAGATCATTTTACCAACAGACAAGAAACTCAACGAGAATCCCCGCATCACTAATAAAGCGAACATCCCAGGTGTTCTCGCCTACGATACCACACTAGACGAATTGGAGCAAGAATTATTGGAGATCTCAACACATCATCGGGAAGAACAGCAACAACAAACCATGTTCTTCAGCGCATTCGCCGGAGAATTAGTATTAGCAACTGGATTATTATGGGTTCTATTCAGAAGTAACCTCATTTATCTACTCGCTTGCCTAAAGAAGAGCTGTTGCAAGCGACGTAACAAACCCGACCATAAATCATCCACCGATATCACAGACAATAATGACGCAAATGAACCACTAAGCCAAGTGATTAGCTTCACCTTTGACGACCATGATTTGAACAACACCGCAGAACCAGCACAACAGCAGGTAACACGAAACAATGATGACCATCCAATATACGACACTCCTAGACCTGCGAAACGTGTCGCAGCTCCTCAGGTATAAAGAAAAAAAATAATAAAAAAAAAAAAAAAAAAAAAAAAAAAATCTATGTGAATGTACATACTTACTGTATATACACATAGATGCATAGATACACATACAAATAAATAAATAAAAATAGCCTACATAGAGACTTTATAACTACGATAAGAAAAGGGCATCACAAAATAGACATTTTTCTTTATGTATACCTAAAATAGTTACGAAATTACTAGAGTCACAACACTGTAGCGTCATCGTCCACCTAGAATAACAAGACGAAACCAACGATGAAAATACCAACGTAAAGTCGCAGATACCTATTCTTATAAAAATATTTTAAACGAGTATAAAAATAAAATAGAATAAGTAGTTAGAAATAGTAGCTCTATAAGTTAGACTTAATACTAAATAGATAAAAATTAAATAATTAAATATAGGATCGGATAAATTGGTAATTAAAATTAGTATAAAATTAAACAAAATTTTTGTCTTTTCTTTTCTTTATTTGTAATTTCTATATATATTTTCTTTTTTTTCTTCTCTTCTTTTCTCCCAACTTCTTTTAAATAGCCAACAAAATATTACTACAACTAAACTTAAAATTATTTTTTTTTTATTTATTTAAAACTAAATTCAAAATAAGGACATAGGAACAAAACAAAAAAAAGAGAGGAAGACAATTAAAAATTCATTTTTCTCATTTATTGAAATAGAAAGATTTGTAAACAAACTAAATATGTAATTTTTTCAAAATTTCGATTTCCATTTCTCCTTCTTCTCTTTTCCTCTTTAAGCTCTCACCACCATGGTAGATCTGGAACAAAACAAAAAAAAAAGAGGACCAAAATATTAATAAATTTGTACATACATATCAAATGAAAATAAGGAAGAAAAGGGAAAATCTACTTAATTAACTCACCTCATCAATCCCATAAAACTGGTATATTGAAATCACCCCGGGTGTCACCCACGGCATGTAGTTGATGGCTGGGTGATCCTGGCCCCAACGCCCGTCCTGCATCCAGCGGATGCCCAGGAAGTCAAAATCTTCCTCCTCGGCCCCAATGGGAAGACGGAGGTTTTCTTCAAACACTCGGAGATCTTCCTGATGCCATTGGCGTTCCCGGCGTCGCTGTCTCATGGCCTTGACATTTATGAATCCTCTCAGCTCCAGGCTAGGAGGATGGATAAACTGTAACAAAAAAAAAAAAAGAACATATAAATAAATAAACACATAAAATATACAGAAGTACACACAAATTGATGAGGATGCAACCGCAAAATCTACTTACCGCCAAGGACCTCTCCAATGCTAAATTGACAACAACGACGATAGCCTTCGAAAAATGAACCAGATTCATCAGTTCCGAAGCAGTCATTTCTTGGACGCCGCGATAATAAGACGATGCATGCGTCATCTTGTATAGCGCACCCAACAATAGCTGGACCAGACGCCACCAAAAGCTCCAGGAAAAGATCTAAACAAAAAAAAAAGAAAAAAAAAAAAAAAAAAAAAATAATACAACCTGGAAATATGTATACACAACTATTGAATAAGGACCAATACTTACTACACGGCGAAGCTCCACCGGAATCAACGCGTGCACGCCTCCAAGCATATTTTTGGCCATCTTCAACAACTAACGAGGAACTCTACTATGCAAAGACGAAATACAACTGAATACTTACTGCAAAATACTGTGACTTTATATAGTTGAAGTACCACCACTTTTCACCACCCACAATACTCAGGAATGCACCCGAGATAGAAAAATTGGGGTATAAATCTTCATTTTACTGCTACAACACTTTTCAATTACGCAAAAATTCTGACGGATGGGTCGGAATCACCAAGCCATCTTTCTGATAACGGCAATGAAAAAGAAAGTCAGCATGGACAAAAGTACGAAAATTCCTTTTTCTTTCTTCATAAAGGTCATAGACTTAAGAAATCATAAATCTAATAACCTTCTTTTTGTAAAACTTTAAAACTCAAGTATTTTGAAGCATTAGATTTTTTGTGCATCACCACCCGTAGGGCTCTACACGCCATTGCCTCCTTAGTTTTGTTGTTGTTAACCCAAGGATATAGTAAAAATGATGTACAGAAAATCTCGTGCCACAAATAAACTATTTCGATTAAGTAATCATAATTGCAATAATTAAAACTATTTTAATTACACAATAATGAAATCATCGAGCCGATGATTAATCTAAGTGGGGAGGTGTCACGTCTTCTGCTTAATTTGCGGACGAATTTTCACTACGCGCATTTTTCTTTTCTTTAGTCATATCTTTAGTCGGTACCATAAATCAGGCCCCAAATTGGAAAAGCCTGTACTTTTAAGAGTTGATATCGATCTCAATGAGGACGCATTCCAGATTTTATGACTTTTCACAAGAACTCAATGACTCACAGGATGCGCTAATAGATTTTTCTAATACGCATTAGGTCACGGAAAATGGAATGCGTCGATAAGGGCAATCGATGGGTCCGTCGCCAACGCTAAGTGCATATGTGCGTTAAATTCATGATAACGCGAAATTTATTTGTCTACATTCCAACCTAAAAGTCACACACTCCCTACCCAAAAATGCTCTAGTTTGAGGGATATATAAACCCCTTGATCGTAGCAGCATTTGTCTCAGTCTCAGTTTCAGTCTTAGTTTCAATCTAGTTCTCAACCTAGTCCGGTCAGTCTGATTATTACCGAACGTAGTACAGACAAATAACAACGAATTTGTTATAGACACGATCGCAGACCCGCGAGAAAGTCTGCATTGATCCAGAATCCGAAGTCAATCAGCCTCGCGTAAAACAGTAACTAACTTGGTCTCATCTACCGAACGTAGTTTAGCCCAAGTCCAAATAGTGAAAATTAGATTGATCTACCGAACGTAGTTCAATTAAATATAGTAATAGTCGCGTTAACGGCAGTGGACCCGCGAAGTGCCTACATTTGATCGAACATCAATTAGAGTCACGTTATATAAATATAAAACTCTCCAGCACTATAAGAAGAAGGCTGGGAGTAATAAAATAAACTATCAAATAAATTGTCGTATTTGTGACAAGTGAAATCGAGTATTGTTTAGCCTAAATTCAGTTCGCTACGTGAATCCACGTATAATCATAAGAAGTGGCACTACCCCACAGCGCCAGTACTTGGTAAGACTATAATTGTATTTTATCATGTATGTATTTTAATTTTTCTTTATTGCATCAATATACATAACACTGCCTTTAACCATTCTTTATTATTTACATCCTATTCCCATATATAATAATAGAAATAGAAAACGAGGCCTCTCGAGGCCTTGGTGAACAAACTACCTGCTCCTTGACCCTCTACCCCCTATACCTACAAGCCACGCGGGTTGTCATTAGACAAGGGAGGAGAAACAAGCACATACCGCTCGGTGCAAGTAACTCAATATAACATATAAAAGAGGGTTATCATTTCAATCAAAGGCGTCCAACTCCGGACGTCACACCTGTCCCGGTCCTCCCTCGGTAGACACAACTTCCATCTTGCCTCGGTGTTGGCGTAGTCCAGTCGGTGGAACAAATGTCGGAATACCTTCCCGTTTCTGATTTGATAGTCTGGATAATTTTCGGGTTCCTGTTGGATCTTCTCTTTTAGTGTCGGATACCATGGGTCCGGGCCCATCATGGTGCATATTTCTTCGTCGGCGTCGTCCCCGGCTTCGGTGTACAGAGGACTGCGGGATAACGCGTCCGCCAGCACGTTTTGGTTCCCCTTCCGATACTGGATCTCGAAATCGAATTGTTGCAGGTACAGGTTCCAGCGGGCGATCCGACCGGCCGGGCTCTGGATGTTCTTTAGCCATTTGAGCGATTGATGGTCGGTTATGACTAGAAAACGGTAGCCCTCCAAGTACATTCTCATCTTTTGGATGCCCCATACTACTGCCAGGCATTCCTTCTCGGTGGTCGAGTAATTTTTTTCGGCTGGGTTTAGCGTGCGACTGGCATATGCGATGACCTTTTCCCGGTTGTCGATCGTCTGGGTGAGGACGACCCCCAGGCCTTCATTGCTGGCGTCCGTTTGGAGCGTAAATGGTTTCTCGAAGTCCGGCGGTGCCAGTATGGGTGCCGTCGTGAGTTGTTCCTTCAGCTTCTCGAACGCCTGGATCTGGTCTGATCCCCATACCCAGTTCTGTTTCTTTTTTAGCAGCTTCGTTAGGGCCTGCGTAGTGGTGGCGAAGCTCGGGATAAACCGTCTATACCAGGAGGTCATGCCGAGGAATCGTCGCATTTCCTTTACATCTCGTGGTGCCTTGATCTCGGCTATTGCCCGGACCTTCTCGGGGTCGGTATGAATACCCAGTTGGTTGACCACGTGCCCTAGGTACTTAATCTCCTTCTGGAGGATCTGGCATTTGTCCGGATTAACCCTTAATTTGGCTTCTTGCAGGCGTCGGAGAACCTCTGTTAGTGTCTCCACGTGCTCTTTGAGCGTTGTTCCTAGGACTACTATGTCGTCCAAGTATACAAACGCCCGGGGCTCCAGCTCTGGACTGATGATCCGGTCCAATAAACGTTGGAACGTGACGGGTGCTGAGTGGAGTCCAAATGGTAACACTTTGAACTGGAATAGCCCCCTTCCGGGCACTGTGAAGGCGGTGACGGGCTTACTGGCGTCAGTCAACGGAATTTGCCAGTAGCCGTCTTTAAGGTCTAGTGTCGTGATGAATCTTGCATTCCGTAATTTGTCCAGCGTGGCCCCGACCTGGGGTAGCGGGTAGGCATCCCGTTCTGTTACTTCATTTATTTTCCTGAAGTCAATACAGAAACGATATTTATTATTCTTTTTCTTGACGATGACCACTGGCGAGCTCCATGGGCTTGCGGATTTTTCGATTACTCCCGCTTCTAACATCTTGGCGACCTCGTCGTCAATTATTTGTTGCATCGCCGGGTTACGCGGGGAGTACCGGAATTTAATGGGTTCTTGGCCTGGCTTTACCCTTATCTCGTGTTGGGTCAGTGTGGTTGGCCCGTTTATCGTTTCGAACTTTTTTAGTTCTTCCTGGATTATCCCTCGCGCTTGGTCCTCCGTCATGTCCTCTAGTTCTTCCCCTAGCGTATTGATGGAGCTGGTCATGGTTCTGAAGTCTAGCCGACAGTTCAGAGCGCGCAGGGCGTCTACCCCTAGTAACACAGGCGTATTAAGGCCTGGAATAATGTGGAACTTAATTTGATAGTCGTTACCCTCTATTTTCACTGGGCATGTTACTTGGCCTATGATACTGGCTCGTCGCCCATCCGCGACTGAAACTTTTAGGTTGGATTCTGCTATTCCTGCGAGATTTTTCGCCCGGATTTCGTGCAGCGGTTCCTTGCTCATGAATGAGCTGATTGCGCCAGAATCGATCAATCCGTGATACATTTTACTCCCAATCTGCACTTTTACGAATGGCCGACTGTCTTGTGGAGGCCTTCCGTTGATGGTGTTTAGATTCTGTCTGGACGTGCTGGGTTGAGGCTCTATTACTGGTGTAAATGCCGGCGCCGTCACCCAGTTTGTTGGCGTTGTCGGGTTTGGGTTTGCCGTGGTTTGCATCCTGAAGGCATAGTCGGGTTTGGGGCAGGGACACTCTCTGGAGTAAACGCCCTTTCTGCCGCACCAACTGCAGAAAAGTTTGGCGGTGTTTTTACATTCTTGCCGGCTGTGTCCTCGTTGCCCACAGCGCCAACAACATTCTCCCCGGTTGTATGGTGTGTTGATCGCGTTCACGGTGTTTTCTGGTCCACCCCGGGTTCTGCCGTACGCTGTTTCTGGCATGAGTGCTTGGCTCGCGGCGGGCGGTGCTTTAAATGCTTTCTCTTTCGCGAGTAAGCGTTCGTAATCGTCTGCTAACCGGATGACGTCGTTGATTGTAGTCACCTCGTGTCGTCTTATGTATCGTTGGTACTCCGGCCGCAGGTTCAGGTGGATACGGTCTACTTGCCGGCGCTCGGACATTGTGCCTAGTCGCCTCATTAATGTCTGTATTGCGATGATGAAGTCCTTGGCACATTCTTTCGCCCCCTGAGTCCTGGCTTTAATTTCCTCTTCGATTTGCATTTCGATGTCTCCAGGTAGGAAGAATTCTTTTAAATCCCTGGTGAATTCGTCCCATCTCTGCCAATTTTTCCTATTGTTCCGGTGCCATTGTAAGGCCTTCCCCTTAAGTAGTATGGGAATGCATTCGAGGAGTTGGTGGTCCGGTATATGTATGCTCATCCGCATTTCTTCTATGCGCTCCAAAAAGGTGAGTACGCTTTTTTCACCGTCAAATGTCGCGTCCCATCTCCGTACCTGATTCGACGCGGATATATCTTCGCCGAGGTTGTGTTGGTACCGTATTGGTGGCTTGATCTCCCTTTTTGTTTCGGCGTATGCGGGTTGGGTCGGCTTTCGTTCGGTTATTTGGAGCTGCTCATGAAGGTCATCCATTATCTGTTCTTTTATTTTTAGTATTTCTTCCCGTATTGTGTCGAGGATGAGTTGAGTGTGCTCTCCCCTTCGTGGTGGAGACCCGTGAGCTGATCTGAAGGACCGTATTTCGTCGGGGTCTTCATTTGCTCTGTGTATCTCTACGTTTATGCGGTTGTCCGCTGATATGTTTGGTTGGCTGTATGATAGGTCTGGCTGGCTGGATCGTAAGTTTGGCTGGCTGGATGATAAGTTTGGCTGGCTGGATGATTGTCTTCCTTTGAGGTACGTACTTAGCATCCGTCTCATGCTTATTACCGTCGTATTGGGTTCCCATGTGATCTCGGAGCGCCTAAGCTCTCTTTCGCACTCGGCTTTGTTGAGTTTCCACACGTAGCTGCGCCTTGGCGTGCTTTCTTCGTCCGACATTTTCCTCTGGTGTTGGGGGTTTTTTTTTTTTTCCCGTCAAGTCCCTGTTTGGGCGCCAAATTTGTAACGTTCTTTCCTTGTGACTGTCGGATGACAGATTACCCTCGGTGATTGCCTCTGAGCTCAGTGTAGCCAGGATTCGTTGCCGGGTGAGGGGGAAAGAGGTGCGTTCAAATTATCTGGTTCTACGTTCCGCTGTGTTTAACAAATCGGAGTATTTATTGTCGGTCTGTTACAATGGTGTGATTCTTAAGGCTAATTTACAATATGGTTGTATCTGACGGCGTATAATTGCTCCGCGGGTTCTTATCCTATGTGAGGCCCTGGGCTCACTTCATTTGACGAAATGGAAATTGAAAAGGAAAATACAGAGAGAGAGACTAGACACAGGTGTTAACAGAAACCTCGCAGTGTCAGGGAAGGAGGAAGATGCTAGTGTTAAAAGAAACCGCTAGTATCGGTGGAGATAGAGAGAGTGAGAGAGAGAGAGTAGACACAGGTGTTAACAGAAACCTCGCAGTGTCCAGGGAAGGAGGAAGATGCTAGTGTTAAAAGAAACCGCTAGTATCGGTGGAGATAGAGAGAGTGCTGGTGTTAATAGAAACCTCGCAGCACCTACAAGAATCGGATAGATGCTAGTGTTAATAGAAACCGCTAGTATCGCAGGATGTACAGGACGGGATGCTATCTTTCGATGGCGGCGGGAACGTGCTTCGGTCGGTTTTGGCCCGACGGTTAAACGCTTCGGGGCCATTGATTGCGTGCGAGAATCGCTCGCCTCCTGGCGGTGACTGGTGGTACCTCGGCCGGGCTGACTCTTGGGCGCACGATTCTCCCTCTGGTGCTGGTTTCGGTACTATTGCCTCGGCGCGGTGGCGGGTTCGAATCTGCCCGGCGTCCTTATTATATATTCCTTTCCTTTTCCATGCGTATTTGGTTCCGTTGGATGCTATACGGAGTGTGTTTCCCCTTTGGTGTGGTCGGTGTCGATCTTATGTATCGACACCGATTTACCCGTAGGGAATTTAATGTCCGTGTGACACGGGTTGTCACAACTTGTTTTAACTCATAAAATTTCAGTCCTTTCCACAATTTCGGACCAATTGCTCTGTGGGCGAGATTTCCGAATGGCTTGTATACTGGTGTAGCTCGTACTGGCGGTAACTGCCTTAGATCACCTACAAAAATCATGTCTAATCCGCCAAAATTTACGTTGTGATTTTGAGTGATTTGTTTAAGTCTGTTATCTAATTTGGCCAACAGTTCAGTACCAATCATACTAACTTCGTCAATAATTACGACTTTGACGAATTTCATTAGCGTCCTGTACAATTGTAGGCTCTCACAAGATAATTTGTGTCAGCAATGCTGACAAAGTGATTTTGAAAGCAGTGTGTACAGTTTGACCGTCTATTGCTACAGCTGCCTTTCCAGTTGATGCGCATGTTATATATGCATTGCAGTATCCATCAGTTCCATAAAATCGATTATAAATTTCCATCGCTAACCTAAGAGTCCAAGTTTTGCCACAGCCGGAAGGGCTCGTGAAGAATATTTGAAGCGGTGTGTCCGGTTCAACCAAAAGATGATGAATAAGGTGTATCAATAATTCCTTCTGCTCTTCATTTGCTAATCGCATTTTTTCGCAAAATTCATCAAGAGGCATCAAGTTTTCTTCTCTCTTAGCAATAGCTCCCAGTGTGCTGAGTCTGGCGATTTGTAAATCCATATTAACAGCCGCTTGTGGGTCTGCCAGCAAACGCGCGTATTGGTTTGGTTCGTTTTGATTTCCAACAACTTCATGATCATCTCCATCGTCATCTTCATCATTTTCTCGATATGATTTTCGACAAATTTCCATAATTTTTTCAATATCTAAATTCAATTCGAATTCTTTTCTCCTTTCCATAATGAGATCTTTGTTAGCTTCATAAGTGGCAATATATTTATTTTCCAGTAAAATATCTTCTTGCTCACTTCTGAATAGAATATGAAGTGTAACCATCTCTCGTCTGTAATCATTAAAGTGATTTCCCATATCATAATTCCTGCATTTGATTACTCTCGGCTTTTTTCTTTCAACTATTTCGCCCTTAGTGTTTTTTGTATACTTCGCTGCAAATTGTGCCAGAGTGATATGAGTAAATTCATCAGGACTGGCTTCATATTTATCAAAAAGATTCGCTTTTCATATGTCTGTACATTCATTATCTAATTTGTTCAATTCTTCCATTGTTTTCTTGACTCGTTGTCGTTCATCAGGAGCAACAGTTGGTATGTAAATAACAGTTACTAACGATTTCGACATCGGGTCTCGTAACAAATACCATGCTACTTCCTGTGACGACATTTCCACGCTATTGAGCATATCAACGCTCATTTTTCGAGTTATCTCCACTATATCAAATTCCGGATGCTCATCCATGACTTCAATAATTTTTCGCTGTAAATTACTGATACCTCGGTTTGTCTTATTGACATATTCGACCACATACTGCGCACAAGAATATTCCTCTAATATTATTTGGAAGTCCATGTTTGATTGTAAAATATTGAACACAAATGGATTAAAGGCGTTGTACCATTTTTCTGAAGGTTCCCGCTTGAGAAAAACTCGTGGTCTGTTTATTCCCGCTCTAAGAATATTGTAGTAGTGCTGATCCGACGTAATATTATTTTTCGTATAAAAATCGTTAATATCTATATGATTATAGTTTTCCAAGTTGAATCTAACATCTGCATATTGTTTTCGATAAATCTTATAATTTTCCTCTTCTTTCTTCATCGGAGATAATATTACTGTCTTTTTTGCTGGCATAAATGGCGCCTCAAATCTGCATTTTTTGTTTTGTTTATTCGATGTTATTTTCTTATAACACGTATCAGTGTGCTTGTGTGTGTTGAGTTTTATAATTTCAGAAGCTTGTGATGTCGATACAGATATTAAACTATCAATCATCTTGATTGCTTCGTCTGAGTCATTCCCCAAGATGTTTTCTGGTGCGTTATCCAACCATAAAATAATATGTGCGTGAGGACTCCCCCGATGTTGGAACTCTATGCGTTTGAAGTAGTGAAGTACTGAATGAGTTCCAAATGGTGATATTTTTTTCGACATTAATATTGACAGCAACACGTTCACCAATTTATTGAAGTAAATGGCGCATGTGCCTGGATCTTCATTCACAAGATTACTCCTTTCCATTGGATTCAACCGTTATATCACTTCCTTTAGCACAGCAGTGTAATTATTTTGCAATTTATATAAAATCGTTAACAAATCAGTCTACTTAATTTCATTAGCACTGAGTGTCATGAAGGCAGTAGGTTTCCCTGATTGCCTTATCATTGCAAAAAGATCCCTTTTTCGCCCAGCCCAATACCAAGCAGAATTAGGAATACTTCTCAAGAATGCGAGATTGGATTCGATACAGCTATTTATATATTCCCTCTGCATAATTTGTTCCTTAGTTATAACTGTGTTGACTCCAATATGTTTGAATGCCACTGTAAGGCAATCCCTGACTCGTAGTCGCATAATTTTCATGGCTAAGTATAATATGTGATTCGGTGTTGCACCTCGTCGGTCAGCTCGTCGCAACTCACTTGTCGCTTGCATAAATGGTGTGACTAGAATTTTGTATTTTCTAAATTGTCCCAAATATATTCCTGGAAAGGATAATTCATCAAATAATAAGCTGATATGACTTTTGTTTTCTCCTGGAGCAATACATGAGTATTTGTCTTCATTCCACAATAATGTTTGTTGTTGAGCTATGAGAGTTTCCTGGATGGGTATATTTTCACTGACTTCATCGATGACAACTGCCGGCGTTGGAATAATATCGAAGAAACATTCGTTGATTTCAATGCCTTCGTGCTTATATAAAGGAGTTTCAACGAGATACCGTAGCCAAATTTTTAAATTATTTTTGTTAACTAATCCGCGCAAATAGCTACTTTCATGGATCAATTTTTTTTGGATATGTACATAAAAAGAATGTTCATCGTCTAGTTTGCGGGGTAGATATCTGACCATTGTATCTACTTCGACCGGAATATTAATTACCTGTCCATAAATTTTGTGTTGGCCTTGTTGACCATAATGTCTTAATCTCTTAATCTGCATAAATGGAATTCGTGGAGCAATGAGACGTTCGGTAATAATATCTAACTTTGGGAGATGTGGTGGAAAATCCGGATATTTGAAGCTATTATACGTTGATAAGCTTGGGATTTTTTTTTTTATAGCTGAATAACACGTTGCACAGATGACAACTGCTGAACCTGCTTGATAATCCTATTTGGATGAATTTCTAGTGATTAATTTAGTGACCATATAATTGAAATTAATGACTTGACGTGTATGTATGTAATGTGGTACTTTACCTCAATAATTTTGCTGATAATATGCTCATTGTCTTCTTCAACTAATTTCAAATCTTTCTCGAACCACAGTCGTTCACAGATCTGGCATATATGACCAAATTTGTTTTCACTGAATTGTTTGTGAAATTTAACTCGAGCTACGACGTGCTTGTCATAATTGGAATATGTATGCTTATGTGCAGATGTCTGGTTCCTATTTTGTTCCCGATTATTCGTCGTTTCTGCTTCTTGCGATACATTCTCTCCACTGAAACACATTGCAATTGTGATGTTTTAGATTATTGTGAATTGTTATTGATCGTATTATGCAGATGATGTATATAATTACTTGTTATCCGGCATATCATGATCAACTTCTTCTTGAAATTCATCTACCTCCATAGCATCGTTAATATTTGTATGCCTTGCGTACTGAAAGGATCCCTGATTCAGGTTTTGACGAGTATCTTGTTGCATTGATTGATTTTTAATGCGTAATATTTCATCATAATCAATTGGTATTTGTCCTTCACTGTAATTTACCAAAGTCATGTTTTCAAATATCTAATTCTATTGTTCCTAATATTCCTTTTTTCATGCATAATTGAATATTGTTATGTACTACCTTCGTTGTCTGATATATACTTCGGTTTAGTTGGTGTTCTTTTGACGTTCAATTGGTTTTTTTGCATGTCGATATCGAAACGTGGTCGCATGAATCAGTGCTACTGTTTGTAATTGGTTACATGCATGGCTCTCTAGTTCAATCCTGGTTGAACGTTGTTGCATTTGATCATTGTCTCCACTCTGTTGGCTTACGAATTGTACTATTCCATCGTAATTCGTATTTTTATCACGTGCCCTGAAAACCATAATTTTTATATGTATTGTTGGCTAAAATCAATCCAAGTTGGTCTCATTATAGTCTCACTAATCGATAAATTTCTTATTCAGTTTTCATTTTAAATTTGAATTTCTCTACCAATTATTCCTAACAATAATGCTTATTACCTTTGATTTTGGAGTATTCGAGCCTCCTCGGCCGCATACTTTTCCAATTTTTTTTTATCTCTCCATGCTTTTAAATTTGCTGCTGATGATTGATTTCGTTTTGGCTCTGCAAATATTTTCGTTGTCGTTGAGTTTTCCGACTTCTGAGTATTACTCTGGTCAATGAGTCGCTTTTTACGCTTTCGATATGCTTTTGAGTTTCCTGCCTTTCTTTTTCTTTCCTGTTCAACTTTGTCATGTTGTTGTGTTGTCTCGGTTTCCATGTTGATGTTTTGTTTGGCTTTGGTCCTCTGTCTGTACTCTCTTTGATATTCGGCACGTGTCTTTGGTTGCTGTGTCCTGTAAAAGAGGTTATGTTTATGATGCCCACGTGCGTATTGTAGTAGTGTGTTTAATACTGTTCTATCTTATTTCATTATTCTTTTTTCATTATTCTTTTTATTAACATTAAATTCTTTTCATTAACTTACCCCGAAGGTAGACTTTGATTTATACATTCTGTATTGATAATGGAACTCTCATCTGTTTTCGTCCCTACATCGTCATCCACTTGAATGAATTGTTGTGAAGCCCTGTTCTTTGCATTCTTCATGATTTTATCAGACTATTTTTCACACTATTTTCAAACACTATTTTCATTTATTCTTAATTCACACTAATCATATTTACACTTTGATTTTTCACCACGATATATTCACCACGATATATACGTTAGCAAACGTTTCTTGGCGTGCAACGCATATAAGTTATATGCATTATATGATATAACGCTTTTACCTGAGCGGCAGAGGGAGGGAAAGAGAGAGAGAGCAATATCTAAAAATGTGAGAGATTGCTCGGGACTTAGCGTCGTTATGCTGCTATGTATAGAACGTGCGCGCGCAACCCGATTGAGAAAGAGAGAGAGAGAGAAAAGATATATCTTCTCTCTCTCCCTCTCAATTGGGTACGAAGCTATGTGCAGCGTCACTTGGGTCTGATGGAGGGGGGAGTTAACGGTGACGATTTCACTTTTTCTTGGTTCGCTCCCCATCTTTTTGAATGAGAAATTTAAAGAACGTCCGTAAAAAAGCTTCGCTTCAAAAATTATTTGCTTACATTGAATCAAAATATTTCTATTTTCAGTTAAATGTCACTCTAAGTAATAAAATATGAAAAGTAATACTAAAAAAAAACTGGTCGATTAATCTTTATCTCTATCTCTCATTTTCATTTCATTTTCCCGAAAACTGATCAGACCACTAAGTTTCACTTCTACCGCGTGTGAACTCACACCCGATTTTTTTTCGAATTTTTTGTTTCAGTATTGTCAAAAAACTAGATATTTTCTGACCACTGTCTTATGCCGCCGGCATCAAGCGTCACCCAAAGAGTATCACTTCGCGGTCGCACGGTCGGATAAACAAATACTGAAGCAGTTGAAATGGTTGAAAAATACCGACTCATTTTTTCTTAACAAACTGAAGTATTGTGAATATACTGCGAAAAATAATCGCAACAAAAATTCAAAAAAAAATTTTTTTTTAGTGGTATTTCGAAAAAAAATTTTTTCGAGCCCATGGGCCTCCTGTAAGATACAAAGATTTGAGAATTTTTCATTTTAGCATCTTCTTTCTGGGATTATCTTGCAACCGTACAAGTAAAGGTGGAAATTCCCCAAGATCAGATCTGAGAACTAGACACTTGCAGCCACAATTTGCTCACTTTCAATTTTGTTGTGCAATCATTTTCTACCGAATTATAGGCTGTTGAAAATCATCTGAAAATTTCGCATGTTGATCAATATTCTTAAGTTCTTGCTCCGAGTGTATATGCAGTTCCCTATTCAAATAATTTTGCGAAAATTACTTTTCAAAAGGATTTGATATGAGTCATTGTTGCCAAGTAAACAATAGAAGGTTATAGACTAACTATGTATCTATATTAGTTATCGATGTTAATACCAGAACACACTTTAACGATAGGTGACATTGATTTCACTCCACAAGAAACCTCATCACTTGCTGTAATCAATTTTGTTATTTAATATCAGAGATTTCTTGTCAATATCCCACTTTTAATACGAACGTATTTGGCGCATCCGATTACTTGAAATTTCATGCATGATTAATTTTGATAGCGAATTATATATTGCAATGAGGTGGCCAGACCACTCATTACGTTCATTTACGCTATAGGAGAATGTATCAGAATATCCGGAGTGAGTACGAAAAAGCGGTAGTCAACAACTCCAATCATCAGCGGTAGTCATCATCAGTCACATCCAAAGTTGTCCGAAGGTGTAAAATGATATTGGTGAAGAATATAGCAGCTAATGAATCCAGATTATAATCAAGGTTATTTGTTTATCACCGACCAGAGAGGATGAGTCGTAGATTGCCTAAATAATATCTGCTCCTATAGAATAGAAGTGAGCTGGCAAAGGATCATTAAGAATAATGAATGAGAACTAAGGCCGTCAATAGCCATTATATACTATGTCAATGTTATGAAGACAATAGAGAGAGACACAACAACTTCTCTCTATGTAAACAACGCATGGCATAAATCTCGAGTGAAATAGACGACAAGACTAATAACAATCTGGATTACACCTGAAATAAAGTCCCAACTAATAACTACACGACACTGCGAAATTTATATATGATGGAGAGGGCAATCGAGGCTGTGGACGACTCTGCTACCATTTTCTACTGCACTTCTGACTTCAGCGTGGATAAAGAAAGACGTGTGTGGCGAGAGTTTGAGAATGGACTAGTAAGAACACAAAGATATGAAAGAGACTATGTCTAGTAGTGAAAAAAGTGCAACCGTACTCATATTGCAGTGGTGGAGGAGGAAGCGGTTAAGTCGTTGGAGAAGTGCTTCGTAGCCATAGTAGTATCGTTGGGGGAGTATTTCGCGGTCATGGTAGTGTCGTTGGAGAAATGCTTCGCGATCACAAGCGTGTCGTTGGAGAGGTGATTCGCGGCCAATCGTAACTCCTGTTCGATATGATTCGGCTAGAAGTATCATAGGCAGTTACGTCGCACACACGCGGAGTCGAAAAGTCAAGTGTAAGAGGTAATTGTGAAGTATGGGTTATGAATGCAATTATGTATTGAGTGTAATAGTATAAAGTCAAAATCGAGTCTTGTATACGAATCCGGTGAACGCCACGAGCAAGTAAAAAAGAGTCTGTAACGTTCTTTCTATTGACTGCTCAGAGCGCAGCGTACCCTCGGTAAATGCCTCTATGCTCAGCTGACTTTCCAGGATTGTTTCAGGATGAGGGCGAAAAAAGACGTTGATAAATTCAATCGGTTCTGGTATTTTCAAACAATTGAGTCTGTTAATTCAGTAAATCAATGTTTAAGGCTTTCTGTTATTAATTGGCAAATACACGTTGTGATGTGGTGGCTTGCCACCCATCATATTTGTTTGTTATTATTTCGATAATTCGTTGCGCTGTGGACGAAATAAATATTTATATTAATATAAGAGTTTGAATGATGTGATGTTGTGGCTTACCACGCATCAAAATATATATTATTAATACGGATTTTTAAGTATTATAAATTGTACGGTAAAATATCGTGAATGTAGTATGGACGGATGAGTGCAAGTGTGAGTGGTGGGAGCAGCGGGCACGAGGATGCACGGACGGTGCCGAATAAAAACAATAGAGACGACGCAGCGAGGCACGTGCGTGCACGGAAACGAAAAATTAACGAAAGAAGCAAGGCGAACGCCGAGAGAGTAAGGTGTGGAAGGACGGCCATGGCGGGCGCCGTAAGAACGAGGCGTGAAAGATAGAAAGATTGACGCTGGTAAAATCTGGTGCGTGCAATGAAGAGTGTGCTGGGCAAGAGTAATAAGGGTGATAGGGGTGAAATAATACCAATAAAAAATCTCCAATAAACGACGAATTATATTATTGCCAAGAGAACGAGCAATGCATAATATTGTCCAACGGGAGAATTGGATTATTTCACAAAATCAATATGTGGTTGAACAGACGGACTTTTGCATCACCACGTGGCGTGCCACCATCGTCACAAACATTGCGGCCATTCAACAACGCCAGAACCTGACTATATCGAGTCCATGGTAGTCAATAACAATACAGATTGATTAAATAATTAATATCAAATAATTAATGAAGAAAAGAAGCTGCTGCCAAGTACGTGAATCCAGTGGAACATGTGAAAAGAGACAGTGGAGAATGAGTGTCCGGAAAAATGAATGTCGGGTGAATAAATTAAATATTGTGTACAGAAGTATGCAGTATGAATTGAGTGAATGTCCGGTATTATTAATAATCAGAAATGTTTATTCGGTATGGAAAGTATGAGTGAGTTAATTAAATGAACAATGACCCCTTCGGATATACTATTTCTACGGTAATAATAACGAAATGTGTGTTAAATTGTGTAATAAGTATGATGAGTGAAATGTATGTAGTCCAATACAGTTAGGTTAATACCTCGGAACCCAATTACTATGAATGGATTTGAATGATTCTGGATTTTTTGAGTTTCTAGTACTAAAAAGTAAAAAGTTTGCCCATTGAAACTTTGCGCTAATGATTTTTTTTTTTTTTTAGTATGTTTCCATTAAAATAACGCTAGTTCTAGTATAGTGCATATTAGAGTCCCTCTAGTAAGAGTTAAGACACCTTTACTCAGCTTTTGATTGATTCCGCCATGTTTCGTCGGATTCTATAGTATCTGCCTGAATTTAGCATAGTGAGTGATATTACTAGACGTGGAAATATTTTTATTCCTGTCATACACTGCAGTTCGTGAATATTTGAGGTTATGTATTACAAGCAGAAAAAATTATTATAAAATATTATTTTAATAATTTGCCTACACGTTTATAATTAAATAAACAATATTTCAACAAAGGTAAGTTGGAATTAATTTTTGATTGCTATTTAAAAAACAAAATACCCATTTTAGAAAGATAATTTTTTAGTTAAGAGAAAAAAAACATGTGTTCAAAATTCAATATCTCGATTTTTTTAAATTATTAATAAAATATTCACTTGGAGAATAAATTTAATTGTCATAAATATTTCTTATAAGATATTTTTTTAATTAAATAACCATATATTAGTTTTAAACTACGCAAAAAAATATATTTTCCAGTTGAAATGTAGTATGATTAATTTTTTTATTACTATTTCATTCATTTTTACGAATTAGAAATATTTTTTCAAGTTTTTTAAACATTGACAGAAAATGCCTAGCTTGTTCTGTTATCAACTGTACCAATTCTTCTACAAAAGGGTCTAAATTGTGTTATTTCCCTTTATCGGATAAAGAAACCTGCGATCTGTGGATAAAAAATATAGGCCGAAAAAACTGGATGCCAACTAAAGATTCATCTGTATGTCAGGTAATACAAAAATTAAAATTATAAAATTTAAGAAAATAATATTTCCTGCTATATACAGTGTTGATATTTTTGAATTATTATTAATTTTTTAGGTTTATTTTGCGCCAGATGCATGAGAACGTATGCGAGTTGATGGAAAATTGAAATTAAAGTATAAAGCTGTACCAACACTATTTAATAATTTAATACAAGGTAGTTTAAAATTCTATTTTTAAGTAAATAATCTATTAATTTTGATATTTATATTATTTTAATCTTTAATAATACAATCACTTTCAAAGAACCATCACATGCATCAACGTCTGAATCAGTTGAAGAAGTATTACATCCTTCAACGCTTAAAGAGATTGATGTGCTATCAAATCAAGAAAATGACGCGAACAACGAAGCTGATGAAGAAATAAATAATTCCGAAAGCAGTGATGAATCTGAAGAAGATGAATTATCATTAAAAAATGTCAGAAAACTCATCAAGTCCGATCAAGAAACCTATGACAAACAAAGTTTTGAAAAGTTATTCAAAGCTTTAGAAAAGTCAGAAAATTTACGGAAGATTCAAAAAAAAAAATTTAAAGCTGGAAAAAATACTATCAAACTTCTTAAAAAACAAGTGAGTATTTTAAATAAATGTCCTGATTTTTTAAGTAATCGTTTTAAGGCAGACAAATTAAAAATTGTATCCGGTGAACATAAAAAAGTACATGAATGGAGCGTCGAAACCATTCAAAAGGCATTTTCCTATAAATTTGTGGAGTTAACGGGTATGAACAAGTAGCTTGTGAATTGGCATTTCCTTCGCTAAGAACTTTAAGTAGACGGATTCAGCATTTAAAATTTAATACTGGTATATTAGATGAAGTTTTTGACTTTTTAAAAATTAAAGTATCTTCGTTTGAAAATAGTACTGATATGCATTGTGCAATTGTATTCGATGAAATGAGCATTGCTTCTGGTAGAGTATTCGATCCGTCTACCAATACATATTTGGGAAACGCGACTATTCCATATAGCAAGGGTCAATTTCTTCCTGCAACACACGGTTTTGCAGTTATGTTAGTTGGCATTGGAAGTAGATGGAAACAATTTGCACCATACGATTACACTGGGAATTCTGCAGATGGTTCGTTACTAGGTCCAATGGTTAATAAAATAACTGAAAAAGCAGAAGATATCGGTTTAATTGTTGATTGTGTTATATCTGATATGGGTGCAATGAATTTATCTATGTGGAACTTTTATGGGATCACAGCATCGAGATGGTCAATAGTAAATTCTTGTGTTCATCCTAACGATGATAACAGAAAATTATATTTTTTTCACGATCCCGGGCATGCATTCAAAAATTTATAACGACTGCTTGGTTTATTGGTCAGGTTTCAAAATGGTTTAAAATCATAAGTTCTCGAACTCCAAGATTAGCATTAGGTATTTAAACATATATAAATTCAACGAAACCATATCATTTTTGAACGAATTTATTCTATTAATTCAAACAATGAAAGTTGGAAATAAAATGTCATGGAAACCATTTCAAAAAGGTATTTTGGTATCCACAAAATCTTTCATTCAATTATCCAACGATTTGCATTTGCAGTACAAAATAGAAATAGAATTTAACAATTTAACTTCAAACTGTTTGTATTATCTAGGAGGCTATATTATATATCAAATTATGAAAAACTCTGTTATTTGTTTAGTTTGTAAAAATTCCGTAGGTTCAAAAGTAGAAACTAAGTTCCCATTTGCAGAATTAACACGATCTCGGTGTTTTCAGACAGAGTCATCATTTTTTGTAAATGAAAAAACTTTTGATTTTATTGTACACATGGAAAAAATATTTAGGCTTCATTTTGATCATGTTTGTAATTCATCAATTGATGTATCAACCTTTTTTTATGGAATAATGCAAAATATAAATTTAGATATTCCGACTTGCCATAATTTGAAACACCATATCACCAAACGGTTTATTCGGTTTCGTTTAAAAAAAATGTCAGTTTTATCTGCAGTAGACAAAAATTGTTCATATGGTAGTAAAAGTGCAGCAATGCATTCTTTAGTTAAATAAATTTTTTTAAATTAAAAATTGTGATATTATCATAAGAGAATAGATAAAATGTCATAGTTGATTTTAATTTAATAATATTGAGTAATAATAATAATAATGCTTATTTTTTTGTATCCCTTTTCAAGGCTTTACAATTCCCTTATCGTCCTTCTTCCCTCTTTTTTATTTTCAATTCCTTTACTTTTCTTCTTTTTCTTTTTTCATTCCCATCTCTCTTATCCCTTAATTGTACATTCTAAATTATTCACACAACATGCTGTACACTTCCCCTCTCAAGTTCTTCGAACCATGCACATTCCACACTACACACTTAATAGTTTTTTCTTCCTGTCTTCCACTATCCGCCATTTTTTTCTTATCACCCTAATAATATTAAATATTCAAAATTGTTGTTAATACTACAATAAAATCAAAATATCTTTTAGATGCACTGTTCATTTTCACAACTGCCTCCTGAAGCTAAGGACTGCCTGTTGGAACGTTTTTCTTGGAGTTCCTCTAGAATCCCTCTAGTAATGGACTCTAGTTTTTCTACATCGTGCAAAAAGAAGAAACTGGATAAATCAAGGCATCGTTTCATTAATTAATTAAAATAATGAATTTTGTACATTATATAATTTTTTAGGCGAGTGCCTCAAAAAACGACGTTTTAGGGACTAAATAGAGTCCCTAATATGATACTTTTCTCTACACTTTTTTACTTCACGGATGCATGTTATTTATTTCAATTGATCATAATATTTATTATAAATTTATTCCTAAAAAATAACGAGACTGAAACAGGAGTTTAAAATATTATTTCATAACATTACTCATATTATTAAATATAATAACTAAAACATAAGTATCTATTTAACCGTGAACATGATGAAACATACTATTATTTTACCTTCAATTCAAACGCTACGATACTGACAGATACAACGTTTGTGATTGAACTGTGTAGCAACGCAATCTGTTATTTTATATTCACCCATAAAACAAAAGACAAAGTCGCGTGATCCCAGTGCATGCTGCATACCTTTTTTATATTTTTTTAATAATTGTCAAAATTATAAACTTTTGAATATGTTTTAAAATGTAATATTTACTTCTACTGAATTATTTAATAAGATATTCAAGACATTGCAAAGTTATTATTATTTGAAAAAAATAACTATTGAATGAAATAACAAAAAATAAACAAATGATGCGTGAAGTCCCTACGCGCAGATGAAGTGAAACTTCACATAATAAAATATAAAAACAAAGATTATATATTTTAAATGATTTCATATTTTTAATAGATTTTGTGACGTCACAATATATATATATATATATATATATATAGATTTTGTGACGTCACAATATATATATATATATATATGTATGTCAAGCGCATATTTTGACACACCCCTTTTTTCCTGCATACGTTCCTCTGAATTATGATAACAAACAGTAATCAAGTCGATTTTTTGGATTTCAACCAATAGAACGAAATATATATCGGTTTTAATATCCAACGCATAGTTTGGAAGCACTTATATACAAAGCATGGAATGACGACAGCCGTCAAACTATATGCTAAATGAATTTTGAGCAATTCGTCAAACTATGCTTTAAATATTGACGTAATTCACGTATTTTTCGTATAGTTTCATGCAGATTCTATGTATCAAGAGCATAGATTGACGACATATTTTTTTCACATTGTGAGCATTATTTGACAACAAATTTCATATATTATTGATATGAATTGAGGATATATAATAACATATGTGAAGCATATTTTGGATTGGATATTTTAGTGCATTTTGTGTATAGTTTGACGACACATCTCACCAATTGGAAATATCTGTTTCTGACACACTTTGACTGATTTATATACATTTACGAAATATATCTTCTATCGATTATTTATACTTATACTAAATTTTATCTCAATTTGGTTATCATATAATTATACGATACCAACGTCATATAAAGCATACTTTGAAGGCTGGTTACGACCCTGAAAATTATTCTTGAATACAAATTGATACTGTTCGATTTGATGATTTTGCTTTGCAACTATAAAAATTATATTGGAACTCATCAGATTTATCACCTTGCACCGTGATAAAATACGTATTGCTGATAATGGTCGCGCATACATTCTAATAAATTCAAGCATTTTCATTTTTCGATAAATTAATTAAAAAACTACGGTGCAAGAAAATTTTGTGTTATTTCATCAGAATAACTAGTTGTATATATATGTATATATATGACTGATGATTATATTTTTCGATTACGTGGATATCTCTATTTTCATCTCATATAACAACACGATATCCTGTCGATTTAAAGCATACTTTGAAGGCAATTCGTGACCTTGAAAACTATTTCTCATGTAAATCGATGGTGTAGGGTATAAGAAATTACGTAATAACTGCAGTAACTAGTGTACGTGTTGAAGATATTGTGGTATAATTATTCATATCCTTCATAGTGCAGAAGAATAACTGAGTCCACGTCCCTATATTTTCATAAGAACTCAACGAATATCGTTTCTTTTGTTTTGAAGATTAAGGCATCAAAACCGTCTTCACGAGGACTGTAATATAAACAAACCTCATGCGTAGAGTATGTACATTGCGCTCACACAAAAGCGGTAAAACATAAACATTAAACGATCGATGAAAGAGATCTAGGAAACAAATGCAATGTTGTGTGCCATTATATTACAAAGATATTTTTTATAGCATTTATTTCCAGATTATTAAATTCAAATACGAAAGAAATTTCATGATTGAAAGACACTGCATAAGTTATAACCATTAATTGATGCATGAAATTGTATGAAAATATCAATTACACCAATGAGTGTATAATTCAACGATGTCATTATCATGATTTTCGGTCGATATTAACTTATTTTGATACATATATCATTCATTAACAAAATATATATAATAAATACAAAAAAAAGATATAAACAAATGAAGATAAAATAACAGTAAAAAAGTAATAATAAAATGCGTTTTGAGGGATGCCTATACTCACACCAGAATAATTTCGACGTTCTGTGATTTTTATTCAATTACACAAACTTCGACAATATCAATTTTCATAAAAAATAGTTTTCAAGATCTCGAACAGCTTCCAAAATTAACTGAACCATTTTGTGAAAGAAAAAATATTCAAGGTCGCGAATGGCCTTCAAACTATGCTATATATCGCAGGGACATCGCATACTTAATTGCTACTAAACGCATGGATTGACGACATACATGCAGAATAGTGTATATTTCAATCAAAATCCTTCATTGACAACACCACTCGAAACATGATTCTCATGAGTCATGATCCCATATCGTAGGGACATCATATGCTTTAATGAAATTAAAATTGAAATATACATTGGATTAGTAATTGTAATGATTAATTTCATATGAGCAGTCATTTATATATAAAGATGACAGCAATTTTTTGCACCATGCAATATTATATCATATTGAAAGTTTGAAAATCCGCAGTTTGGCGAATTTGTTCGCATGTCATATTTTCAGCATTGATGATTTCATTTTAACGCATTGAAGTGAGCTCAACAGATTCTATTACAATTTTTTCAATGTGATTCGTTGCAGTTATAATCTTATTTTTCGAATGCAACGAAATCGTTTTGTGAGAAAAAAAGTATTCAAGGTCGTAAACAGCTTTCAAACTATGCTATACATCGTGAGGACATCGTACAGTTATATACGATCAAAATTAAAATTTTCACTTGATTACCAATTTCAATCATTAACTTCATATCAACAGTCATTTAGATGTAAATATGCAAGAAATTTTTTGCACCATCCAATAATACATTACATTGAAAGTTCGAAAAACTGGAATTTAGCGAGACTGTTCGCATGGCATATTCGCAGCGTTGGTGATTTCATTTCAACGCATTTAAGGAAGTTCAACTGATTACACCATAATTTTTTTTAATGTAATTTAGTGCAGTTATAATCTTATACTTCGAATGCAACTAAATCTTTCTGTGAAAAAAAAATATTCAAGGTCGCAAACTGCCTTCAAACTATGCTATATATCGTAGAGGCTACATGTAGTTATATTCGATTGGAATCAAAATATTTGCATGATGATTATTTTTATTTATTAAGTGTATAAAAGCAGGAGTTTAGATATAAAGATGCAAAAAATTTTTGCACCATCCAATAATGCATTGCATTCAAAGTTTGAAAATCGCGAGTTCAGCGAAACTGTTCGCATGGCATATTATCAGCGTTGGTGATTTCATCTCAACGCATTGAAGGGAGCTCAACTGATTCAATCACAATTTTTTCAATGTGATTCGTTGCAGTTATAATCTTATTTTTCGAATGCAACGAAATCGTTTTGTGAGAAAAAAAGTATTAAAAGTCGCAAACTGCCTTCAAACTATGCTATACATCGTGAGGACATCGTACAGTTATATGAGATCAAAATTAAAATTTTCACTTGATTACCAATTTCAATCATTAACTTCATATCAACAGTCATTTGGATGTAAATATGCAAGAAATTTTTTGCACCATCCAATAATACATTACATTGAATGTTTGAAAAACTGGAATTTAGCGAGACTGTTCGCATGTCATAGTTGCAGCGTTGGTGATTTCATTTCAACGCATTTAAGGTAGTTCAACTGGTTACACCATAATTTTTTCAATGTAATTTAGTGCAGTTATAATCTTATACTTCGAATGCAACTAAATCTTTCTGTGAAAAAAAAATATTCAAGGTCGCAAACTGCCTTCAAACTATGCTATATATCGTAGAGGCTACATATAGTTATATTCGATTGGAATCAAAATATTTGCATGATGATTATTTTTAATTATTAAGTGTATAAAAGCAGGAGTTTAGATATAAAGATGCAAAAAATTTTTGCACCATCCAATAATGCATTGCATTCAAAGTTTGAAAATCGCGAGTTCAGCGAAACTGTTCGCATGGCATATTATCAGCGTTGGTGATTTCATCTCAACGCATTGAAGGGAGCTCAACTGATTCAATCACAATTTTTTCAATGTGATTCGTTGCAGTTATAATCTTATTTTTCGAATGCAACGAAATCGTTTTGTGAGAAAAAAAGTATTAAAAGTCGCAAACTGCCTTCAAACTGTGCTATACATCGTGAGGACATCGTACAGTTATATACGATCAAAATTAAAATTTTCACTTGATTACCAATTTCAATCATTAACTTCATATCAACAGTCATTTAGATGTAAATATGCAAGAAATTTTTTGCACCATCCAATAATACATTACGTTGAATGTTTGAAAAACTGGAATTTAGCGAGACTGTTCGCATGGCATAGTTGCAGCGTTGATGATTTCATTTCAACGCATTTAAGGAAGTTCAACTGATTACACCATAATTTTTTCAATGTAATTTAGTGCAGTTATAATCTTATACTTCGAATGCAACTAAATCTTTCTGTGAAAAAAAAATATTCAAGGTCGCAAACTGCCTTCAAACTATGCTATATATCGTAGAGGCTACATATAGTTATATTTGATTGGAATCAAAATATTTGCTTGATGATTATTTTTAGTTATTAAGTGTATAAAAGCAGGAGTTTAGATATAAAGATGCAAAAAATTTTTGCACCATCCAATAATGCATTGCATTCAAAGTTTAAAAATGCCGAGTTCAGCGAAACCGTTCGTATGGCATATTTTCAGCGTTGGTGATTTCATTTCAACGCATTCAAAAGAGTCCAACTGATTATATCACAATTTTTTCCATGTGATTAACGCAGTTATAATCTTATTTCTTGGATTTAACTGAACTCTTTTGTGAGAAAAAAATATTCAAGGTTGCAAACTGCCCTCAAACTATGCTATACATCGTAGGGACATCATACAGCTATATGGGATTGAAATCGAAATCTTTGCTTGATTATTATTTTTAATTGTTAAGTGTATATAATCATATAAGATTCAATTTGAAATATTTAATTGATTATTGATTCTAATCATCAAGTTCATGAAAGTAGATAATTTTTCTAAAAATTCCAACATTTTTCTGCATCCCATATCGAATTGCGTTATTAAAAAACGGAAAATTCTGAATTCGTTTATACTGATCAAACGACAAATTAGGAGCGTAGAAAATTTCATACGAATGCGTTTCGAGAAATACAAATGATCTGACTAGAATATGTTCAACACTATACGCCTTGCCGTTGTTATGCAATTTTTCAGAATTTGTTAATATCAATTTTTATGACAAATAGTTTTCAAGGTCTCGAACTGTAAACAAACAAATGATTATTTCGACGACAGTCGTCAAAGCATGCGAGTTGGGGTCGAAGTATGCATGAAATCCAAGTTTTGTCGCGAAAATATGCGCTAGATACACATATATATATATATATATATATATATATATATATATATATATATTGTTGAATACCAAATACCCATTGTTGAATACCAAATACCCATTGTTGAATATATATATATATATATATTGTTGAATACCAAATACCCATTGTTGAATATCAAATACCCATTGTTGAATATATATATATATATATATATATATATATATATATATATATATATATATATATATATTGTTGAATACCAAATACCCATTGTTGAATACCAAATACCCATTGTTGAATATTTAACGCTTTTCATTCCCGAAGTCGATTAAGAAGTTTCACTTCAAAAAATGACATTAAAATGTATTATAATTTCGCATCAAAATTTTACATTATAATTTTTAATTATTATTTTGTAAATAAATTAAACACATACAATAAAATATAACATTTGTATGTAATCTTTTATTTTTAAATGCCTTCGTTTTTTAATTTTTCAATAAAATAATTTATGTGTAAACAAAATTACGTTTTAATTCATACCAAAATAATTTTTAATTCAAAATAATAAAATATTGCTACCTATTAAAAAAATATGAACGGAATCAAAAACTTAAAATTGAAATATTTCCTCATATTTTTAGTTATTTTCATAACGACGATTAAATTGCAATTTGATTTTGAAAAAAAAAAAAATTCCAAATATTTGGTTAAAATCAAAATTAAAATTAAAAAACAAATATAAATTTTTTTGGCATTTGGTGACATAATTTTTCAAGTGAAGGAATAACTTAATGCAAATCGAATTATTTTTTTTTGATTAGTTGAAAATATTTGCATTTGTAAAATTTAATTCAAATTTTACCGCGGATACCCCCTCTTTTTCCGACGAAATATGGCGTCTTTGTCCTAACTCTATCTAGAGGGACTCTAGTGCATATTTGCCAAGCTATATATTTTTTTATTGTCAAGAATTTTTAACTTTTATATAAAGTACACAAAAAGACAGCAAACAACTTTGAAAAATAGGCATTGTAGGGACAGCAGTACAGGTATATGAAGGTAGTAAGGAGGGGAAGCAGGTGTAGCGGAGATCACGCGCGGCAGCTGTTTTTCTGTTCCAAAAACGGTTCAGTATTGTGTTCATGCCCATGCAGACAACGTTATTTGAAATATTTCTAACATCAATTGTTGAAATTATTGCTGAAGTGATAATATTATATTGTAAGTAAAAATATTGCACTTATGAATTTTTAGTTGTTTCATCATTTTAATTGCCAGAGATCCGTTTATCGATTTTTCTGAAATTTATTGTTGTAGATATAATTTTCAACTATGAATATTTGCAGTAAAGTTGTTGATCCATCAGATGTTGAGGAAAATTTGTGTTTCATTTGTCAATTACTTGGAGCTCAAAGCATTAGTGACGTAGGTTCTATTGTTGAAATTAAAAGAGGATTGGAAACTTTGAATCAAGCTTCCGGGAAAAGAAACGATGGATTATTAGAATATTTGAATACGCGTGAAGTTGTATATGCACATAAATCATGTCGGCAGAAGTATATTAATCAAAAATATATAAGAGCCTATAAAAAACAAGAAAAACAAACGGATCTTTCTCCTCCAAAAAAAAAAAATGCGAAGTTCATCATTGTGCGGATTCGATTGGGAAACATTGTGTTTTATTTATGGAGAAGAAGCTATTGATGAGAAAGAAAAAAAAACGAAATAAAAATGTACGGCGAAAAATACATTTAGTTGATAACAAAGAAATGAAATCCACAATTTTGGAGCTGATAAAAGTAGAACGAAATGACTATTGCCGCGAAATTCATGAGAGAATATCTGGTGTAATAGATTTAGTCGCATTGAAGGCACGTTATCATGGCGATTGCTATTTGTCGTTGAAGAATTCAGTTCATAAGGTACCTGAAGAAAAGAAAAAAATTCATCCGCAAGTATTATTAGCAGATGCAGCAATGAATCAAATATACCAATATATAGAAGAGAATGAAGACTGTCAATTTTCAATGCAAGAGTTGAAAAACATCCCAACATTGGAATGCATACCCGATGGAAAAACTATTAAAGCAAGACTAATATCGCAGTACAAAGATGTTATTATTTTCTCAAGTAAATTTGGTGCAAATATGATCATTCGTTTTCGAAAAAAATACAAATGCATGGTATAATCAGAGAGAAGAAAAGTACTGGATCCTCCTGGATCCTTCTGGATCCTTCTGGATCCTTCTGGATCCTTCTGGATCCTCCTGGATCCTTCTGCATGGTATAATCAGAGAGAAGAAAATGAAACCGATGAAGAATATAGAATTTTGAAGGCGGCTGGCGAAATTATCAGGCGACATATTCGAACAGTAGTCGTCAACAAATGTCTGATAAAAAAAGTAAACCTGAGAATGCAATTTTTTATGAAGCTCAATGCAGCTCCATAGCTCATGCAATAATGTCGGGAGTACGTCCCCGATCATTCATATCTCCTCTTCGACTTGTTAAGGAAGAAAGTAGCTGATAACAATATTTTCTCGTGTCAAGCAGATGGTGATGCTCATACATTAATCATACATACAGCAATTAATATTGAATCACAAAATGTTGTTGTTGTTTCTGAAGATATTGATGTATTAGTTTTATTAACTGCTTTAACACCTCTTCGTCGAGAAATATATTTTCTTAAGCCAGCAAAGGGATCGGTAACTGCAAAAATTTATTCTAATAAAAGTTTAGATGCAACATTACCAATGTGTAAAAAACATATTTTGTTTTTACATGCTTTGACTGGCTGTGACACAACTTCAGCGTTCTACAAAAAAGGCAAAAATAAATTCGCTAAATTATTTGAAAATCGTACAGATCTACAAGATGCTGCTATCATTTTTACTGATAAAAATGCTGAAGTCACCAATATTTTACAATCGGGTATTCTTTGCATTTTAGCATTATATGGTGCTCCTAGAAATAAAAATGATATTAATACTTTTCGATACCAATCGTTTCTTGAAGCTACGAATAAAAATACCTGTGTCAACTTGGCATCATTGATACCTACATTCGATGGTTGTTCAGAACACATAAAAAGAGTATATTTACAAGTACAGTTATGGATGGGACACGATAAAATACCACAAGAATGGGGATGAACAAAAACAAATTGTTCATTAGTATCAATTACAATGCGCGGACCACCAGCTCCTGAAAATTTATTAAAAATGATTTTTTTTTCATGTAAAACTGGATGTGGTTCCGCTTTCGGATGTCGCAAAAGTGGTTTAAATTGTTCTACAGCATGTTTACAATGTCAAGGAGTTAGTTGCTCAAATGCTCCAGGAATAATATTCACAAATGACGTTGAAAACGAAAACACTGAGGACTAATAAGTTTCACGATTATTTTTTAAATAAAAATTCATTTGATTCTTTTGATTCATTTGTTTGTGTAATTTGAATTTATGTTAATTACTATTCAGCATGTGTTGATGACAAATTATTTTTCATAATAAATCGATATATCATTGTATCATTTCATTTTCCATTGATTTATTTCGCTCATCGTAGATTCTGCCATTTTCGAATTTATTCATGAATTTTCTTTATTTAGAAATCTATTATAAACAACTTCGAACACTATAACAGTCATTATTTCCATAAAAGAAATATTTAAAACTTCCGACAATAATGCTTTTTATTGAAATTTTCAGAAATTGTAATTTTTTTCTCGAAATTGGGGAGTTTGCGAATTTTCAAAATTGCACAAATTTTTAATGGGTAAACTTTTTAGTACACAGCATGAGGATTCCAAGAAAAAATAAATTATTGAAATCCATTCATAGTGATTGGGTTCCGTCATTTTTCATTTTTCATACCTAACTGCACTGGACTAATGAGTGAAAAAGATATTTGTTGTACAGAATGATATTGTCGCACTGCCGTATACCTGTCAATCGCCATGGCGAAAAAATATAAAAACATTTGTTTCAATTAATTATTTTACAAAGAGAAAAGAAACGGATCTTAATTTTTCAATATTAAATAAATTAAGATTATTATTTTCTTTAAAATTATTTGATGCGTGTATTATTTTAATTTTGTGTGAGACAGATTTCCCCGATAATCTTTAGCCAATTTCAGGCAATCGGGGTAGCATCCCTTGTATCAAGGACAAGAATAACGGTAGCAACATTTTTCCAGGGACGGAAAAACGAGCGCCGTTACATTTGTGACGGCGCTCGGTTTTGTCCCTCAAAACTTTGGTACTGTTATGGTTGTCCTTGTATGGAAGGGATGACACCCCGATTGCCTGAAATCGGCTAAAGATTATCGGGGAAATCTTTCTCACACGAAAATGAAATAATACACGCATCAAATAATTTTAAAGAAAGTAATAATGTTAATTTATTTAATATTGAAAAATATTATCCGGATGAAATTGAAAATATAATATATAACTGGAAAATAGTAATGTTTCTTTTCTGCTTTAAATAAAGAAATGGAATAAATGTTCTAATAATTTAGGCCGTGACGATTGACGGATCTACGGCAGTGCGACAATAAATTTCTACACGACAATATTCATTTCACTCATCACACTTATCACACAATTCATTCTTTACTATTATTCTATTCGTTCGAATATTCAAGCGTTAATTAATGGGGAACATTTCATCCAGAGGGGTTCATTATTTGTTTAATTAACACTCTCATACTTCTCATATCAAACGAACATTTTAACAATAATGATACCGGACATTCATTCAATTTTAACATTTATTTAGCGTCTCCAACTCATCTGTTGGCAGAAGCAATATATATAACCTCTGAAGGATGGCATATATATTATATGAAAAAATTATACGTTATGATATAGTATAATTCAATTATAAAACTATCATACATTCACACTAAACAAAATATACATTAGGGTGGGCCAATAAAAACTTAAAATTTTTTGTGATCTTGTTACCATGAAAATATTGTTCAAGGTAACGAAAAATGAGCCTGTGAAAAGGACAGCTCTTAATTTTAATGTTAAGAGGTGTCGCATCGTGATTTTTGTTTAAATGATCGATAAATAATTTAATAGGAAACTGAATGCTCTACAAAAAAAGTGTTTTACAATTTTTCTATAACTTTTACTATTTAGGAGATATTGGAGTTTGAAGTTTGTAGAATTAAACAAATATTCTCAATAACTCTTAAATTTCATAACCCGTAGACGAATGAATATTATAAAGTACGCCACATATATTTTTGTAGGAGATTAAACGCTTTACAAAAAAGGTCTCTTGTGATTAATCGCTTACTCTAACCATTTAAAAGATATTCGCATTCATGTCTTGAATGAATAAATTAAAAATATTCATTAAAAATTAGCTATCAAAAACAGTACGCAGGGATTCGAATGCGAATATCTTCTAGAAGGTTAGAGTAATTGAATAACCACAAGATACCTTTTTTGTAGAGCGTTTAATTTCCTACAAAATTATGTTTGGCGCACTTTATTATATTCATTTGTTTACGAGTTATAAAATTTAAAATAACAAAGACTATTTGTTGAACTCTTCAGTAGTAAAGTAAGGCGGGTTCTGGCCCAAAACTAATCCGCTAGAGGCGCCACTAGGGGTTCTGTTCCAAGCTATTACATAATAGGGGAGGGGAGGGGCCCAATCTGCTTTACCATCGGGGGGAATCTGTACTGTAAAAGGGTGGTGAGAGGAGGAGAGGGACAGAGGGGGAGGGAGTTCTGCTTTACCATCACTGGTTCTCTACCATCCCCATGATGGTGCCTACCTTACCTGCGGATGGTAAACCCCGGGGTTGTTGTCTACCTTACCAACCACTCAACTGCGCACTTTGATGACTCATGTGTTTTTCAACGAAAAAAAGAGCGGCAACAAGTTCTTTGATGTTGTTTGACCTTCAGATTAAACTATTGTATGCGCATAATTTTTACTGATGGTTATGACTCATGTGTGTTATCAATAGAGTGAGGTTTCATATTACCACGCTTCGGTTTTTCCATGAAAATAGCGGCTAAAAGTACTTTGATGTTGTTTGTCCGATTTAACTTTCAGAAAACTATTGTATGCGCATAATTTACTGATAGTTATGACTCATGTGTGTTATCAATAGGGGGTGGTTTCAGATTACCACGCTTCGGGTTTTCCACGAAAAAATAGCGGCTACAAGTTCTTTGATGATATTTGACCTTCAACTCCCCACTCTTTGCATTTTGCTCACGGTGAGGAGTGGGGGTCATCCTATAAGAACTCATGACTTTTCAATTTGACCTTCAATTCCCCACTCTTTACATTTTGCTCTCGACGAGGAGTGGGGGACATCCTATAAGAACTCATGATTTTTCATATAAACTATTCAGTTGGCTTTCATATTTTTATGTGTACGACTTGCATCTTCCTGTGCTGCACGTAAACTTTGCCGCGAAGACCAAGCAAGTTGTTCTCGTTCACTCAACATTGCTGATGCATCTTTACGATTACCCCTGAGTGAACGAGAACAACTTGCTTGGGCTTCGCGGTAAAGTCTACGTGCAAAAAGGAGGAAAGATGTTGGCGTGCAGCATAGGAGTATGCCGATAATGCACTTGAAGCATCACATTATCAGTAAATACAACAGTTGAATGAAAACCCCCCATTGGTCAACTACGTGAGGAGGATGTACAAAAACATGTTGATGATGTCATCGATAGAAGAGGGGATAATATTATAAATATCAAAGTCTTCATAGATATTCAGTCATTTTCTTTGTTGAAGTATATAGTGGGTGACAGTGAAAAATGGAAATTATATTGGATGTGCAGGGATTCAAATGCCCAATTAATCGATTCATCGTGAAAGAGCTGGCAATGATTTTGATTGATGATAAAGCTGAAAATATACATGGAGTAACAAGAATGCTATTTAAATCACCATTCAATTGGGATGAATTACCAAAACACTACAAAACAATGAATTTATGGGTAATGCGTAATTATCATGGGATTTTGTGGGATGCTGGAGATATTCCATACAACAAACTCAACGATGTTCTCGATATCATTCTGAAAGATGTGGCTTTCATCTATGTTAAAGGATCGGAGAAGAAACAATGGCTCTCTGACATTATTAGAGGGTCAAAAACAATCATAAACTTGGAAAATTTGGGTTGCCCATCAATGAAGAATGTTGAAATAATTAGCTGTCATTATCATGAATATAGAAAATCCAATCTCATATATCATTGTGCTCTTGAAAATGTTAAACAATTTAAATGTTGGATGGAAAAAAAGTCACAACTGCAGAATCCATCGATTGGCAGATCATTGGAGCTATATTATCAATTGGAGGAGAGAATTGAAGATATGAGACCACAAGACATCGCTTATTTCACGAAAGAGTTCATTCTAAAATTTGCATCAACGAAAATTGATAAAATTTGGAATAAATTACCAGAAAATTTACAAAAGGATGAAGATATCATTGCTCATCGAAGATGCCGTGAACATTATAATCCCATCGCCATTGATTACGATGAATTTGAAGGAATTATTCCATTAATGAAAGATTGTTCTATGTGTAAAGAAGAAGAAAATAACTGATCATTTATGCTTTGAAAAATAAAAAAATTCAATATTATTCACATGTATTATTTATTTACCCTATATACTAATATATCTATAGCGTGGTATGGGACTAAGGAAACAAATGATTTGACTTTACTTGTTTGATAAAAATTCATATGTTTTTTACCTGTATATATCTATAGGACTAGTATATAGCGCGCCTGAGAATTTTTTAAGCTATGCATGGGATAAAATTTTTAAAGCAATGACAAAATCAGATCGATATAAAATACAACGGAGTGAAGGGATGAATCCAAGAATAAAAAAACATTGGGATGGGAATTTTCTTCTTATTTATCTAATTAAATGAAAAAACACACAGTTTTATTGGAAATTTGTTTTTTATTTTGAAAAGAACATTTTTACAATTTGTTTCTTATTCCTCATACTGGAATTCACATTGATGGTATTTACCACCGATATAATGGAGAGTAAGTTTTGAATTAGTCGATGCTTCTGATATTTGGTTATACAAATTATCATCCTTCAATAAAAATTCAGTTATCCTCTTCGGTAGGAACACATTGAATTCATCATTTATAGTCATAATGATGCTTTGTCCAAATTTAGTTTTGACAAGTTTCACAGATGTTACTGGATGTAATGATTCATCCGTCAGTTCATTCCATGATTTTGTTGGTAAAAAATTTTCCAAACGACTAACTTCATTTAATTTGGAAAAATCCATTTTTGCTCACAAATTATCTTGATATTTCTCCTCTGAATATGCAACGAAGTGATTTCACTGTTTGAGAATCAAAAAACTTAATGCAGTCGTATAATATTTTCTCTCCTTTATATATAATGCTCATTATCCCTACCACTCCTAGTTACATGCAAGAAGATGACTCATATTATAAACAGGAAATGATTCCAGGAAAAAAAGCGGTGACAAGTCCTTTGATAATGTTTATATTTAATGACTCATATCAATAAGGGTGTCGTTTTACTAAGGATTGCGATTATTTCCAAGAAAAAAAGCGGTTAAACGTTATTTTGCTGATGTTTAAACTTGATTGGTTTGTACGCGTTTTAGCTGCTTTATGATTGGTTAAAACAAGTTTGGACACGTTTAGAGATTGATATCACTGCTTTATGATTGAACACGTTAGAGATGACGTCATCAATAGTTACATGCATGAAGATGACTCATATTATAAACAGGAAATGATTCCAGGAAGTCCACTGATGTTTGTTTTTAAATAACTCATATCTTAATATTAGAAAACGATTTCCAGGAAAAAAAGCGGTGACAAGTCCTTTGATGTTGTTTATATTTAATGACTCATATCAATAAGGGTATCGTGTTACTAAAGGTTTTTCCAGGAAAAAAAGCGGCAACAAGTCCTTTGATGTTGTTTATATTTAATGACTCATATCAATAAGGATATCGTGTTACTTTTTCCAAGAAAAAGCGACTAAACGTTTTTCGCTTTAACCTTGAATTACGATTGGTTTGAACATGCTCAGAGATGGATATCGCTGCTTTATGATTGGTTTGAACACGTTTAGAGATGACGTCATCAAATGTTGTTGTATGAGGATATCAATGCTTCATGATTGGTTTTTAGAAATGATAAGATCAAATGTTACAAATATATATACTTTTTTTATTTCATTACAATCCCTTATTTGTTCATATTTATTACATCAACTGAATAATTTAACTAAATCACTCAATTCTCAGTTGAAATCGTTCACGATGGCGAACCATGGGCCACGACGAGCATTTCTGTATGCATTCCACACAAACATTGCATGAATTTGTTTTTTCATGTTATTTTTCGTACAGTGCCACTAATAGGTTTATATTCAACTATGCGATCATGCAAGATTAAACAGTAAGCGGAAGTATTGGCGGGGAATTGAATGGAAGATTCAAACTCGATTCTCACATCTACTGGTCCAGATTTAATATTTTCATTCTGCTTCGAGCAGTCGATAACAATGAGAGGCGCTATGGTTGCAAATTCACTTTTAGTTAACATCGGATCGGTATATTTTCCATAGTACGACGGTTGAAAATTCGTGTACATGTCATACAACATAGCGTATTGATTGCGATCAAAATCAATGTTGAGATTTCCATATGGATATGATTGTGAATTGAGAAACACTTTGATGTCACGTATGTTGCAATGATTAAAACGACTGTTATTTCTTCGCGCTGAATTTCTTTCTCCTGTTTGAAATCCTAGAATAATGTAACGAGGTTTCTCCAGTTGTGTCGTAGTCTTGACAGCCCAAACATTTTTCATTGATAATGGAAGCAGTGGATACTCGTACAATTCCCAAGTACGAAAGCTCATAGGAATGGTTGGATCTCTTGCAATATAATTCAAAAGTTGAACTTTTTGTGTATCTGAGACTTTGATGTATGGTATTAACCACTCAATTTTCTGGAGTGTAAGTTTAACATCTTCCACTGCAGTTTGAATGTAAGCATTCACATCTGTACTTGTTCGTGTGAGAACCAATTCATGCTTAGCATTTACAATCACTTTTCCATAATCTTCAGCAAATCCCAACAGTAAATTCAATGGAATGCTGATATCAAAGTAGCCATTAGCATTGATCAATTTAGTGTCATCCGTAGACAACCATCCAGCATTTTCCAAAGTATAACTTTGCTCTGAACGCAATGAAACATATCCTTTCATGAGTGATGTTATACCAACTTTTTTGCATCGATCAATTTCAACGGCATTCAATTCATAGCGTATTTTCTCGAATAGATGACAAACAGCTAGATTGACGAGTGCTGTAGTCGCGACGGCAGATGAATCATCTTTAGTTAATCTTCCGCAGATATGTAATGAGCTCTTGCTCGGCAATAAGCACAAGTCCTGATGTTGTACTGCGATGCGAATTTCATCGTTGTTATTGAAGGTCGACGATGCATATGGCTGATGTGCATGAATCTCATAATGTGCAATGGATTCATCAAAAATGATTGGTTTTTGTATAGTTAAAATTTTTTCCATGGTAGCAAACAGAACAAACAGCAGCAAAATTTTATTGTTTTCCACGCAGCTTTAGGCCGAGATTCTTCAAAAGTTGAATGTTCTGATGTGTGAGACGTGCACCTTGTCTTCGATGACTGATGAGTTTTCGGCATGTTCCTCCACTTTTATAGCTTCCACCATGAATTATCGATGGTACTTGTGTAATTGTTTCTCCTGTATCGTATACTATCCCCATTACTTCATCGATTTCAAATGTAATCTTATGGTGATAACTGCACCGCGAAAATTCACTAGATGATTGTCTTGATCAACTATTCTCAACTGTAAATGTTGTATTGCTTGCACGGCGACTGGCATGTAAATGACGTGTGTTGGAACTTCAACAATCTTATATCCTGGTGGGACACTAGAGAAAAATTCATGAATCGTGTGCACTCGATGTTCATTGATATAAGCACCCGTTGTAATGTTACACTCAACACGAAGTGCATTAACTTTCAAAATTGTCACAGGTAAATCTGATTTGTAGGTTATGTTGGGTGGGTAGATATGTGGTTTGAATCCAAGTAATTGTCCAATTGAGTTCTTCGCTGTAAAATCTATAAATCGATCACACTTGATTTCACAACATAATTCATTGTTATTAGGTTTGAGGGTTATAGATATATCTGGTAAGGCTTTTTGCAGATAACTTTCAATATCTTCAATTTCATAGCTGCCTGTAGGTATGAAGATTGTGCGATATCCCATCGGAAGATCGGTCTTAGTATCAGCTAAATTTTTTTCATCAATCAAGCGAAATTGATTGTTTGTCACATCAATATTGGGAATTGAATTGAATGTCAACAATTCAATGAGCCCCAATACATAATTTTTTTCCGGCGACAGTTCAATTGGTGGAAAATATTGGGCCTCGAGTATGGAGGATCGTCCAGATACTGTCAATGTCAATGAATCATCCATGACTGATAGCCAGTTGTCCATGAGCATTTATTTTATAGTTGTTTAGTCAAAAATTTCAAACATAGATGTCCACATATCAAGGTGTCGTAGTCTTGATATTTTTCATAATTATATTTTACCCTACCAACATCGAGATACTCCATTAAATCTTGTGGAGGTCGTAAATTGCCAAAACTATCAAAATATGTTACGTCATTGTTTTTCTTTTCATATGCTACCCAATGTGTGCCGGGACCATCCTTATCATCAAGATTGATAATGGCAGATTCATATTTTCGTGGACCAGTTGTCGGTAAATTATTTCGCATGAATACACCGCGAAAATGTGGGATACGCATAAGTTTCGCATATTTGATAAGATCAGCATCAGTTAACGCTCGATGTGGTAGATTTACAAGTTTTTTGGTTTCAAATAAAAACCCATTCCCCTCTTATATGGTGTCAAATACAATCCCTTTCCCAGCGCCAACTCCTCCATTTTCATATTGTGACGTTTATTCTCCTCAAGTTGTTGTTTTGCTGCACTTGCATCATTCACAGCTTTAGCTATACCAGCAGCACCGCCAGCTAGAGCACCAGCAGCACTTAAACCAGCAAAAATTGGTATGAGAAATGGTAAAACACCTCCGGTTTTCAATGGTACAGGTAAAATCCTTGGCGGAGAGCCCACTTTACTCTTTCCACCGGCTTTTTTTACAGCAGCACGTGCACCATTCAACGCAGACTTGAGAACATCTCCATTGGAATTTAGCATGGAATTTTTCGCTTCTTTCACAATTTGCTTGAATGTCGTCATTGGTATCTTCTTACTCCTCTTTCTCTGCTTTGCTTTCCTCATCTTTCTTCTCTCCATACCCGCACCAAGTTTTGATTTCAACTTCATGATATTAGTTACACCCAAAGCCGCAACCCTCTCACCAATACTCGCGTTTTTATTGAGAACACGTTCCGTAGCTCTTTCAGCTAGCACTTCATCAGCCTTATTTCTTTCAGAAATATTATCACGATACTTTGAGTATGCAATATCGTGATCCTTGCATGCAGCATCGAGGGGATTGATTCCTGGATCACCGCGTGCCAATCTCTTTGATAATTTGGTGCCAGGACCACAATATTGATAGCCCGGAATATGAACTTCAAAAGGAAGCTTATTGATAATACTGTTCACGAGACCTTTACCGCGAATATTGCGCCTCCGCAGTGAAGACATGTATCCACAATGACAGTCACTGGACAAATGAAGTAAAATCATTGTATCTCCAACCTATATAAGTAGACATCTTTTATGTTCACCAGTTAGTTATGATGATGGCGATGCGTAAGAAACAACCGGCAAAGTTGAAATTTGACAAACAGACCACAACATTACCTATTATGAACTTTGATAATCAAATACCAAAACAAAATATAATAAAACGTCATGGGGAATTGTTGCCGCATAGTATACGTGCAATTTTTTGTGGTCCATCGAATTGTGGCAAGACTAATGCACTTTTATCACTCATTACACATCCGAACGGTTTGAGATTTGAAAATGTCTATATCTATTCAAAATCACTCAATCAACCGAAATACAAGTATCTGGAGAATATATTGAAACAAGTGAAGGATATTGGTTATTTTCCATTCAATGAGCATGAAGAAGTTGTAAAACCTGAAGATACCCAACCAAATTCCATAATGATTTTTGACGATGTCGCATGCGAGAAGCAAAATAATATTAGAGCTTTCTTTTGTATGGGGCGACATAGAGATGTTGACTCGTTCTATCTTTGTCAAACGTATACACGTATTCCTAAACATCTAGTACGAGACAATGCCAATTTGATGATACTATTCCAACAAGATGAAATGAATCTTAAGCATATCTATGATGATCATATCAACACAGACATGACATATACGCAATTCCGAGATTTATGTTCAACATGTTGGAAAGATAAATATGGCTTCATAGTAATTGACAAAGACAGTGATATCAATTCAGGAAGATATAGAAAGGGATTTGATTGTTACATAAGTATAAATTGAATTGTACAGGCAATACTACCCACAGTTCTGATTTGAACTTGAATACATCAACATGGCGAACAGAAATCTTAAAGAAAGAGAAGATATATTGAAGCAAATAGTGAAAACAAGTGATATTATTCGACAAAAGCACAAAATGATTAAGTTGGGTAGAGACAAAACAGAACAAGCAATGAAAGAAGTTTTCAAACCAGTAGTGACACCTTTGGAAAAATTGGTAACTACATCTAATCAGATGAAACGTGAAATTAAAGATGAGCCTGCAGATATAATTCCGAAAGATGAGATAGATCAAACATATGCAACAGCTCTAAGTGAGAATGATGATGGAATTCATGACCCATACAATAACAGTGAATTTAATGGAACAATCGATAAATTTGAGAGTGATGATATTCCATTTGAGAGTTCGCCATTGAAACCACAACAATATGAAACAAATAATCAAGTTGAGAGTTCACCATTAAAACAACAAGAAAATAATTCGAAATTTTATTTGAAGAAGTTGTTCAGCAATAAGAAAGGATTGGATACGAGATTTGGTGTTCGTAAATTGAAAGATAATCGTTTGATGATTGGTGATTCACCTATTGAATTCAAAGATAATATGATTTATGTTGCTAATGAACAATATCCTGAAACACATGGATTGATTGAGTTATTATTTACCAAAACACCAAATGAATCATTTATAAGTGATATTGATAAACAAAATTATATCAAAATTATTAATTCAACCAACACACTATACAAACGTTATGATCCTGATGCGAGTTTTATATCAGATAGAGGTTTGAAATATCAAAATTACATCGCAAAATCCATTCCATCATCACAAAAGAAAATGAGAACGAGATTTGGGAAATCATTACCCTACTATAAAATTAGTAAAAAGAGTAATGATGTGATAGATTATGTATATTGGGATGATCCAAATGAACTCATCGACCGTCTTCGTTTACTCTTAGCATCTCAAGCAGCAGGCAATTCCAGTCATACAAATGAAATCATCTCTATCATTGAGGAATTACGCGAGGCTGAAATTATTTATTAGTTACCGCTATATACTTTTCCCCGTCATTCATCAATCAACTATTGAACTGTAACAATCGGGGGATGGAGGGGAAAAAATGAGTGTAGATATATTTGGACGAAAATTTACAAAAGGTGTTAACAAAGACATTAATCGAGGCCCGCCTGGCTATGGATTCAAAGTCACCACTGATAACCAGTATGACATGGAGAATAAAAGATTATGTAATGTGGCTAGTCCTGAAGATGCCAATGATGCAGTGCCATATGCAACTATGATGACTACTATCAATCATGAACTTGAACAAATTAAACAGAGTATAGCATCAATACGTAATGATGTTGATATTCAAAAAAAGAATGTATCAACTATGCGCAATAATTTTGATATTCATAAAAAAAATATTGCATCTATACGTCATGATATTGATGTTCAAAGAGAGGATTTTCAACGATATCATGGAAAAGACTTTCGGAAATAAGATGAAATATTCAAAAATTAATAGCGATATTATGAGAAAAACATTCATCTTCAAGCATCATTTCACATCCAACAGCTGAACAAGTAGGAGCACAATGGTTGACAAAAACTTGGACACAATAGTGAACAGAAAGGTGGCATTGGTGGAAGAGCTGCATAAACCTGCTCGTGTACATTACGTCCGACGTCATGTTGATATGAGAGGATTGGATGAGACTTGGCAAGCAGATCTCGTTGATATGACAGCCTATGCAACAAAAAATAATGGTCACAAGTACTTGCTAACAGTGATTGATATATTCTCAAAATTTGCTTGGGCCATACCTTTGAAGACTAAGAATGGGAAAGATGTTACAAACGCAATGAAATCCATCTTGAATACTGGACGAACACCGAAAAAATTACATGTTGATCGAGGCAAAGAATTTTACAACAAAGATTTCAAATTACTCATGAAACAATACAATATTGAATTGTATTCAACATTTACAAATTTAAAAGCGTCAATATGTGAACGTTTCAATCGTACCCTAAAAAATAAAATGTGGAAACAATTCAGTCTTCGTGGAACATACAAGTGGATTGACATAGTATCTGATTTAGTTGCTGAATACAATGATACCAAACATCGAACGATCAAAATGAAACCGCGAGAAGTTACAACGATGAATGAAAAATATCTACTTCGAACTGTATACAAGCATCATCATATTGTGGAAAAGCAGAGACATAAATTTAAAATCGGTGATAAAGTTCGAATAAGCAAATATAAACATTTATTCGAGAAGGGGTACACACCAAACTGGACAACTGAAATATTTACCATCACCGATGTGCTGAATACGACTCCTCCAACATATAAACTCACTGATTACCAGGATCAACGAATCGAAGGATGTTTCTATGAAGAAGAGCTCAGCAAAGTAAAATATCCAGATACATATCTTGTGGAGAAAGTTATACGTAAACGTGGAAATAAATATTATGTTAAATGGTTGGGATTTGATAATTCACATAATAGTTGGATAAATAAAGTAGACATGTAAACGGAAAAAGTTTTTTTTATTCTCTCCTCTATACCAATAAATATTACAGCAGTATTCTATAACATTTCCACGTCATCAACATTATCGTGGGGCTCTCGATAGCCCCATGGTAAAGTATCGGTCGTTTGATGTGATACAATTCGTTTGTCATCCATCCAACTGAGTGCCAATTTTCGTTGTTGTATTGTACAAACTTCATGTTTCTTACTCCTAATCAAATATTGATCGACAATAAAATTGTCGTGATTGAAAAGGCATTGTTTATAATCATTGAAAGTTATTTGGCGCAATGATGACCCTTTGATGCCTTTAGCTTTCTTTTTATCACTATCATCACCTAATATTTTGAATGCGTATAATTTTGCACGTAGCCCAACAAACTCAGTCATAATTTTACCGTTATTTTCATCTTCCATTAAACCAATCACTTTTTTATTCATTAATGGTATATCATATTCATTGTCAGGTGGATAATCGCTTGTATCAAATTTGTGGATATCACGTTTTATTATCGCATATACGTCTGGTACAGTTAATTGATACAAGAGACTGTCTGTATCGGTGTACATCAATTTCGATTGATTGTGTGGGAATGTTTTCTTTATATAGTTGTAATGAAAGTCATATATGAATATTTTGGATACATCAAGAATACAGTATCCTATGTATATTGGTTTATTGAATGTAATTTTGACACGATCCATTTCAATTATTACCATATCATCGTCAAAGATAGTGCAACTATGAAAGTTTGGTTTGACAATGAGTGATCTTGCACCCCATCTTCCTCCCCATTGTGTCACCAATTTAACATCTTTATGTTTTCTAACATTCTCCATGGTCTTACCAAATACAGCGTTATTCATTAATTTGTAAAAATTTTTTTCAAACTCATTTTTTGACTTTTTCCGCAAATCTGTATTTAAGTCTATATATTTTTTCAGCCATGGAGATTGCTGAAATTTCAGAACTCTATGGATATTACCAATTTTCATTCCCAAGCTTAAACATTGCTTCAAATTTCTATAGTGAATAATATATTTTTCTTTTGGGAGGAGCGTTGTTACTAATTTTGAATTCTTTCCTGTTGGTGATGTAAAGTGTTGAGGACACAGAGGTAAATCTCGATGTAAATCATGAAGTTCTTCTGGATAATCTAGATCAACTTCAAAAATGTATCCAGTTGATGAATCATCTGGTATACTGAAAATATCACCAATAGCCATGTTTTTTTCCCACACAAATCCACCAAATGGTAAATATTCACACATAGCTGCTCCGTATAGATTATTTACATCAAAATACATGAGATAAGATGAATCTATTGTTTGATCATAATTGTCACCCATATATTTATTATTCGCTTTAGCATAGCGATTTGAACATTGAGCCACTCCACCCCTTATACCTTTCTCGATAAACAATAACATTTCTGGATCAGTAAAAAGTTCCAACTGCACATTAGTATACTTGAGCATTGCATCAAAAGCCAATCCTGGAGCGGTGTAATAATGCAAAGGATCTAAATTATATGATGAGAAGCAGTTACGTCTGAAATTCTCAAATATATCTGCCAAAAGTAATACATCAGTCTTCAGATATAGATCTGAGTATTCACCCAATGTATTGATGTTAAATTTTTCCCAAACTTCTTGTGCATGTTCATAATTTTCATTCGTAATATCATCATTATTTAATTTAGAATAGAATTTATCTTTCTCCGGTAATTGTTGTTCATCAAGTTTTGCCCAATTGTCAATGTACTCGTAGGGAAAAACACCCTTTCTTGTGACTAATCTGAATTGCTCATTATCCTTATAAACATTTCGTGTAATTAACTTATCATCATCTCTCAAATATGATGATAATTTATCAATACTGCTAGCCATAAATCGTAAAGAATCGATAAAACGAAGAGTTATTTTTGTATTCGTGACTTGTTTACTGAACGAAATATATTTTTCTTTGTTTATAGGTAAAAGTGATATTGATCCTTCAAAATGTGTTGCTAAAGATTTGAGTATAAAATGTGAATCGTATCCAGATAAATTATGAAACACGATAGGTATATAAAATGGTAATTGATAGCTCAAGTTACAGCTTTCATGTGCAGCACCATGATAATTGCCCGTTAAATGACAATGATCACGATGTTTGTTATCACTTAGACTGAATGGTTTTTCACAAATGTGGCAAACTGTGGCGTTGTTGAATTTATTTTTTTCATCGTCTGTTAATGGCTTCATTGGTATTATTTTTGAGTAAATTTGGTTGATTTGCTGTGCTAAAACATTGAGTTGGTTGACAAACCATTCAATACAATTAGCATCTCGCATCAATTCAAATTTACACAATGAATTGTCATAGGAGCAGTGTAAATAATAAGCTATGCTGTGTGGAATATGTTTTTGCTGTGCGTTTGTGGTTGGCTCCAAGATACACTCAAGATCAGCATGAACGACAAATGGTACATCCTCTTTGAATTTGTAATTGCTGAATGATAATAGGTTGTTTTCCTCATTTGGTAAAATCACTCTTGCCATTTTATTCATATTGATGCAATCTTGTCGATGATTTTCATAAGAATATTCAAATTGAAAGTGGCATAAACAGCGATCACAAATAAATAACTGTGCGTTATGTTTCGATATTTGTGACGATACTAAACGTGACAGATTTCGAATCCACGCAAAGTGATAAAATTTTTCAGTCTTATCATCAATTTCACTGGGGACCATGAGCAAGTTAATTGCTGCATTTCCATTCGTATTGGCATGTTTACTTATATAATATGGAACAATTTCACTTTTATGTTTATTATAATCGCATTCAATACCGTAAACATTTATCGATAAGTCATTCATTGTCTCGAATTTTGTCACATCACGTAATGCGAATGGGAAACATAGTCCCTCGTAGTTTAGGTTCACAGCACTGAAATGTGGGTAAGATGACGTTCTGTCTACCTTTCGCGAAGCTGGATAAAGTGCTGCTGTCACTGCCCACAAGAAACAAAATTCATCGCCATTTTTTATATTCACAACAGCTTTCTTCAATTTAATGTCATTTGGTAGATCCACATATGTTGATAATCCACCTTTCAATGGAATGTATTGATTAATATTCACCATTAAATTAATTATCTCTAACATTGTCCATCCTGAGTCACCCTCTTCAAACTCTTCTGTTTTTTTCAAAAGGCGTTCATTAATATTTTCATTGCACCACCTATTCATGTTGGTTGACGGGAAAATTGGTGTATTTTTCGTATTAAAATATTTAATTTCTTCAATTGATTCACCATTTTTAATTCTTTTATAACGACATGCTAATACAACATTCAATTTTACATTTCCATCATTTTGCAATATGGCCTTCACTTTATCGCTTATCATTTGTTTGGTGTCCGATAAAAATGCACATAAATCTTTGTGCTGCAGATTTGTAATGATGCCAGTTTTAATTCGACTATTGAATGCCGATTCAGCGTCATCCCATTGAATACGATTATCATTAATCCCAATATTACCACCTACGATATTGATGTGGTGGCGGTTTCGTTGGTGCTCGCGGAATTTTACACTTAAAGATTTGAGATGCGCAATAGTTGTCAATATGTGAGATTTCTCAGCCACAGTCAGGTGTGCCGTCATCAAAAGTCTATTTAAACACTGAACATTTTCATTACTGATCCGCTCCCAGGTGGCAATCAACGAATCATTTGTTGTATCAGAATCAATCGAGAGAAGTGCTTCATAGGCACTTTTCATCGATTCGATGAGATTCTCAGAAATCTTCTTGTCATACATTTTTCACTAACACTTTTTTTCGAATGAGCTATTATACTTTCACAAAATCTGCAAGTAGAATGATCTTCCGACTTTAACCACCTTCACTATTTATACAAGAGCAAAATGCAAAAGAGTGGGGAGTTGAAGGTCAAATATCATCAAAGAGCTTGTAGCCGCTATTTTTTTCGTGGAAAACCCGAAGCGTGGTAATCTGAAACCACCCTATTGATAACACACATGAGTCATAACCATCAGTAAATTATGCGCATGCAATACTTTTCTGAAGGTTAAATCGGACAAACAACATCATAGAATTTGTAGCTTCCTGTATGGAGAATAAGAATAAGAAAAAAATAATAAATTGTAATCATAAATATTCAATGACAAATAATATTTTCAAAAATAAAGAAAAAAATTTTCGATAATATTAAAAAATTTGAGTTTTTCATTACTTTAAATTAGATAATAAACATCGAAAATCTTCATTCGCCACTATATCAGCGGCGAATGTTATCAAATTTTCCCACCATAGTCTCTCATACTCCAATTCTGCGTGCACAACAACCATTGTTTATGCAGAATGAATAAACTACTATACGCATTGCCTATGTCGCGCGCTATAGATATAACATTCTTATGCCACGCGTCACCTAAAAGAAATCTCCGGCACGCTATAGATATAACATTCTTATGCCACGCGTCGCTTAAAGAAATCTCCGGCACGCTATAGATATACTAGCCCTATACCACACATCGATTTAAAACATTTTCTCATGCGCTATAGATATACTGCATAAGCTATGTGGACGATATATTGATATAGGATAAAAACATTAGAATGTGAATAATTTTTAATTTTATTGTAATCAATGATGATTGGGATTATAATGTTCATGACACATACAATGAGCCATGATATCTTCGTTTTTGCGCATACAATAGTTTTTTTCTGAAGGTCAAATCGGACCAACAACATCAAAGTACTTTTAGCCGCTATTTTCATGGAAAAACCGAAGCGTGGTAATCTGAAACCTCACTCTATTGATAACACACATGAGTCATAACCATCAGTAAAAATTATGCGCATACAATAGTTTAATCTGAAGGTCAAACAACATCAAAGAACTTGTTGCCGCTCTTTTTTTCGTTGAAAAACACATGAGTCATCAAAGTGCGCAGTTGAGTGGTTGGTAAGGTAGACAACAACCCCCGGGGTTTACCATCCGCAGGTAAGGTAGGCACCATCATGGGGATGGTGGAGAACCAGTGATGGTAAAGTAGAACTCCCTCCCCCTCTGTCCCTCTCCTCCTCTCACCACCCTTTTACAGTACAGATTCCCCCCGATGGTAAAGCAGATTGGGCCCCTCCCCTCCCCTATTATGTAATAGCTTGGAACAGAACCCCTAGTGGCGCCTCTAGCGGATTAGTTTTGGGCCAGAACCCGCCTTACTTTACTACTCTCTTCAAACTTTGATCGCTGATATCTTCTAAACAGTAAAAGTTATGAAAAAATTGTGAGATACTTTTTTTATAGAGTGTTCAATTTCCTATAAAAATATGTATTGATCATTCACAAATCAATTGATAAAATAAGTCTTGAATATATTCTGAACCTCCCCACTACGCTATTTCCATAGCTTACAATGTTCTGAATAAGTCCCGATAGTTCTGCAATACCCACCACTAAACGCGGGACTTGGGAAATTTTCAGTGGAGGGAACTCGGAAAAATTTCTATCCTATTTCTATGGACTTGGAAAACATAAGACATGATCGATCGGTCGATTCCGTAAAATCATCGGCAACTTTCGTCCATTACCTTACAATGACACAAGGACAATGACAACATGGCTGTTTCGAGCGTCGTTGTTATGCATGTTTTTTCATGCGTTGTCCGATAATGTCAGTGTTATATTGTGTTTTCTTAAGTTCAATATTACATTCGCATAATAATATAATATAAACGAAATCTGTGTAGTTATGAAATCGATTAAAGACGATTCTCAGCTTTATATAGTGCAAAATATCTTGTTTGAAGATTCTCATACATCTTTGTAGTGAAAATGCGTCATGTTGTCTTTCTCGATGAACATGTGATAGCAGTGAAAATATTGTGAAAAAATGATATTAATGTGAATAAACAAAAAAAATATATTACCCAACACTTCAATTTTTTCATCATCCTCTCTTCTTTTTTTCATGTTTTTGATGTATTTTTTGGCATGCACATTGTGAATTCATAATCTAAATTTGTTCGTTAGATATTGAAAATTTCTTTCAAACCGGCAATTTTCAATGCAATCGAGTATATATTGTTACGTCGTAGGTGTTGTTGGACGTGGGTTTTAAAAACAGAAATATTATTTTATTTTGGTAGAGGATCGTTGCCTGCCACTACTATGCGTAGCTGAAGCGTAAGGATGTTATAAAGTGAATTAGAGATGATTATGAATTTATTTGAAACACTTATTAGTTGGTTTATTAATTAAACACATAAACTGGTGAATTACAATGTTGAGTAACGATTATGAATGTCTTTGATGCACTTAAATTATGATTATTAATTATTAACTGAGTTCTCGATACGTCTATAGGTATAATTGAAAAACAATTTATGATTGTATTGAAAACCGTTATTAACTTGAACTTGAATTATCATTACAAGAACAATTGACACAAAGATTCTGATTTACTTGATTTACTTGATTTACTGGACTTCGAGATTTATGTATTAAATGACGTAGAATTATGAATGAATGTGTTCGTGAACTTGATTCGAGAAAACGTATAAGTCGCACTTGGTATTCGCGTACTGATGTATCACTTGATGTAATCGTATTCGTATTGAAGATGTATATAAATTGTAGATCGAGTATTTGACTTAGTCGTATCTATGGTGTTGATTGTGAACTGAGAACTATCTTAGTCGTATCGGTGGTATGAGAGAACTCTCTTAGTCGTATCGGTGGTATGTGAGAACTGATGAGATTTGTTGCGTTTTAGTTTTTATAGACAAATTTTACTTATGTTTGAATATTTCTGTCAGCAGTTTCAAACGTTATTTTCCATTGGTTGAATTTACGTTAACAATTCAATAATTCGTTGAAAGTGACGAAAGGGTGACTCTTATTGGTCGAACAGTTCAATAGGTAGGGATACCTTACAATTTGCTGATTTTAGTTAACAATGTTTCTTGAAAAAATTGTGGAGTCGAATTAATGAAAGTTTTAGTTGAGTTTCAAATTTTATACGTTATGTGAAATAAGCATTTTAGTGTGAGAAAGTTATTCATGGTTTTAGTTTCTTTTGTTTCATCGAGAAGCGATTTTGACGGGAAGTTCTCATGTGACATCGGTATTTATACTCAGTTAAAAATAGATATTTCTAAAGTAAAAGCTACTATCACATAAAGTAAATGAAGTATTATATTATATAAAGAATATTCAATACAATAAATGGATCGATTAATTACTAAAATAAGAACATGTTACGAGATGCGAGATTATTTATTTGAAATAAGCGCGCTGCGACAGAGCGCAGGCGCGTGACGTCAGAAATGAGGGTAAAGGTCACTTGGGACCTAACAATATATACTAAAGCTGAATATGCTTGGTTTGTAATAAAAAAACAAAATATCAATCATCAATTGTTATTTTATGAACATGCACACAAATAATCCTCATCCATTATTTTGATTATTATTGCATGAAATAGAGATAAGGCAGTCGAGAGGCAGGGGGGATATAGCATTTCTTTTACGGATACAACGTATCACGCTTAGAGGTTCAACCTTTCCTCAACTGGTATAATCATTGAAAAATACATGGTGGGGAGGTTGTCTTTTGCTGATCTAACCCCTGAATCAGAGATTTGTGCATGGGTAACACGTTAATAACTGGTTAAAATATCATTGTAATAGAACATCCATTACTTATACAATCTGTATAGTAGCGATAATTTGGATATGTTATAGAGCGGTAAAATTTCGACTCGGGAAGTGGTTAGGATTTGATAATTCACATAATAGTTGGATAAGTGAAGAGGATTTGTGAAAAATGTTATGAGGGATTTTTGAATGAATAATATATTTTTCAAATATGTACATGTTCATTTATTTCTATCATATCATTACAATTATTTTGATTACTCAAATTACGATGACCCCATGGAAGAGTATCTGTTGTTTGTCGAGAAATTATTCTTTTATCATCCTCCCAACTTGAAGCTACTTTCCTTTGCACTATCGTATCAACTTCATGTTTTTCACTCCTAATTAAATATTGATTCACAGTTAACTTATGATGTTCAAATAGACATTGTTTATAATCATTGAATGTAATTTTTTTCAATAATGATCCTTTGATACATTTAGCCTTTTTATGATCATGATCATCATTCCATACTCTAAATGAATATAACTTGGCATACAGTCCCATTAATTCAGTCATGGTTCTCCCATTATTCTCATCTTTCATTGAACCTAATACTTTATTGTTCATTAATGGTATATTATAATTATTATTTGGTGGGAAATCACTAGTATCAAACTTATTGATATCACGTTTCATGATTTCATGAACATCGGGTGTAATCAAATGATAGATGAGACTATCTGTATCCGTATACATTAATTTCGATTGTTGATTCGGAAACATTTCCTTGATATACATATAATGGAAATCATAAATGAATATTTTCGATATGTCTAAAATAGAATATCCAACGAATATCGGTTTATTGAATTCAACTGCAACACGATTCAACCCAATAATAACCATATCCTCATCAAAGATGGTGCAGCTATGAAAGTTTGGTCTCGCAATAAGTGCTCGTTCACCACACCTTCAATCCTAATTTGTCACCAATTTCACTTCCTCATGTTTTCAAACATTCTCCATAGTTTTACCATGTACCGAATTTATCATCAATTTGAAAAATCCTTTTTGAAATTCATTTTTCGCTTTCTTTCTTAAATCAGTATTCAAATCTATGTATGGTTACAACCAAGGTGATTGTTCGAACTTCAGGATTCTGTGAATCTTATGGATCTTCATATCCAAACTTGAACATTGTTTCAATTTTTTGTAATGAATTGCATACTTATCTTTGGGTAGAAGCATTGTCATCAGTTTTGAATTTTTCCCTGTTGATGGTATGAAGTGTTGAGGACACAAAGGTAAATCACGATGCATGTCATGAAGTTCTTCTGAATATATCAAGTGAACTTTGAATATTGTGACGAAATTCGTCCGGGCGACGCCAATTATGCGTGCGAGAAAAGGGGATAGGTGCATTTGCACCTATCTCTGCAATAATTCCGGAGACAAGCCGAACGACACTGTTAATCGGGGCTGCATTGAGTGAGGACGTGTGTATGAGGCGCGTGTAACCGGTGTGCGCTGGAACGCGTGGTAAGACGACGGGAGAGTCGTGGAGCTGGACGTGGCGGCATCGACATGGCTGAGAACGCTGCCGCACACGAGATGTGGATGATCGGCAGTCAACCTAGTCTGAAGAAGATGTTGTGGAGGTGGTGGAATCGCTATAGCTGTTGATGTGCTGAGGTAGCTGAGGTAGTTAGAGGTGCTGAAGGTGATGAAGGGGCCGAAGTAGATGGAGTCGCTGAAGCCGTTGAGATCGCTGAAGGTGCTGAAGATGCTAAAGATGCCGAAGTGGCTGAAGTAGTGAAGGAAAGAGTGTGATGAAGTGAGGGATTGTAAATAGTGTAAAGAATGAATGTGAGAGCCCCTGTAGATCCCGTGTAGAATATAAAGTAAATAGAGTTGAGCGCCGAAATGCATTGTCCCCATGTATTCCCCCGCTCCGCTCTATACTCATTAGATTGTCGCTGCGAATTTATTGTATACTAGGTCGAAGAATCCACGTGTATAAGAATGGATAATTTTGATTATATAGAGTCGCGTTATTATTATTTTTGTTGAGCGTGAAGAGCGTATGATATATTGGAATGTGGACGCTTATTATTATTTTCATTACTATTATTTTCATATTATTTTTCTTTCATTATTATTAAATAGAGAAACATTTTTGGTTTATAATATAAATTAATTCTCCCGGTTTATTTATTGAATTACTATTTGAACGGGAGTGGCATTCCTTGTGTGCTGTAGTTGCTGCTGTTGCCGAAAATATGAATTAACGATTATTTTTGAATATTGTGCGTGGCGCCTAGAAAACGCCACGTCACAATATATACCCAAATGATGAATCGCTTGGAATGTTGGTTATGTCGTTTTCATTAGTGAATGCATTTTCAATCCACTTAAATCCACCAGATGGTGAATAATCACTCATAGCTGAACCATAAAAATTGTTGACATCGAAATACATGAGATATGATTGTTCTTCGTTTGGGTTGAATTCATCATCACTCATATACTTATTATTCGCTCTGGCATAACGATTCGAACATTGAGCTACACCACCTCTTATACCTTTTTCAATGAATAGTAGCATTTCAGGATCTCTTAAATGTTCTAATTTTATATTGATGTACTTGAGCATTGCATCGAAAGCTAAACCCGGTGCTGTGTAATAATATAATTCATCTAAATTGTATGTTGAGTAGCAACTGTGTCTGAAATTTTCGAAAATATCCGCTAAAAGTAATACATCTGTCTTGAGGTAAAGATCTGAATACTCTCCCAATGTTCAAATTTCAAATTTATCCCAGATCGTTTTCGCATGTTCATAATAATCATCTGTTATTCCGCGATCATTTAGTCTTGAAAAGAATTCATCTTTCGCTGATAATTCTTTCTCATCAAGTTTTTGCCAACTATCAATTTATCCATGAGGGAAAATACCTTTTCTTATAACTAATTCGTATTGATCGTCTGATTTATGATACTTTCGAGTTATCACTTTATCATCATCATTCATATTTGATGATAATTTATCAATACTACTGGCCATGAATCTATATGTGTCGATAAATCGTAGTGATGTTTCCGTATCTTTCGCTTTTTTGCTAAATGAATTATATTTTTCTCTATTTATTGGTAGTGAAAATAATTCTCCTTCGAAATCTTTAGCTCTTGATTTGATCAAAAAGTGTGAGTCATAACCAGGTAAGTTGTGAAACACTATGGGAATATAATATAGAAGTTGATAATTCAAATTGCAACTTTCAGATGCTGCACCACGATATTTTCCAGTCAGATGACAGTGATCACAATGTTTTTTATCACCTTCATTGAATGGTTTTTCACAAATATGACACAATCTTGCGTTGTCATACTCATGCTTTTGGTGAATCGTCAATGCCTTCATAGGTTTTTTATTCTCGAAAAATATTTCATTCATTTTTAATTGTGTTAAATTAGAAGTGTTAAATGCTCATTCATACAGTTTATCAGTGAACCATTTAATACAATTAGGATTTCTTTTTAATTCAAACTTCGATAATGATTCATCATATGAACAGTGAACATAATATGCAATGCTATGTGGGATATGTTTTTGAGATCCATGCGTATTTGATTCCAAAATACACTCAAGATCAGCATAAACAGCGAATGGTACAGATTCTTCATATTTATAATTACTGAATGATAGTATTTCTTCATGTTCTTTTGGTAAAATGACTCGAAGTGTCTTGTTAATATTTTGACAAACCATTTCGTGATTATCATAAGCATTAGATGATTTAAAATGGCATGAACATCTATCACAAATGTGAGTGTATCGTGTTTTGCTTATTTGCCTTGACCCTAATCATGAAAGGTTATGTATCCATGCAAAATGATAAATTTTTTTACAATCCTCACAATTACTTTTGATATTACTATCAATTATCAGTGAGTGAATTGTTGGTTCTTGACTATTCAGATTTTTGCCTATGTAATATGGAACTATATCAATTTTCTCTTGATTTTCATCCTCAAGACCATATACATTAATTGATAAATTATTCATCACCTCAAGTTTTGAGATTTGATCTTATGTCATTGGAAATGTATGTCCTTCATATTTCAGATTTGCTTCACTGTAATGAGGATATGATAATGTTTTATTTGTATTTATATTCGCTTGATAACGAGCTGCTATGACACTTCACAAAAAACAATATTCATCATTGCTCTCAACGTTCATTACCGCTTTCTTCAGTTGAATATGTCTGGATAATTTCACAAATGTGGATATACCACCACTCAATGCTGTATATTTATTGTAATTCACAACTAAGTTCATTATTCCATTCATCGACCAATCAGAATCACGTTCTTCAATTTTAGCATCTTTCACTAATAAAATATTTATATCGTTTTCTTTGTACCACTCATTGATATCGGTTGATCTTAGTATAGGTGTATTTTGCGTGTTGAAATATTCAATTTCTTCACCATACCACCATTTTTCATATTTCCAAATTTACATTATAATATAACATTCACTTTTATGTTATTATTTTCATGCATTGTTTGTTTCACTTTTGCTATAAAAGTGTCTTTTGCATCGTTCAAAAATGATTTCAAATCAATATGTTTAATGTTTCTGATCACACCAGTCTTAATTCTTCTATTGAGAACTGATTGTAATTCATTCCACTCTATATTATTTTCACTAAGCTTAATGTTACCACCAATAATATTATATTTTTGTCTATGTGATCTATTGAACTTTACAATCTATGATTGCAACTGTGAAATATATGTTAATACTCGCACTTTATCACTACGCGTTTTACATTTTTTTTAAATCTTATTGAGTAATTGTAAATTTTTAGCACCGATTCTTCGCCGTTTGTTGGCGTAAGTAATACTTTCCGTTGAATTATTCAATTTTAAGCATGTTTTGAAATCATCTTCCAAGTTTTTTATCAATTCACTATATTGATTTTCCATTTCGAATAAAATGTTAGTGTGAACTTTTACCGCTGAGATTTTTTTCAAAGTATTCCATTATTCGAATGAGCATCCTTTTATAATGGAAGGAAAAAGAAGAGTGGGGGAGACGAACAAAGAACTTTCAACGGTTTTGTTTATAATGAGAAGATGAATCGACCTCTAAATATTGCAGAACAAAGAACTTCCATCTATTTTGATTACATTTGGAAGATGAAATGACCTCTGAAATACTGTAGAATTTCAAACCGTTTTTCTTGAAAGAGTGAGGAACCAATGATCTGAAAGAATGATAACGTGTTGAAACTTCTTTCAACCGATCGGAGAGCAGCATTTTGATGACGTCATCTTTTTACGTGTTCAAACTTGTTTTGACCAATCAGAGAGCTGCATTTTGATAAGGTCATCTCTAAACGTGTTCAAACTTGTTTGAACCAATCAGAAAGCAGCATTTTGATATAACTCCTAAAATATTGTAGAACAATGATCTTCTAACCGTTTTTCTTGAAATAGTAGGGGAACCCATTATCTGAAAAAATAATAACGTGTTCAAACTTGTTTCAATCAATCAGAGAGCAGCATTTTGATAACGTCATCTCCAAACGTGTTCAAACCAATCAGAAAGCAGCATTTTGATATAACTCAAAATATTGTAGAACAAAGAACTTCCAACCGGTTTTCTTGAGAGAGTAGGGGAACTAATTATCTGAAAGAATAATAACGTGTTAAAACTCGTTTCAACCAATCAAAGAGCAGCATTTTGATGAGGTCATCTTTTAACGTGTTCGAACTTATTTAAAATCAATCATAAGATAGAAAAATCATGATCACTCCACTCACTCTCATATCTTCCAGTATGAGAGTTGGGTGAAAGTTATAAGAAGCACAAAAATTTGTCTATTTTCAACATTTCATCTTTGAACAAGATCAATGAAGCATACATCTCAAATTCTTAAAATCATATTTTTCTGAAATGGACTTCTCTAAATTGAATGATATTTGTCGAGAAGGGAATTTTCCACCAACAAAGTCATGGAATCAGCTAGAAGTTGAAATAAACTATAAAGTGACTGAAATGAAAACTGTTGAAACAAAATTTTGATAAAGTATTGTCGTGACATTGAAAGAAGAATTCACTGTTTTCTACCGGCAAAAATTGTGAAATATCTGTTGAAAGAACGAGACAAATACAAATTGTTAGCAGATGCAGCAATGAATGAAAAACTTAACATGCATTACATTGGTGAACAATATAGAGAATGTGAATTCATTAATGTTGAATGAAATGAGTGATATAATTGTATGTTAATTCATTTTTTGAATAAAAGAAATGAAACTCATTTCATCATGTTCTTTGTGATGTGGTGGCTCGCCACGCATCGAGAAAGAATGAAAAGTATGAATGTGGTATGGACGAATGAGTGCGAGTGGGAGCAGCGAGACCACGAGCCGACCCGAGGATGGACGAACGTGACCGAACGAGTTGGAAGACGACGCAGCGAGGCACGTGCGTGCAAATAATTAATTAATTCGGGAGAACGATGGCGAATGCCTAGTGAAAAAAGCGTAAAGAGAGAACCATGAGGATCGCCGAGTGAATGAGGCGTATAATAACGGTCATGGCGGGCGCCGTAAGAATGAGGCGTGTGAGAAATAAAGATGGACGTTAGGAAAACCTGGTGCAATGAAGAGTGAGCTGTGCAGGTGTAGTAATGGTAATGGTAGTGAAATAATGCCAATATGATGTCCAGGATTAGAGACGAATTATGTGATTGCCAAGAGAAAGAGCGATGCACAATGTTGTCCAAAGATATAATTGGAATATTTTACGTGGTCAATACGTGTTTGAACAGATGTACTTATGGATCATCATGTAGCGAGCATCTATCATCAATCACATTGCGGCCATTTCATGGAGCCAGATCCTAATAATACCAGGTCCATAGTGGTGAAAGATCAAAGTATCAATCTGGAATATATAGAAGCTGAATTAATTAATGAAGATAACGATGCGGCTACTGAGCACGAGATTCCAATGAAACGCGTGAATAGAGACAGTAAGAAATGCGAGTTCGGAAAAATAATTGTCGGGTGGATAAATCAGATATTGTGTAAAAAGTATGCAGTATAAATTGAGTGAATGTCCGGTATCATTATTGTTAAAATGTTCGTTTGATATGAGAAGTATGAGAGTGTTAATTAAACAAATAATGAACCCCTCCGGATAAAATGTTCCCCATTAATTAACGCTTGAATATTCGAACGAATAGGATAATAGTAAAGAATGAATTGTGTGATAAATCGTGTAATAAGTGTAGTGAGTGAAATGTATGAGTGAAAAAGATATTTTTTGTGTGGAAAATTATTGTCGCACTGCCGTAGACCCGTCAATCGTCACGGCCAAATTTGCGAACATTTATTTCAATTCATTATTGAAAAAAAAAGAAAGACATTATTAACTTTCGAGTACTAATATTATTTTTTCATACGGATTTTTCAATAATAAATAAATTAACATTATTATTTTCTTTGAAATTATTTGATCAGAGTATCATTTTATTTTTGTGTGAAAAAGATTTCCCCGATAATTTTCAGCCAATTTCAGAAAATCGGGGTGGCATTCCTTTCATCCAAGGACAAGGATAACGGTAGCGAAGTTTTTTCAGGGACAAAAAACCGAGCGCCGTTACAACTTATTATATATAACCTATCAATTTGACATATAAGGAATAGTTTCATCACATTTCGATGTATTCTATTCATTTATTTGTTGAGGGTTTGAGAAAAAGAAATCATTGAAAATTACATTTTTAAAATACAAGAAATGTATATATAATATATATATTGTTTATTTGTTTATGGATATATATATGTATATATATTTGTTTTCAAAATTTTATACAATGTTACATTACTTTTTAGTGAACTCCTCTTTTCTATCTAATATGAATTGCTTCGTCTACTCCAACATTTGAAACATTTTGGGAGACATTCCTATTATATTATGCATCAAATCAATAACAATGGTTGAATCTTCGATTTCATCAGATGAATATATCGTTGAATTACTTGCGTTTTCTAAATCTTGTTTTTCAACTTCGTATTCACGTTTTAGATGGAAAATATTCATCATCAAGTCGTTCACACTTTCAGACATTTGTGTTAACATTTCAACCATCATACCGATACTAATATGTATGTATAAACACTTTGGACATGCTTCTTGTAAGTTCTCATGAGCTCGTCAACGTAAAATTCGTAAAACATTAATTCGATAACTCACAACATTATTCCAAAGATGTTTCTTTGGAATAATTTAGTATATTCGCTGGAGGTTGATCACCGAAATGTTTATAAATAATATTAGACCAATTCGATTCATCTGATGGAAATGTTTTTAATAATATCACTTCTTCTGATGTTGATGTTATAGGTTATTCATCCATGTTGAAATCTTTCATCACTTAAATATAAAATCTTTTTCACATTTGACTATAAAATCTTTTGACACTCGCATATGAAATGAATGCACTATAGGTAAAATCTTATGCTTTTATAGTGATATCCCTACTTCTATTATTTCATGACACAAAGTTACTGCGCGAATAAATTAACGGTTGAAATAACTATTTCTTTGTTCAACACAAAAAATTTCACTGCGTAGTTGGAAATGACGATTGGAATGATACAATCACAGTCGAACTGATGCAATAGCGATCAAAAAAGTAATTAATCATGCTGTAATATCATTGGATAATAGAAAGAATGAATTAAGAGATATTTCCAAAACTAACGTGATCGGATGAGTGAAAGAAAAGATGGATAGATACATTGTCATTGGATATCAGCGGCAAATGAATTGGGGGAAATACATGGATCATATGTAATGATACAGTTATTGTTACCCCCACCTTTTTTCGAATGATTGAAGTAGTTGTAAAATTATTCACCAAACATTTTGTGAAACGTGTTCATAATATTTTTACGCTGAAATTGACGCATGCGCATTGGTAGATCATGAATTCTACTGATAATATATGGAGTACATGAGAATCAGCCATATTGTTTCCTATGTAAAAAAATTTTTCATATGTAGTACTATAGTACATGAAAATCAACCATATTATTCCTCATATAAAAATATTTAAATGGTATCATAGTACATGAGAATCAACCATATTGTTTCCACGTAAAAATTGATCGATCATGAATTCCGTCGATAATACGCAGTACTATACATAGTATGACATATTGTTTCCGATCTGTAACATCACATTAAACGACTGCGGGGAATACAGAACTCTAACTTACCGACTGTGGTGAAATATGGCGCGCTATTGTACGAAATTTGAATTTGATCCAGAACATGGCCTATATCACTACTGTGATTTGCGTGTTTATGGTGTTTATCTGTGTTTCGTTCATTTTTTTTCATGTGTGTTTCAGTTTTCTGTCGTGTTATGGCTGATGTGTTTCTGTGTTGTGTTTATTGTGTTGTTTATGTGTTTATTTGCTTCTATGTGTTTTATGCATCCTTTGTAAGAGGCTGTGTACCCATAATTTCCGCATAATGCGCATTTCAGATTATTTGTTATCCGCTATTGTGTCTAATGTATTTTTTGCAAAGTGACAGTTTTTTGCCGTGTGGTTACCTGGGAATTTTCGCATCTAAGTGGCATGTTGCAGTTTCTGGACGAGTGTCTTGATCTCTGGCATTTCCAGCATTGTGTTCTTTCTTTGTTTAAGAGTTTTTCCTAAGTTATTGTTGGGTATAGTAAATATTTGATTTTTATTAGTTCGTTCATATTACTATCGCTAGATATGTGTATTTGAAAAATTAGGAGTTTTATGTCGTTTAACAATGAGTGTCTAGTTTCAAATCTGTTTATTTTTATTATCATTTGTTTTCGGGGTTTTTGTGTTTTATTGCTTTTTCTATTCCTTTTTCTGAGTAATCCTCATCTAAGTTTTTCATAAGGATAGATTGTGTTTTGTTTGATTTCAATGTGTATGTGAAATATTGAGTATTTGCATTTGTTAATATGTTTGTGATTGTTGTGTGATCTTTTTCGTCTTCTACATATATTATGTGTGAGCTTGAGTTTATTTTTTTCGTTCCAATTGTTTCATTAAGTTTGAGGTTTACCGTGTTTTCTATGATGTTAATTATGTCTTGCGCTGGTTTGTTTTAGACGTGGATCGCTGATGGCTTCAAATTTGGTTGATGTTGAGTTGAGCAGCTTCTGATGTTGTTATCTGCATGTATTTGTTCGGATGATTCAATTCAGTTCCGTTGTACATCTCTTTGTTGCCGTTGTGTTCTTTTTGTTATTGATGTATAAAAGTCATCTGCGTTTATTTCTGAGATGAACGTTGTATTTGTGTTGATAGATGCTGATTGTTGGTTCAATTTTGCCGCTTCGTTGGGTTCTCTCATTTGTTGAGAATTGTTTTCGTTATCCTTTTGTTGATTTGCTTGATTTTTTGTTTCATTTTTAATTTAGTAGAGTCAGTATCCTTTCGTCTTTTTATTTGATTGCCGCTTTTAGTTTTTGTATTTTTGCGTTTAGATTTTCTATCATTTTTAATCCCAGTGAATACGTTGTGAAATGTGCCCGATTGACCCTTCAAAAATCGGGACACATTCAAATGTTACCCTAGTAACTCGTTCGTTCTCGTTGAGGGATGCCACCCCGATGACCTGTAATGGACTAATGATTTCGGGGGAATCTGACTTTTCCAATAGAATATGATCCAATAGCTGATTTCGAAATAACAAAATTAGATTTATTGAAAATATTACTTTGATGAATAAACGAAAAGTAACCCGGATGGAAAGAAAAATAACATAACAAACGCAATTAAATGAATATGCCTCATTCGTGGCGAAATAATAATAATTAAATAATGTTATATGAAAAAAAAAAAGGACAATGATTCTACTGAGTATGATATTTTACGATTACAATTTTTATTTGTATCTTGTTCTGGTCGTGTGAATTGACGGGTCTACCTCGATGCGGTATAACAATGATTCTTTCTATAATAATTATCGATATCGATATATTTCCGAATATATGATTATTTAACTTACTTATAATTTAATCGTTTGCCTTCCGTGGCCGCTATTATTACTGTAGATCACGTCGCGCTGTGGAAACAGTCGTGAAAATTAACATTGGCCGCTCGCCAAGTGGTGATACATTAATCTGTCCGATCACCCACGTTTTAAGCCAATATAAATTACTGTACTCACACAATCTCTCTCAACCGCGGTGATAATACTCTTGGAGAATATGTAATGCTCTTTCGCCAAAATATACATCTCTACGCTCTATAATTTTGCACGTACAATCCTTTTTCTCCTTTTATAATCACTCACTATAATTATTTTTATACTATTTTCACTCGCTCTATGCACATAACATACGTACTCGAGGTCCGCCGTGGAAGTGCCGTCCAGAATGGCTCCTTCCGTAGTCTTCTCCTTCCCAGCATCACCGTAGTAGTCATTTTATATCCATAATGAGTCAAAATTGCATCCGTATTATTCCATTAATTATGATTAATTTACATTGGTCCAATTCAAATGGTGAAATAATAGATAATTATTTGATTGGTTGGCAATTTTGTTTTTGATTTTGCCGCCAATGTCAGCCATCTTAGTTCCGAATTCTGATCTCCTATTGGAGAATTTCAAATAATCAAAATGGTCGCCTCAAGACTCGAGCGCCACCTTTATTTATTTGTCGCCACGATTACCATTCTCGCCATGCATCGATTGTATACATTTCGATCATGTGAGGTTAACCCATGCTGGGTATATATAGTGAACGTTGTGATATTGTCGTTCATCATTATTTATTACTGAATGGTTGTTGAATTCATCTATTGGATTTTACTGTTGGATCCGGATGTTTTCTCATTGATTGCTGCTTTTCTCCATATATTTTATGATTATTGGATTAATTACTGCATCAGCATGACTTTATTGTATCCTTATGTTGTCTCGGCATTCCTGGTGAGGCTCATTTGGTATTTTTTCATTCATACTCATATTTTATATTCATTCATACTCTTAAATTAATTATACATATTTATTTTGTCCACAGCGCAACGGATTATAAAAATAATATATAAACTATATGATGGGTAGCAAGCCACCACATCACAACGTTTACGTCAAATTGACGTCAGAATGACGTCATGATATGTCGGGTGTTACGTAAGAAACAAGTCACTTATGAGTCATATATAACTCATTGTTTCATACTTCCTGATGTAAGACTTTCATGTAATAAATATAACGTAAGTATGACGTACACGCAAGATCATTTGTGACATAACTGACGTCAGTCTGCCATAACAATGATCTCATAGTGATGTAAAGTTGTTGAAACAAATCGCTGTCTCACAAATGACTTTCAATCGACTCCACCGTGACTTATTAAACATGTAGATGACATAACAATAAACAAATAAACAAATTGCGCGATTATAGTGTACAGAATGGCTATATAACATATATTTGTTTGATATAAGTCAAGCTCACAAATACTTACATACAAGTCTCCATTTGTGAGAGTTTATCAGTGTATATACAATTGTTCTAAATGCATAACTGTTCAAATGTTTATAAAAAATTATATATAATTACATGAAAAATAAGTGAAACATTTTGATCTTATTAAACTGTGAGTATTCAAATTTATATTAGCCTAGAAATAATAAAACTCAAAACTAATTAGGTTAACCTTTAATAATGTGTCATGAAAAATAATTTATACTTTGTTAGGTCCCAAGCGACCTTTTCCTCTTTCCCCGCAATCGTCAATTTCTCTTTTATCATATTTTTGTCGTTCGCTATTGTGCACAATATTTCTCGCATAAAAGTAATATGGCTGCATACTTTTGTACGCGCTACCATTTAAATTCAATACGAAGCATCGCATCTCGGATTATGTTAACGTTTCATTCATATTAATATTATATTATTCTATAAGATTTATTTTATAACGACATCGACTAAGTTAATTATTTAAGACTTAAATTTATATCTGTGGGAACACACTTTTTTTATTCTTCTCATACGATATTCAATACTATCTTCCACTTTGCACAAAGATTCTAAGAAACTTCTTTTATTCAAATCTAAAGCGTTATCATATTGTGCTAACGCAACTGCATGCAACCATGAGAACGCGTTAATTTGCTGACCAAACGAAATTTACCTAAAGACTTTTCTCATCACTAAAAATCACTTCTCGTTCTACCATCATATACGACAGTTCTCGTTCAGACCTCAAGGTGTCGACTCCAATTCTAATATCAGACTTCAAATCAAGTACAAGTTTAAGTATCAATACAAATCCAAGTTTTATTCTATCTCTGAATCTTTACTCCGATAATTTCTCTAATATCAAGTCGCGCTTTCGAGAGCTCAAAATTTACAGTTTATAATTATTTTAATTATTATCAATAACTTTACCTTTATATCATAGTGTAAGTGAAATAGTTATAGTGTTAGTGAGTGAAACGAAGTAAAAACGATAACCGTCGTGTATCGCGACTATAAATATAGAACAATCATAAAAACGCTCAAATTAAGTTTCATCATTGTAAACTAGGTGATAACGAGTGATTAATTAATAAATGGTAAATAGCGTATTTTCGTGAATTATTCAATACAAATCCATGAACCTATTCTCAATCCATCTATCATTAACTCACTTATACCATCCTATGCACTTCAGATACGCATAGTAGCGCCAACAACGATCCCTTACCAAAAAATAAACAAATGATGCGTGAAGTCCCTACGCGCAGATGAAGTGAAACTTCACATAATAAAATATAAAAACAAAGATTATATATTTTAAATGATTTCATATTTTTAATTATTTTTTAATTATTTTTAATTATTTTTCTATCTATCTATCTATCTATCTATCTATCTATCTATCTATCTTTCTTGTGATTTTGTGACGTCACAATATATATATATATATATATATATATATATTGTTGAATACCAAATACCCATTGTTGAATACCAAATACCCATTGTTGAATACCAAATACCCATTGTTGAATACCAAATACCCATTGTTGAATACCAAATACCCATTGTTGAATACCAAACACCCATTGTTGAATACCAAATACCCATTGTTGAATACCAAATACCCATTGTTGAATACCAAATACCCATTGTTGAATACCAAACACCCATTGTTGGATACCAAATACCCATTGTTGAATATATATATATATATATTGTTGAATACCAAATACCCATTGTTGAATACCAAATACCCATTGTTGAATATTTAACGCTTTTCATTCCCGAAGTCGATTAAGAAGTTTCACTTCAAAAAAATAAATAAAATACGTCCAACACCAACCAGGACGTAACAACTTGAATAAATCAAACATTTTTTTCAATCAGCAAACTATTAATATAAAATACTTTACTGTGCATTAATTTTTTTTTCTTAATTACATTGAAAAATATGTTAAAACGTGCAATAATATTTTTTTTCAAGTTCCACATTGGACTTTTTTTCCAATTTTAGTATTAAAATGTTATTTACTATAATATTGCACATGTACTTCTTTATTTGAAGAATCTCAAAAATTATTATATGAGCCTGCAAGTGTCTTTTATTTTCGGTGTAACACATTAAATTTTTTTTGTAAATTGTTGTTATTGTTTTTAATCTCAATTAACTATGAAAAAAAGTTATATTGTACACTTTGTTTTTTTTTTTTTTCAGATAGTCGGAAATTTTTGTGTCATTTTCATAAAACAACAAGATGCCTAAGCCCATAAGATATGTTAGTAAACGAAGAGTTTATCAAATGATTAACCAAGAGATTCACACTACAACAATAAAAGAAAAATGTGACAATCAAAAGAATTATTGTATGATAGGAAATATTTCATCAGAGGTTACAAACAGCGTTTCAATAGTTACTCTTGGAGACAATAACTCATCCGAAATCATGAATATTGTGCCAGTGGTTATTTCTGATTCATCTAATGTAAGTGAAAACAGTGTTAATGTTTTTGATGAAGAGCGTAAGGATCATAATGAAATAAATGCCAAAAATATTGATCATCTCAATATTACAATAGATAACAAAACTGAAAAACCATATAAACCTGAGTATGTACAATTTCATCGAGAAGACGAATCTACTAGAATAACAAATAGTTTATCGGAAGATTTGCGGTTTTGATTATCTGAAAACTGTATATCCCAGAAAGCTGCAAATGATTTGATCGCGATATTTCGAAAACATGGGCATCAAGACGAGTTGAAAAAAGATGTTAGGACTTTAATGAAAACCCCTCGTAATATAACAGGGAAAATTATTCATGGTAATGGCGGCTATTACTTTCATTTTGGGATTGCAAACGGATTAATTCGATCTATCGACAAATACTATGATATTAGTCCTGATCTGATTGCAATCCAACTTAATTGTGATGGGATGTCATTTTACAAATCATCAAACAGTCAATTTTGGCCTTTGTTAGCTGCCATTGAAGCTGATATTTATACACAGCCATTTTTAGTTGGTCTTTTCCATGGGTTTTCTAAACCCAATAATTTTAATGTTTATATTAATCCGTTTGTTGATAGATGAAAACCTTACACGGAAATGGGATCATAATTAATGGTCGAAAAGTTGATGTTCGTCTGAATGCAATCATTTGTGATGCCCCGGCTAGAGCATATTTAACACTGACGAAATCTCATAGCGGATATTTTGGTTGTTCAAAATGTATTCAAGAAGGAAAGTGGGATGGTTATGTTAATTTTCCGGAAATAACCCTCTCCGGACAGATGAATCATTCAAAAATAAACAGGACGAAGATTACTATCTAGGAGAATCTCTGCTTCTTGAATTAGATTTTGGTATGGTATCACAAATACCTCTAGATTATCAACGCCTTATATGTTTGGGGGTATCGAAAAAACTTTTGCTGCGATGGTCAACGGTTCAAGAGATCAACGACTGTCAAATGATCAAATAGATGCTATTTATGAGGGTTTGAAGGCCATGAAAGTTTGTATTCCGGCCGAATTTGCAAGACAACCTAGACTTTTAGATAGTGTAGGAAAGTGGAAGGCTACTGAGTGTCATCAGTTCTTATTGTACACTGGTCCAATTATACTAAAAAAAATATTACCATCTAGACATTACAATCATTTCATAGCTTTAACTGTTGCCATTCGAATTTTATGTGATGCTCAGAAATATCTAGAGTATAATGACTATGCTGATCAATTGTTAAGATGGTTCGTTTGTGAACACAAAAACTTGTATGGATCTAATGCAATATTATATAATGTTCATAATTTAATTTATCCAGCGAACGACTGTGATAAATATGGGCTATTAGATAATTTTAGTACATTCAAATTTGAGAATCATATGTCTAATATTGAAAATGAAGTCAAGGATGCACCAAAACCATTAGAACAAGTAGTAAATCGTATATACGAAGAAAATTCATTACCACTCATCAGAAATATTGATCGATTATATCCCGTAGTGAAGAAATTAAATGATGATGAAATTATATCTTTAGAAATCAAAGATTTTACTGTAAGTACCAAATAAAATGAAAACTGTTGTTTATAAATAGATGATAATATTTCAATTATTGATGAAATTTTGGAATCTAATGATGAAATAAAATTAGGAGGCAATTATTTCTCTAAATTTAAATCACTATTTCTGAAACCATGTGACTCCAAAGAACTAGGCATTTACTCTGTAAAAAAAAATTGTACTTCAAAAGTAATAACTGTTACAACAGACGATATAAAGTCAAAATGTTTATATTATTCTGATCCAAACTGTGATGATTTTGTAGTTATACCATTATTACAATATAATAACTAGTTTTTAAATATCTTGATATTTTTTCTTTAAAAAATTACCTCAAATCTTTTCATATATTTGATGAGATAATAACGTCGGAGTTCACGGTCAGTTTGATCTGAATACTACATATATAGACTTACTATGTAATTATATTAATTATCTATGTTTATAGCAGAATACATATAAATGATAGGTGTCATTGATTGCTCTTTCTAAGAAACCTCATCATCACCTATTATAATCAATCTAGTTATAGTCAAAAATTATTTGTCAATTTCCCACTTTTAATACGAACGTACTTGGCGCGTCCGATCAGTCGATGAATTTCATATTCGTTAAAATTTTATGCATAATTTACTTTGATAGCGAATTTGAGCACTTACATATTGCATTTATACCACATATATACATATATACCACGTATATGAGTATAAAATAATAACAAGATTCATGTAAAACCTGTACTTAACGACTGCATTGATAACATAAATGAAAAATTAATCATTCCATATAGTTATGACGTCATTATCATACAAGCTATATGTAAAAAATGACTTTTGGAGTAAGTTTAAAGTATGACGTTCTTCTTAAAATAGTTTGACGTAAAAATAAGACTTGTTTCTTATACGTACATATAAGATTGGATTGTTATGTCACTTTTACATCAGAACATTGACTCGTAATTGATGTAATTGTATGATTTTCATATTACATAAATAATACATAAACTTATGACTTTGACATGACGTCACAATACGGTTGAAATATTTTATCAACTGTATGTAAAAAAATGACTTGAACCTTGATGTTGAAGTATGATGTTCTTCGTACATCAGTTTTACGTAACAGTAAGACTTGTCTCTCACATAAGAATATGATTGGATTATTATGTCACTTTCACATCAGAACATTGACTCGTAATTGATGTAATTGTATGATTTATATATGACATAAATAATACATAAACTTATGTCTTTGACATGACGTCATAATATGATTAAATTATTATATCAACTCTATGTAATATTGAAGTCATACAAATAGCATCATACCGAAGTCAAATTTTATGTCAGCAAGATATCACAGTGATGTTATTCCATATCAATAGACACGGTAGTGTCTCGCGCCAAGTTCACTGCGGAGCGAAATACACGTACCGTGTAACTTTACGCGAATATCCGAGTTTCAAGAGACCACTATGATGAGATTTCATATATGCACTAAATTTAGCGGAAAAATAATGGGCGCAATCGAGAGCTCGTGTCCAAATTATATAATAAAACTGACTTTATTTTTTTCCAACATGCCGTATAATGGAAGATATATTGAGTTAAAGTTGATAAAAGTTGAAAACAGTCGATTTTCACGATGAAAAATTCAGTCTTGGTCGTCGTCGTCTTATTCAATATGTTTATGGTTACATAAGCTTGTCCCTCTCTAGTTGAATCGAAGTGTCCCCTAGTGTCCTGTTTTTTCTCGCTTCACGGCCTGTGTGTTTCTCTTTCTTTAGGTCCATTTTGGAAAGTCTTTTTCTGATACACATTATCACTATAAGTTCATCCTTTTCTGTTATGACGAAATGATTCTTTTTCTACTCTAGCGGACAACTCTAACACAAATCAAGATTATCATGAAAAATATAATAATTATTATTATTTCTCTACTATTCGATTAATTTCACAGATTAATTTCGATTTCGAAATTAATCTGTGAATAAGCAAATAATAAATTATTATTATTAAGAATTAAGAATAATTACGAATAAATTATCGACCAAAAAAATGTTATGTATAGCATGGTGATTTGTTTGCCATTATGAAGTATTTACTCTTTGTGGCTCCACATTGGACCACTCAATGAAATTCCACATATATAGTGATGTCTTTTTTTATAGATTTTTATATAGATGAATTATATTCATTTTCTATATGTTTATTAAGTATAAATCAGAAAATATCGATTATCTTCAAAAGTTTCAATTTTAATTATTGTACTTTGTGACGACCTAGGTCGCACACGTACAGTAAAATTCCCATGGCTGGTTGGTGCCAGAGAAATAATGCTCTGGTATCGGCAAATGCTATCGGGGAACACCATTTTATTTTAATCAATTTTTTTATTCATGTATATCGTTCAAACCGGGGAGGATTAAAGAGGAAAAAAAAAAGTATACGAGCCGGGATCGAACCCGAGCCCGTCAGAGTCCGAATAATCAACCGACCGGGTGGAAGAACCGGCGAGTCCCACTACCACGCTGATACCAAGAATCCCCCACTGAACGCCGCAAGGCAGTGGGAGATGCGCCGTCCGCTTTTGCGCAACGTACGCCGCGGAGTGGGAGAGGCCCGCCGCAGCTACATAAGCCACCGCACGAGCTCGCGGAGCTCAGTCTACGTCGAGCGCTCAGTACGAGCAACACCAGTCCAGCGACCCGTCTCCAGTATCCAGAGTGAAGAATCAACGTGGGAAAATAGTTCTTTCCAGAACTTCAAACCAATAGCTCTTTTGAGAGCTGAATTTCATCGCTTACGCCGAACAGCTCTTCTCAGAGCTCAAAACCAAGAGTTCTTTTAAGAACTACAGTTTCATCGATTTCACCGTGAGGACGCCGTATTCTTACGTTATCCCGTACCTTCCCGTATCCGCCACGTGTTCGCTGACCGCAGTAGACGGCAGCACGTGTACCCATACGACTCTGACAGCTAGCACTAAGCTGAGGAATCGTTCCTGCTTCCTACCGAGATACCTTTCGCTCGCAGTAGGCGAAGGTATCCTTCCGTCCTTATCCAGGGTGCCGACAGCTGGCACTAAGCTGAAGCACTTTTGCCCATCCTAGTATTCCTGCCCGTGGCACCGACAGCTGGCTCTAAGCTGAGGTGTCCTTGATCTCTCTCACGCGGACCGTATCGTCATAGCATTGCACGCGTACCGGGATTCTCAAACATTATTGTATTAGTTTTAAGAGGCATTTCGTGTCAAAGAACAAACTACGACTCAAGAAAATATTGTACGACAAGGAATCAACCTAACAATTGTACGACACGGGATTGCAATTTATTGTAAGAGCATAAATAAACGTATTCTCCATATCACCAAGGGGGATTCAAAACGAAATTCGTAAATTTGTCAAACGTTTCTTTCACCCTCACCCAGTCACGAACCCTGGAATTCGGCTGAGTCCAACGGCATAATCACCGAGGGTACCTGTCATCCGACAGTCGGACGAAAAAACGTTACAAATATTGGCGCCCAAACAGGGATTTGAATACGTTAAACACGTCAGAAGGGCGTAATACGGCAAGAAGTCAAAGAATCGACAAAATGTCCGACGGAGAAGAAGAAATAACCGGCCGCAGCTACGTCTGGAGGTTAACCCGAGCCGAGATAGAAACCGAAATGGATCGACACAATATTAGCTACGATCCAAAAGCTACCGTACAAGATTTAAAAAGAATTCTCTCGCATTATCTAAAGCGCATTCAATCAGAGAGTTTAAACCAAGCCTCAGCGAACGCAACGCTCCGGCAAGTAGAGGCGGAAATTCACCACAGTACCGCAAATATAGAAGAAATCCGTTCGTTACCAGATTCGCGACCCGCATCACCGCCACGACCAAACATGAACGATATACTCCAGTCCGTCCGTAACGAACTATCAGCATTCCAGAAACAAATACTCAACGGCGTGCACATGCAGCAGCCACAGCCAAACGCGAACGACGAATTATTACAGGCCGTCCGTACCGAAATGTTGAAAATGCGAGAACAAATATTTGACGATATTCGAACACAAATCGCACCACCAGAAACACCAAAGCGTAATCCCGTACCGTCACCGAGAACGCGAGAACCATTGCAAACACGGCATCATCTAAACATATTAGATGATGACTTGTTTGTGACAAGCCAGGTACGAAAATGGGACGCAACATTCGATGGAGAGAAGAACGTACTCACTTTTCTCGAACGAATAGATGAGATGAGGATGAGTGTTCACTTCACAGATAGGCAACTCCTCGAGTGTATCCCCATGGTATTAAAAGGCAAAGCACTGCAGTGGTATCGCAACAATCGAAGTAATTGGTTACGATGGTCCGAATTCACGGCCGCTTTGAAAGATTTCTTCCTTCCAGGGGACATAGATATGCAACTGGAAGAAAAGATCAAAAACCGAACGCAGGGCGCAAAAGAAAGCGCAAAAGACTTTATAATTGCGCTACAAACGCTCATGCGACGATTAGGCACGATGTCCGAGCGTAGACAAGTGGACCGGATTCACTTGAATCTACGGCCGGAATATCAGCATTATATTCGGAGACACGAAGTCGAGACTGTTAATGATATAATTAAACTCGCCGACGACTACGAAAGGCTCTGGCGAAAGAGGACACTTTTAAGGCACCACCGGCGGCTAGTCAGTCACTTATGCCTGAAACGGCGTATGACAAACCGGCAAAGGCCAAGAACCCCGATAGTCATCTTCGCGCAATAAACACTCCATATCTGCGCGAGGAATGCTGTTGGCGTTATGGGCAGCGCGGACATCGTCGTCCAGACTGCAAGAACGCAATGAAACTGTTCTGTAGCTGGTGCGGCAAGAAGGATGTTTATTCACGAGATTGTCCATGTATTAAACCAGCGAACGCATTTCAACCGCGTGCGCAATCGACGAATCCGCCGACAAATCCGCTAGTAAACCCGACAACCAACACGTGGGTCAACGCCACAACCAGGGCCGTCACGACAACATTCAAACCCGGTCAAAGAAATAGAAAGTAGAGACACCAGACCGTTCGTTATAACCGAGCTTGGAACAAAAATCTACAAGGGACTTCTCGATTCCGGTGCAATGAGTTCATTCTTGAACCTCGAGTCAATGAAGGAAGTAGTCGAACAGCGTTTAGTGACGATAACGGCGTCAGGGCTGGAGCTAGCTGTCGCTGATGGCAGACAGGCACGAATTACGGGCAAAGTCACCTGCCCCGTCATAGTCGAAGGTAAACGATACGTGCTAACGTTCCATGTTATTCCAAGTCTCAACACACCGGTATTATTCGGCATTGATGCATTAAAGAAAATGCAGTGCAGATTAGATTTTGGGCGTATGGTCAGTTATATCAATACGCTGCCCGAGGATAACGAGATGACCGAAGACGACGCGAAACTAGTCATTCAAGAAGAAATGGCTAAGTTTGAAGCAATTACTGGACCAACTACTGTCACCGAGCACGTAATTCGCGTGAAACCACAACAGGAACCGATTAAATTCCGTTATTCGCCTAGAAACCCGGCTATGCAAAAAATCATTGACGATGAAGTAACGAGAATGTTAGCCCAAGACGTGATCGAAGAGTCATCTAGTCCGTGGAGCTCGCCAGTAGTAATAGTAAAGAAGAAAAACAATAACTACAGGTTTTGTATCGATTTTCGTAAGGTAAATGACGTTGCGGAAAAAGATGCATACCCGTTGCCACAAATAAATGCCACTTTGGACAAGCTACGTAACGCTATGTTATGATAAGTGCTGAAATTTTATTTGAGTGATTAGATGTTACTTTTAGTGGACTGTATTTAAAATAATTAGATGGAATAGGATGTTGGATCGTAGCTCTAGATATTTGATATTGAATGTATTGTGCACGTGGTTGACAAGATGATTAGAAAAATATGACTTTGATTTTATTTAACACAATAATGATGAATTTATAGACACAAAAATAATGGTGAATGATTTGTTCAATTTGTTTATGATTGTTTTTGTCTCTTTATACGAATTTGATTGTCACTGATTGATTTTCACTGTAAAATTATTCGATTGAATATATGATGAAATGCCTTGATCACCGGTGCACATGTACTTCTTCCACGTGGTCGTAAATCACGCAGGCCGGTGAATTGATTATTTCACTGAATAATTATCCCTTTTGATAATTATTCTTTTTGATGATGTTCTCAGTTGATTTGACGTGGTGGTGTAGCTGATTGATTAGTTCTTTGATGCTGATTTTATTCAATAAATGATGAAAGGTTGGACTTCAATTTTGATGAACATATAAAATATGTCCGTGCACGTTGAGCGTTACTTTCAAGAAGAAGGAAGAAAAGTAGTTCCTTGCAAGTGCATGCTGGAAAGAATATGCGTCAATGACTTTAGGCTGTAATGCATTTTGGTCACTGCGCATCTGTTGTTATGCGCAACAAGTGTGCGTAGATGATCAGTTGCCCATGCGTTTTCTGTATCAATACGCACTGCAACGCTAAAGTGAATAGCACAATAGGCGATGCACTCAAAAGTCGCACTGACAAATAGTGCAAATATCTTATAACTTGAGAGGTGCTGCCCTACAGTGATCAGCTCTTTAATTAATTGTTTGAATCCGCAACACGCTAAATACATTACGACGCTTGATCTAAAAGATGGTTATTGGCAAATACCATTGAGTCAAGAGAGCAAACCAATCACGGCGTTTACAGTACCGGAAAGAGCGCTGTATCAATTTAAAGTACTACCGTTCGGATTACATTCGGCTCCAGCAACGTTCCAGCGTTTAGTTGATCGCATTATTGGCGCAGACTTAGAACCTAAGGTGTTCGTATATTTAGACGACATCGTAATACTCGGCAGTACGCTAGAAGAACATGTTGATACAATTAAAGAAGTTTCCAAACGACTACGTGGAGCCAATCTGCGTATAAATCCAGAGAAATGTCAAACACTACGGAACGAATTCAAATACTTAGGTCACGTGATAGATAGTCACGGGATACGTACCGACCCGGAAAAAGTGAAAGCAATCACGGGAATGAAAACGCCACAAAACATCAAAGACGTAAGACGTTTCATCGGCATGGTTTCGTGGTATCGTCGCTTCATTCCCGACTGCGCTAGTATCACGAAATCATTAACACAACTTCTGAAAAAGAAACACGTCTGGCATTGGGGTAGCGTACAAGAGGAAGCATTCCAAACCTTGAAAGAACAGTTAATGTCAGCACCGATATTAAGTTCACCGGACTTTTCGGAGCCTTTCGTGCTACAAACCGACGCTAGTAACGAGGGTTTAGGCGCCGTGCTGACGCAGGACACTACAAATGGCGAAAGTGTTATTGCGTATGCAAGTCGAACGTTGAACGATGCAGAGAAAAATCATTCCACAACCGAGAAGGAATGCCTTGCTGTCGTATGGGGGATACAAAAGATGCGTATGTATCTCGAGGGGTACACATTTACGATAATAACCGACCATCAATCGTTGAAATGGTTAAGAAACCTACAAAGCCCCTTCGGCCGCGTTGCACGCTGGAGTATTCATCTGCAGCAATTTGATTTCGACATCAAATATCGAAAAGGAAGCCAGAACGTACTAGCCGATGCGTTATCTCGTAGTCCAGACGAGACTCAATCAAATATCGACGACCACGACAAAACGTTATGTGCAATAGACTCCGCGGATAACTGGTACAATGATACGTTTGCCCTAGTACAGAAGCACCCAGAAGAACATCCGGATTACCAAATTAAAAACGGACATCTATACCGACATCTGTATCATCGGTTAGATTTTGCGCACGATGAACCGCGTTGGAAATTGTGCTTGCCAAAAGAGCATCGTGAAGCCATTCTTAGAGAAAATCATGACCAAGCCACAGCCAGCCACATGGGTATAGCGAAAACAATAGCGCGTGTCTCGGCAAATTACTTATGGCCGAGCATGAACCAAGAAATTGCACGATACGTCCGTACCTGTGAAACGTGTGAGCGATTCAAACCCCAACAGATAAAAACCGCGGGCCAAATGGGCACTACACGAGCAGACGAACCGTGGGAATGTGTAGCAATTGATTTTGTTGGACCGCTACCGCGATCCAGTCAAGGACATACATATCTATGCGTAATACAGGATAAGTACACGAAGTGGATAGAAATTCAACCATTGCGTCAACCGAAAGCCGTCAATATCGTAAGAGCGCTGAAAGATCGCGTAATATATCGTTTCGGATGTCCACAAACCGTAATAAGCGATAATGGAAGCCAGTTTGTAGGTAAAGAATTTACCGCATTATTAACCGAGTTGGGAATTGAACACCAACGCACACCGCCTTACTCTCCGCAATGCAATCCCGTGGAACGCACGAATCGCACCGTTAAGACCATGATAGCACAATACGTGCAAACAAGTCAAAAATCATGGGATAGAAATTTGACAGAATTGAATTTTGCGATAAATACCGCGCATCACGAATCTACGCAGTTTACTCCGGCTTACCTCAATTTCGGGAGGGAAATACACGCACCGCATACCATTCATACCGCCAAATCCGACCAGACACGATCGACGCAAATAGATCGATTAAAGGAATGCATGGATCTAGTAAAGATAAATTTGGCCAAAGCATTCACCCGGCAGAAACGTTACTACGACCAGAATCGTCGTGACTGGCTCCTGCAGGTGGGAGGCTGGATCATTAAACGTGAACATACTCTGTCATCAGCAATTGATAGTATTAATGCCAAGCTAACGCCGAAATACTCGCGACCATTAACGGTAACGAAAATCGTTAATAAATTTATGATTGAAGCCAGAAACGAGCATGGTAAGCACTTTCGTGTCCACGTGAAGGACGTGCGTCCATACTATCCAGCCGACAACGAATCACCAAAGGAAAAGGAATCCGAAAACACCAAGAAACCCCGTACCGAGTCGGAGGGACCAGCGAGCCAATCAGGCGCGAGTAGGTACCCGCGCGTAAATCACAGCGCACTGGGGCCTCAGCCCGGAGATCGTCCCCTCCACTAACTTCCAAACCAATCAGTACGCAGCGTAAATGTTCCCACACCACCCCGGTAACAACCAATCAGAGGGCCAGGGTATGTGTATATAAGTACGTACACCCCAGTATACAACTCATTCTCAACGCAACCATCATGGAAGAAGCTAAAGACGAAATTGACACTCAAACGCTCTTGCAAGATATAGATCGGAGTCATGCCGAGGCTGACCAGCTGATAACATCAGGGCTAGCGTTCTTAGAGGAACGAGGGGATATCACCAACTACACCATCCCTCGGTTAAATCCACGGTATGGGAACAAACGTGGAGATTGGATGATCGAAGAACCACCCGTCACCAAACCTCCGGTCCGCCGCTTCGTACCGCCGGCCAGGACTCAACAATCAAAAAGACCACGAGTAACAAACAGCGAAATTTTACCTCCACCGGCAAGAATAAAACCAACACGGAAAAAGGTAGTGAGCCGACCAGAAAGCACGCCAGAAGCAAAGGCACGAGCCGTACCACCGGAACAATTTAAAGCAGTAAGTCGGACAAAACCGCTGATAACACCACCATTGAAGCAGCCAGCAAAGCCCGTACAGCAAGTACCCGCCAAACCATCCACGTCGCAAACAGCAGTCAAACCGATCCCAGCAGTCAGTCAACCAGCCAAACCCACTACCTTGGAACCCCGCCCCGTAGCTCTCACCACGGTAGTAGCCTCCGCGGCGTTCCAAGGGGTGATGCGAAAAATCGCCTCGTTGACCGATACAACTACGACGAAATCTGCCAACGCTCAGACACCTGCCACAACAAAGACACCAATCAAGCTAAAAAACGCACCAACCCGTCCATCAATGCCAAAACCAAACCGCGCGTTAAGTGATTCCCAGCCCAAGCGGAAACGCAAGTCTGGTAGCCAACGACGGAAGAGCTTTTACCACAAGGAAGGCGACGCGATGTGGGAGATGGTTGAAAGACCGTATAGTTACGAGTGCCGGGAGATTTTGGGCCCGCCCAAGCAGTCCCATAAAAAAAAAAAAAAAAAAAAAAAAAAAATTATATAAAAATAATAAAATAAAGAAAAAAAAAATAAAATAAAATACCAAAGCCTTCTGCTAGTCGACCAATGAATATATGGGCATAGTCTACTTTTTTTATTATTTTGTTTGAGCCCACTCTAACTTAGTCTCTTTTATTTTTTTTTTTTTTTTGCAAAGAAAGAATCGGGTGTGACGACCTAGGTCGCACACGTACAGTAAAATCCCCATGGCTGGTTGGTGCCAGAGAAATAATGCTCTGTTACGGGCAAATGCTATCGGGGAACACCATTTTATTTTAATCAATTTTTTTATTCATGTATATCGTTTAAACTGGGGAGGATAAAAGAGGAAAAAAAAAAGTGTACGAGCCGGGATCGAACCCGAGCCCGTCAGAGTCCGAATAATCGACCGACCGGGTGGGGGAACCGGCGAGTCCCACTACCACGCCGATACCAAGAATCCCCCACTGAACGCCGCAAGGCAGTGGGAGATGCGCCGTCCGCTTTTGCGCAACGTACGCCGCGGAGTGGGAGAGGCCCGCCGCAGATACATAAGCCACCGCACGAGCTCGCGGAGCTCAGTCTACGTCGAGCGCTCAGTACGAGCAACACCAGTCCAGCGACCCGTCTCCAGTATCCAGAGTGAAGAATCAACGTGGGAAAATAGTTCTTTTCAGAACTCCAAACCAATAGTTCTTTTGAGAGCTAAATTTCATCGCTTACGCCGAACAGCTCTTCTCAGAGCTCAAAACCAAGAGTTCTTTTAAGAACTACAGTTTCATCGATTTCACCGTGAGGACGCCGTATTCTCACGTTGTCCCGTACCTTCCCGTATCCGCCACGTGTTCGCTGGCCGCAGTAGACGGCAGCACATGTGTCGTGTACCCATTCTACTCTGACAGCTGGCACTAAGCTGAGGAATCGTTCCTGCTTCCTACCGAGATACCTTTCGCTCGCAGTAGGCGAAGGTATCCTTCCGTCCTTATCCAGGGTGCCGACAGCTGGCACTAAGCTGAAGCACTTTTGCCCATCCTAGTATTCCTGCCCGTGGCACCAACAGCTGGCTCTAAGCTGAGGTGTCCTTGATCTCTCTCACGCGAACCGTATCGTCATATCATTGTACGCGTACCGGGATTCTCAAACATTATTGTATTAGTTTTAAGAGGCATTTCGTGTCAAAGAACAAACTACGACTCAAGAAAATATTGTACGACGAGGAATCAACGTAACAATTGTACGACACGGGATTGCAATTTATTGTAAGAGCATAAATGAACGTATTCTCCATATCACCAATGTGGATTCAAAACGAAATTTGTCAACCGTTTCTTTCACCCTCACCCAGTCACGAACCCTGGAATTCGGCTGAGTCTAACGGCATAATCACCGAGGGTACCTGTCATCTGACAGTCGGACGAAAGAACGTTACAACTTGTAGTAAAAAAAGAAGTGATATCAAAAAAGGACAAACTTTTTTCAAAAAAAAAGAAAAAAAAGGCGCCAAGTTCATGTGTGGCAAAAAAATTGAATTACAAAAATTTCTTTGCAAAAAGTTTATATGAAAAAGTTACTTTGAAAAAATTACCCTACAAAAAGATTTGATATCAGTCATTTGTTTACCAAGTACACAATATAAGGTTATACATATACATGTATAGACTTACTATGTATTATATATTATATATTATATATTACATATTTGTTATACATTGTATATTATATATTATATATTACATATGGACTTACTATGTATTATATATTATATATTATATATTACATATTTGTTATACATTGTATATTATATATTATATATTACATATGGACTTACTATGTATTATATATTATATATTATATATTACATATTTGTTATACATTGTATATTATATATTATGTATTATATATGGACTTACTATGTATTATATAATATATAATATATATATTATATAATATATAATATACAATGTATAACAAATATGTAATATATAATATATAATATTTAATACATAGTAAGTCTATATATGTATATGTATAACCTTATATTGTGTACTTGGTAAACAAATGACTGATATCAAATCTTTTTGTAAAGTAATTTTTTCAAAGTAACTTTTCCATATAAACTTTTTGCAAAGTAATTTTTGTAATTTAATTTTTTTACCACACATGAACTTGGCGCCTTTTTTTTCTTTTTTATTAAAAAAAGTTACATCATACTAAAATCATGAATTGATTCATCATTATGTCATGTTTACGTAGAAGTTTATGATCTCTATATGACCTGTATATGACGTCAAATTGAGGTCATGTGTTCACTGGGATATTTAGTTGTTATTATGGCTTTCGTCTCCTATGTCCATTTCACTTTCTGATGATACTTTTTGTTCCTTATCTTTTTTGCCTCTTTTATTTGAAGTTGGTGTTATTTTAATTTTTGTTTTACTCGATATGGAGCGAGTTGGTTTTTTGATGAATATTTTCATATCTGCTTCATTTGGATTGAGGTCAGCTGCTATTGCTGTCAGTTGTTTTATTTCTTGTGAGTTATTTATGCATTCTGATTGTGTGAATGGTGAGTTTGATTTTTTGATTCCTGTTTTGATCAATGTGTTTTGATTTGTCTGCTCTTTTTGATGGTTTTTGTTAGCTTTCAACATTATTGGGCTGGGGGGATGCCCCACATGCACTTTTGTGTTGAAAAGGAATAAAATTTATTTTTTTCCATTATTTTTTTTTTATTTTTGGATTTTGGCGATGTCAACTTCACTGCACTGCACTGCTGATAATTTTTTTATTATATGTATGTTTTTGAAGTGAAAACTTCTTTAGCGGCGTTGTGCACTTTTTTTAGATGGGTAGAAAATGTTGAACTCGCGTCAGGGTCACGTGATGCTGATCGAAAATTCGTAAGATGTAGGGAGGGTAGACTGCCGGCGTAGGAAAGGAACCCCCTCTCTTTCTGCAGCGCGCCGAAAATGTATGCCTGCTGGTTGTTTCGTTTAAGCGGCACGGGGCGCTTGTGTGAGTGTGCGTACTGCGTGTGTGTTTGTACTACAGGCTGCTACGTGCATGCACGGCAGTGATGTGGTGGGAGCATCTAGTGCGTGGCGTCTGCGCACTAGAAATTTATCGCTCACCATACTGAATGTGATGGTTACTGTTGAATGCTGATCAGCTGATCTGCTGATGGCTTGACCGTCTGTATAGTTGTAAAATTCTCATATATAAAGTGTTTAAAATATGGAAATTGAACAAAGTGCATCTATTAATGAAAAAAGTGACGAAGAAATAGTGAAAGAAAATGAGTGAGTACTTTATAATAATATACATATGTACCTACACATTATAGATGTAATATTTGTAATATGTTTATTTATACTATATAGCATTAACCTATACTTTTATTACGTCACAATAAGCACATGTGCGGTACTGCGGTGTAGGTTAGGTATCAAAAACACGATACCAAACAAATAATTTCAAATGAAATTATATGAAATAAAATAATAATAAATAATCTTCGTTTTTCAGAGAAACAAAAGAAAAATAAACAAATGATGATGTTGGTAATGATGATGGCGAAAGAGTCGTCGAAATTATGAATGAAAGTTGTTGATTTTTCTGAGACATAAAATTTTTAATGTAAAATAACTGTAATAGTTCTGAAATGTTGAACTTAGAAAGTAATATAAATTGTCATGTTTGTGTACGATATGCGTAATAAATGAATATTGTATTCAACCACATAAATGATAGTACTTCTATACTGATAAATAAAGCAATTCGTCCGAAATTATTCCCTAACCATTCCAAAATATTAAAAAATGTACAACGTTAATGTTCAAGTTTTCACTTCTGCCGGCACTCCCAGAGTGCCACAGATCATTTTGTTTTTTGTAGGTGATATTGAATCTACCATTTGTGATACTTCGGATTTCTTCGCTATTCGATTCTGAGTTTTTCTCTACCTGAGTAGGAACGATTTGTTTCGGTCAGAGTTTGAAGACATACGAAGGGGGTATACCAATAGACTGTAAGACTTATTGGAATCATATTCAAAAATTTTATATAAGGATCTTGTACATGCGAGTATATGCATGAAATCATTTGTCGAATACTGTTTGAATATTATCCAAATACTATCAAGAGGTAGTTTGATCATGAAATGTGTTGGAAAAAAATTTTCATTGATTTTATCCACTTCATATTGAAGCATGCAAATTATTTAACGTTCAGAGACAACTACAAGTATCAGTGTCCACATTAGAAAGAGGAGAAAAAAAAGTACTTCGTCGCTCTGTCATTGCCGATTATTCCAGCTCACATATACGTCGCGCACGCTTGTGTGCTTTGCGGCTCGAATCTGGCATATCTGAGAGCCTCTATACATGTATAATGCACATGCGATGTCCGGGGTTTCATGGGACGTTGTTGGTTACTGGGCCGAACTCTAGGCATAATGCTAGTGACATCTGTCGGGGGAAAAAAACTACGAATCATGGCAAAATGACACAAATTCGTCGGCACAAATAACGGTTTATTTACAAAGAATTGTGCAATAATTTCATGATTTTCAGATTCAGCATCGAAAATACTAACGCACTTGTTTTTCAGAATTTGCGAAAAACCTCTGTAATCGCTATAATTTGCGATTTTTTATAGGAATACGACCCGCGAGATCCAAACGATGAAGCCTTCTAATTTCTTACAATAATAAAATGCTTATTATTCACTTAATCAAAAATCGAAAAAACAAGCGCCTTGAAGGACAATTTTATCTTTAATTTCAATAGAAAAATTATGATATTAATACTCTGGTGTAGCCGTTATTTGTGCCGTACTTTTCAATGTGAAAACATCAAAAAAGCGCCCCCTACAATTCAGTTCTACCATCCCTTATGGACAAGACGAAGCAACACGAAGTAGACGAAAGCGGCCATGCTGGAAATCACTTGAATACCGGACTTCATGAGTGAATGTTGTATGCCGTATAAGAGAAAAATTTGTAAGAGAAGTCAAACGAACGGAAAACAATAAAATATATAGTAAGGAGGGAAATTATCAGAGAATTACTATTATACGATTATAAGTCGAGTGAAAGACGAAAGATCGCCGAATTGTAAAGTAAATTATTTCACGCAATATATTGACACGTGTTGCCGTTGTTCTACCACGTGGATGATATTATTGCTCTAATTAGTATTCTTCATATGTTCTTTTGGCCCAGCAATTCACTTGTATCAAGTCACGTAGAAATCAAGTAAGAATATTTAATCTGAGATTATTTGAAAAAATCCCCTAAATTTGTGTGATAATCCCCCAACTTGGTAACCCTGCACTTATATCTCGCATCTCGGCACACTTTTGATAACGACACTTATATTATAATGTTATTCAACATATTTCATACAAAAATACAATAAATAATTTTTCATGAGAATTACAATATTATTACATTACTTTTTATGTCTTTCATAGCTCAGTAACTAATTCTAGGTGCAGTTGAGTTTTATTGTTCTCAGATGAAATTAGTTTTTTTAACCGTTGAAAATATAATTTAGGCTGATTTTCAGTTCATTATTATGTAACTGATGAAAAACACGAATATCTCAGTATCAATTGAGATGGATATTTTGAATTATATATTCAATGCTGTTGTCATTTTCGTGCACGATTTGGCCTCAATTTTTTTGTACTTTGTGTTTGATATGGTTCACGAGTATGAAGAATCACATAAAAATTAATTGCGAACCATTCAAGCAAAATTATTCTCATGAATATCTTAATATAATATTCATATATTCAATTTGTCTTATATCACAGGACACGGAGATGTCATTAGCGGGTTCTATTATTCTTCTCATCGCGATTGCCGTGGAATGCTGTATTGTCGCCGCAATTGTTCCAGGGCCCGTAGCAGACAGGGAAGTACCGAAACATTATACGGCACATCATGCACAATTAGATGAACCATATACCATTGATTTCAAGTATCACAATTATGAACAAATGGCAGGATTCTTGAAAACAACATCTTTAAGGTTTCAAAACCTTACATATCTATATTCAATAGGACAATCTGTTGAAGGTTCGTTATTATTCGTTATTTTTCTATGAAATGAATGACAAGTGAATTATTCGTACCGTTCAAACGAAATTACAGGACGAGAGTTGTGGGTAATGGTGATATCCTCCTTACCTTACAACCATATAGTCGGTAAACCAGATGTCAAGTACGTTGCTAATATTCATGGAGATGAAGCAGTCGGACGTGAGCTAATGCTCCATTTCATTCACGTGAGTATTGAATGTGTGTGCTGAAAATTATATCGATATTGCACGTCAATATTTATGTTCATTATTATAACCTGTTTGAGAATAACGATAGAAAGGAATGTCTCAAAAAGTCCTATGAATGCCACAGGTTTTGATAGTATTGCATTTCCATTGATGCGTAAACAATGACGGAAATATGTATTAGGGTGGTCTTCAAAAGGGGTGTTTTCGAATTTCTCCGCTCCCAGCGGCTCAAGTGTTTCCAAAGTAATGAAACAAATTCCATGAGAATTGGAGATTTTGATATTCACTGTGAAGTAGTGCGCATTGCAACCAAAGTTTATCATGGAAATAACATGGGACAAATTTCTTTCGTTCTTCAGAATTTTCTAACTGAAAGACAAATCAATTTAAAATTCTAACTTATACACATTCTTATGTAGAATCGAACGCTCTACAAAAAAGGTATCTTATAATTTTCCGCTAAGTCTATCAGATCAAAAGTTATTCGAGGTCAAAGTTTAATTTTTATATTATCATCAATATTATCAAGTATATTCATAAAATGAACATTCGTTTTATGAAATATATAACATTTTTTTTTGTAAGTTGTTTCATCTATGATCAATTTATACAAGTATTATGTTTTTTTTTTTTGAGATTGAAATCAATAGATATGATTCGTCGATTAATCAAAGTGCAATTTTTTTAATACCGAAGAATACAAAATTAAAACACACGCAAAATCCATCATTTGAATACTTAACCTTAATCAAGTTTCATATTTACAACAAATGAACTTTTCCAACTGTCATCCTAATATCGCTTGTAATCTGCTAAGAATTGAATTATGAATTGCTGCTGCACTGGATTCTTACAAAGTATACCATTATAATTTTCAACTAGTTTGAATGCACGTTCAGCTACATCATTAACTACTTCCAAATTTCTTACCAACATTAAACCCTTGCTAAAATCATCGTTTCTATGCTATTCAGATGGATTTTAACCTAAAAAATCTGTGTTTATTCCAAACCGTTCGAAAAACTGCAGTGACTTTGATGATATGAATGAGGCTATGTTCAAGTTATATACATATATACATAAGTCACTTATATTTTTAACTCCCGGGCGTTTTCATTTTTCTGAACTTTTATCAATACTTTTGAACATGACCACTATTTACTTTTTTATATTGAATGACACTTTTATATCGAAAAATTCCATAGCTGCAGTTTTCGGGTTCGAATACCACAAGTGCTTTCTAATCTTTTTCAATGCCACTTGGGGTATTTCAGCATCCGTTGATTCATAATCAAAAAGTTTTTTCATGAACAATAAATCATTTGTTTGAAGTTTCAGATGCCAGAGAACGAGTAAGCCATACTTTGATATATACTGTAATTGAGGAAATGCAAATTTGAAAAATATTCGTGCGAAAAAAAATGTAATTTAATTCATAATACAAATGTTTATCTTATAAATATACTTGATAATATGAGAATTAAACTTTGAGCTCGAATAATTTTTGAACCGATAGACTTAGCGAAAATTATAAGAGACCTTTTTTGTAGAGCGTTCGATTTCACATGCGATTGTGTATGTGTCAAAAATTTAAATAAATTAGTCTTCCAGTTATGAAATTCTGAACAACGAAAGGAATTTATCTCATATTATTCCCATAAAAAACTTTGGTTGCAATGCGCACTATTTCACAGTGAATATTAAAATCTTCAATTCTCGGGGAATTTTTATTTCATCACGTTGAAAACACTTGAGCCTTTCGGAGCGAAGAAATTTGAAAACACCCCTTTGGAGGACCACCCTAATATGTATACAATGATATTTTTATTTGACCCTGACTGCGTACATCCTATCTTAATGTCCAATGATTGATCAATATTGATGAGTAATGTTGAATAAGAACACTGGGTGCAAGTTCACAATCATACACATAATGACAACTGGATATACGAATATAACAGCTGTCGTGAATACCTTTGCTGAGTACGCCTTGAACAATCAACAAATGTAAAAATTATGGCTTCATTTTCAATCGTTCTTGATGATAATTGATGAGAACACTTTTTATTTGATGATATCTCGAATGAATGAGCCAGGAGGCATAACAACAACACTACTCTCCAGATTTCTGCTTCTCAAGTGAATTATATGAAAAATCAAGAGTAAGAATTTGGGTAGTGGAGGTGGGAAAGCAGAGGAGAGGTATTCGGGACTATGGTGATGTCAAATTAATAATATGAGTTCAGACTTAGGCCGGAATTTTGAAAAGTAGAGATCTGAACACTGAGGAGTAGTGTTGTTATACTGCCAGCCAGGAACATTCAAGTGATAAGGTAGTATATACTTTACTGAGTGACTGTTTTTTGGTAATAGCAAGTGAATCAACGTCTGTTACGTCTGAGGTACAGTAACTGACTCCCATTGCATATTGCGTTCGTCACCGGAAATCAAACTAGTTCACTTGCCAAAAATGGACTCGCCTCGTGAGGGCCGTTTTCATCTTGAGAATCACGAAAAAATGATTGAACCTCAAATGTAATCATATCACGAGTGAAATCGGAATTATGATCTTCCATGCATGGATCGTCTATCTATCAAAATATTCTCATTGACAAGTTTTTGATCTCTAAACGGAAAGAAAAAACGTAGAATTATCGTAGAGAGAATCAAACAAAAATTACCGTGCTGTCAAGTAATACAGTCACAACTGCCCGGCTAACAAAAAATGATGCTCGAACATATGAATATTGACAGGGTGAACTGTTATAACTTGTGACGTGGTGTTTTCTAGGCACCACGTGCAATGAATTTATTTTATATTTAATTACCGTATTTTTCTCCACTGCAGCTTACAAGGGATGCCACCTTCGTGTACCTATTTAATTATATATAAATAAATAGGACAAGGATATTTAACGACCACGAAGGAAATCGTTTAATATATTTTAATATGCAAAATAATAATAACGCTTTATTGAATCAATAATTATAATATGAAAATCAAATCAAAAATAATACGTGGATACTAATAATAATAATAATAATAATAATATGGCGTAAAACGGTATAAAAGCGCTCGACGCAAATTATTAAATGAAAGAAAAATTATTTGTTCTTATATTTAATGGCTGGGTTCTCAACACCAGTACACAACTGATCTGGAGATCAACTTAATCAACTAATCATCTACTATATTTTATAATCTCAATTATTTGTTTAATGACCAGGAATTTGGCGCAATGTGAAAACAAAATGGACGCCCGCTGAACAAGGCGAGCGGCACGTGGCAACAGACACAAAAGTTATTATCTTTAATAATACTCACAAAGATTGGTCTAAAATGTGTATGATGCAACTCGACAACAATCTCAGCTTCCCTTACAATTTTCCACACACACACTTTTTTCACACTCAGTAAATAAGTTAATTATTTAGATAATTTATCTTTTCTCGCAAAATTAGGCACACGTCTATTTGATTCGCTTTCCAAATTCCAAGTGACACCTCATTGCTTTTCGTTTTATTGTCTCGTTCCGTCGAGTTATTCTCCACCACTTCGCTGGGTGTCGTTCCAGGAAGTGCTGCCACCTTGGGCTATTTGGTGCAATGATATTATCGACTACGCGCCAAGCGTATCGATCAGCGGATTGCTGGACATCACGTACATTCTATTTGACTTAGAATCATCGTGATACATTGTGATCATTTATTTCTTTCAGCTTGTAGCGTGTGAGCCAGTGCAAAATCCACAAAGTCTTCTTTTATTTACTCTACACTCATTCATTTATTCCATTCTACATTCATTCATCTATATAATTCTACATTTTATCTTTCTCAATACTTCTCTACTTCCTGACTTATCGATTATTTGCTCAGTAGTGTTCGTCGCCAGTTTCAGCGAGCGTCATATTAAAGTAATAAGAAAATTTACTCGTGACTATATAAAATCGTCACAAACTGTAGGTGGCGCAAACGAAAAATTGATCCTCCGGCACAAGAAATTGTACCATGCCAGACCCATAAAAATTAGCAATAGCGCTCAACAGAAAATGCTAGCATTAAAATGAAAATTCACATTCACCCTGTCAAAATGTCATATGACATCTATATATCTTCATATCGAAATCATTTGATGAATGAATAAATATATGAATGAAACAAATTATTATACATTTTAACATGTGAATGAATGAAGCGATAAAAAAAATAAATGCATACAAAAATGCTTCACAAATACATTAAGGGAAAGGTATGGTTTTTAGGGTCGAAAAACCCGATTTTTTTCAATGCTATTTTACAAGTTTACAATATCACAAGAATATTGTATGAAAATTTCAGGTCAATCGGAGCAAAACTCACAAAGTTATAGTATTCAAGGATGGTAGGTCAATGCGGTAAAAAATTAGCCAATTTCTTATATTCGTTCACGCGAACCTGTTCACTAATTTCAAACTTATATCGCTGATTTTTAACTATTTAATAAAATTCATATGCTGTATGGAGTAACAATTTTCCATTTCCCTTTGTGACATCCTCAAGTTTCATTTTGAATGTTTTATGTTTTTCTACTATTATATTCATTTATGAGATTAGATAACATTTTTATCCGTTTATATGTTCCTTGAAGACTGAATTGTTTCCACATTTTATTCTCAAGTGTACTCTTGTCTTATCTCTTGTTAATGGACGAGGGACAGGGGCCAACAGGTGGCAGGAGACGAGGGACGATCAGGAACAAGCGATCCTGTCCCTTGTTGTCCCCCGGTTTCTGTTGTCTTTTGTCCCCCCGATCGTCCTCTGTCCCTTGTTGTTTCCTGTTCCTGTCGTCCTTCGTCTCCTGTTGCCCTCTATCTCTTGTTGTTGGACAAGGAACAGGGGTCAACAAGGGACAACTCTTGGAAACGTCCGAAACTTCTCAAAAACTCTTGAAAACTTCCTCAAACTTCAAACTCTCGAATAATAAGAAAATCCGATTTTTGCGACATTCGACCTTTAAAATTTTTCATAGCATGCACACTATGATGTTGCGGCTTGCTACACATCGATAAATTATATTATAACACGAAACTACGGATAAAAAATAGAATTAATACGGATATTACGGATGAAAATATATTAGTATGAACGTAATGTATGAATAAATGTGAATACAGTATGTATGGATGAGTGCGAGTGTGAGCAGTGGGAGCAGTAATCCGAAGATTAACGGACAGCGCTGAATGAGTCGGAAGAGGAGTAGCAGTATAGACGCCGCATAGGCAAGGCGGAAATGAAAACGATGGCGAACGCCGAGTGAACAGGACGTGTGCAGTAGCGGAGAGGCTACCAAGATGGACGCCGAGTGAGTAAAGTGGCATGAAGAGAGCGTGCATCAGAAATAATAGTGAGGAATTATGGTTGTGAGTAAATAATACAACCAACGTGAAGCTGTCGAAGGATGGTATGCGGTCTGTTTGAAGTCACAATTGGATCGCACTCGTGTTAAACATAGCACTGACATGTATTTTTCATTCATTCAAAACGTGCATGAGCCGATCCCGGGCAAGACGACACGTGACGAGCAACTAATATTCGGATCATTTCTGTCGCTCAACAATGCTCATTCAAGTCGTAGTAGTAATCGTCAAAACAAAATAATAAAATAAAACCATCAAGATAAAAGACAAATGAGTGTGATAAAATGAAATTGCTGCTGTGGAAAATAAAAGTGTGATGAAAAGATGCTGATGTGTACGTGAAACAAGAGGGACGCGCGATTGTAGTTTGTATAAAGCGAGTGTCCGGAAAAAATATTTTCGCGTCGATAATTGATTTGTTCAAAATAATAAAGTATGAGAAGAATGAATTGAGTGAATGTCCGGTATTATGAAGATGTTCGTACGGTATTTGAAAGTATGAGTGAATTATTGAAGATTGAAACGTACGGAATTGAATTAAATTGTGTGATAAGTATGCCGAGTGAAATATATTGAGTGGGAAGAATGTATGGAAATTTATATGGTATTATGGATTGTGTGTGCGGTGAAATTATTGTTCGTTTGAAAATTATTGTCACACCGCCGTAGACCCGTCAATCGTCACGGCCGAAATTAAGAATATTATTATAAGTTTATTATTTCGTTCAAAAAGAGACATTATTATTTTTATTCATCCGGATTATTTTTTCTATACTATTAAATAAATATCATTATCTTTTTCCTTAAAATTATTTGCTGCGTGTATTATTGTATTTTGTTTTGCATGAGATTTCCCTGATAATCTTTAAGAAATTTCAGGCAACCGGGGTGGTACTCCTTGCAGCACCAAGGACAACGATAACGGTGGCTAGTTTCAAGGGACGAAACCAAGCGCCGTTACAACACAATTCATCTAAACTTCTCATAACTTATTTTCAATGATATAATCAAGGTCTATGATCAAAGTCAGCTCGGAAATTGATGCAAACCACCCATTTTTTTTTTACTTCGACGTATTACGTGACGTGAAATACTGTGGCCCCACAATGGTGATGACTTCTGACAGCACGTACGAGAATTTGGTGGAATGCACCGAAGGCTATTAGGGTGTGTTTGTTACAGTATATATGTGCCGCGAGATTATTTAATGTATATATATGTGTATTATACAGGGTGCGTCAAAAGTTCCGGGACGGTATGATAACTCGACGCAATTGCATTAAAAATAAACAAATGATTAGAGTAGTGATATAGGTAGTCTTCTGGATATATCTGCATTACCATCATAGCAGCAACTCCGTCGGTAAGTCAGGGTTTTATCGATCTATGTTGTACTATAGTACGGTGTATGCAGGCTGTATGCAATTACCATCAGTCGGTAAGTCAGGATTATCGATTGATCGATGTTGTACTATAGTGCTGTAAATGTGGGGCTAGACTCAATCCATTTTCTCTGTCGATCGACGTCGTACTATAGTGTTGTAAATGTGGGCTAATCGATATCGACATCGTACTATAGTGCTGTAAATGTGGGCTAATCGATCTACTTCATACAATAGTGCTGTATTTAAATGATGCTGTCATTAATGAAAAAAAAAAAAAAAAAAAAAAAAAAGAGTGGAGGTAATATTATGCGCATAAGCGTTGATGTTATCATCAATCGAAGGAATGCAATTATATTATATGCGCAATTGGTGATGAATAAAAACTAGTGGTTTCGGATTACCACAGTTTGGATCGCCGAAATGTTTTATAAATGATATCAGCTCATTGCAATTCATTAGATGAGAAATGTTTTTAATATTATTTCTCAGGCCATTTCTCGGTAATCCAATGTTTTTTTCATACCATCTACAATGATTATTTAATTCCTCATGTATCATATCTTCATAGATGTGAAATGAATTTCGTTCGAATATTTTACTATCAACAGGATGGTTTAGGATTACCATACAATTTTGTTTATTTCAATTGAAAGATTGGGTGGTAATATATATTATACGCAAATTCTTAATGAAAAAAATAGCGGTTTTAGATTACCAAGGTTTTGGATCCCACCGAAGTGTTTATATCAGATCATTAGCATTCCATATCACACAGTTTTGTTTATTTCTATCAAATAACAACTACAAATTTTTTAATTAGGTTTCGGGCTAGTTAATATGAATTTCCTAGTAATCTATTGTTTTTCTTCAACGCATATAGCAGTTATAAATTCTTTGATGATATTTTACCGATCATCCCACTCTTTGCGCTTTGATTAGTATAAATAATGAGAGCGACACAAATTTAAATATCATTACACTTGAAAATTTAGAGAGTGAAGTTTGAAATATCATTAGAGTTTTTGATAAAAAAGACATTGAGTAAGTGAAGTTTTTAATCATTACACTTGAACATTTAGAGAGTGAAGTTTAAATATAATTAGAGTTTTTAATAAAAAAAGACATTGAGTAAGTGAAGTTTTTAAAATGGCTTTTGTGAATTATACACTACATATACCAAGTGAATGGCTATTGAACAATGATTATAATAGTTTGATTATAAGTATTATAAAAGAGATGGAGGACTTCGCGCATATTCATGGTAGTTATCAAGGGTTTACAACAATGAAAAATAACATAGTCAGTTTCTTAATAATTGATGATGTATTTAAAATATATTGGTTCAAAAGAATAAACATTGAAGGTGATTCGAGACCAGAAAATGTGAATTATTATCCACCACTGGCACCCGTTGAGACTGAAATGAACTATATTTTATTCAGTAATGAAGATGATAATAATACTATAATTATTGATGATGATGATGATGATGATAATGTTAATGTTAATGTTAATGATAATGATAATAGTACTATTGATATTGATGATAATAGTACTATTGATATTGATGATGATGATGATGATGATGATGATGATGATAATTATATGATTGATAATGATGATATTAATGCGATTAATATTGATGATGATGATAATGATTATGACGATGATTTTTATTATATGCAATTAGCAAATAATATTAATAATATTAATGATAATAATATTAATGATAATAATATTAATGATAATGATATTAATAATGATAATAATTATAATAATTATTATAATAATATAATTATTAATGATGATGATGATGATGATGATGATGATGATGTTGATCTAGAAAGGAGGATAATATTAATAAGAGAATGGTTAGCCATGCTCAATGATGAAGATAGTGGCTACCATTCAATTGATGATGTTGATGATGACGATGATGTTTTTCATTATTAAATAATAATGAATTTTTTTAAATAGATATGAATTTTTTTAAATAAATATTTTTTTTAAATAAATATGAATTTTTTTAAAATATATATTTTTTTTATTTCCATTACAATCCTTAAATTTATTTTTTACACAAAAATATGTTCGATAATTTTATAGATTTTTATGTTATTTTTCGTACAGTGCCACTAATAGGTTTATATTCAACTATGCGATCATGCAAGATTAAACAGTAAGCGGAAGTATTGGCGGGGAATTGAATGGAAGATTCAAACTCGATTCTCACATCTACTGGTCCAGATTTAATATTTTCATTCTGCTTCGAGCAGTCGATAACAATGAGAGGCGCTATGGTTGCAAATTCACTTTTAGTCAACATCGGATCGGTATATTTTCCATAGTACGACGGTTGAAAATTCGTGTACATGTCATACAACATAGCGTATTGATTGCGATCAAAATCAATGTTGAGATTTCCATATGGATATGATTGTGAATTGAGAAACACTTTGATGTCGCGTATGTTGCAATGATTAAAATGACTGTTATTTCTTCGCGCTGAATTTCTTTCTCCTGTTTGAAATCCTAGAATGATATAACGAGGTTTCTCCAGTTGTGTCGTAGTCTTGACAGCCCAAACATTTTTCATTGATAATGGAAGCAGTGGATACTCGTACAATTCCCAAGTACGAAAGCTCATAGGAATGGTTGGATCTCTTGCAATATAATTCAAAAGTTGAACTTTTTGTGTATCTGAGACTTTGATGTATGGTATTAACCACTCAATTTTCTGGAGTGTAAGTTTAACATCTTCCGCTGCAGTTTGAATGTAAGCATTCACATCTGTACTTGTTCGTGTGAGAATTAATTCATGCTTAGCATTTACAATGACTTTTCCATAATCTTCAGCAAATCCCAACAGTAAATTCAATGGAATGCTGATATCAAAGTAGCCATCAGCATTAATCAATTTGGTGTCATTCATAGGCAACCATCCAGCATTTTCCAAAGTATAACTTTGCTCTGAACGCAATGAAACATACCCCTTCATTAGTGATGTTATACCAACTTTTTTGCATCGATCAATTTCAACGGCATTCAATTCATAGCGTATTTCCTCGAATAGATGACAAACAGCTAGATTGACGAGTGCTGTAGTCGCGACGGCAGACGAATCATCTTTAGTTAATCTTCCGCAGATATGTAATGAGCTCTTGCTCGGCAATAAGCACAAGTCCTGATGTTGTACTACGATGCGAATTTCATCATTGTTATTGAAGGTCGATGATGCATATGGCTGATGTGCATGAATCTCATAATGTGCAATGGATTCATCAAAAATGATTGGTTTTTGTATAGTTAAAATTTTTTCCATGGTAGCAAACAGAACAAACAGCAGCAAAATTTTATTGTTTTCCACGCAGCTTTAGGCCGAGATTCTTCAAAAGTTGAATGTTCTGATGTGTGAGACGTGCACCTTGTCTTCGATGACTGATGAGTTTCCGGCATGTTCCTCCACTTTTATAGCTTCCACCATGAATTATCGATGGTACTTGTGTAATTGTTTCTCTTGTATCGTATACTATCCCCATTACTTCATCGATTTCAAATGTAATCTTATGGTGATAACTTCACCGCAAAAATTCACTAGATGATTGTCTTGATCAACTATTCTCAACTGTAAATGTTGTATTGCTTGCACGGCGACTGGCATGTAAATGACGTGTGTTGGAACTTCAACAATCTTATATCCTGGTGGGACACTAGGGAAAAATTCATGAATCGTGTGCACTCGATGTTCATTGATATAAGCACCCGTTGTAATGTTACACTCAACACGAAGTGCATTAACTTTCAAAATTGTCACAGGTAAATCTGATTTGTAGGTTATGTTGGGTGGGTAGATATGTGGTTTGAATCCAAGTAATTGTCCAATTGAGTTCTTCGCTGTAAAATCTATAAATCGATCACACTTGATTTCACAACATAATTCATTGTTATTAGGTTTGAGGGTTATAGATATATCTGGTAAGGCTTTTTGCAGATAACTTTCAATATCTTCAATTTCATAGCTGCCTGTAGGTATGAAGATTGTGCGATATCCCATCGGAAGATCGGTCTTAGTATCAGCTAAATTTTTTTCATCAATCAAGCGAAATTGATTGTTTGTCACATCAATATTGGGAATTGAATTGAATGTCAACAATTCAATGAGCCCCAATACATAATTTTTTTCTGGCGACAGTTCAATTGGTGGAAAATATTGGGCCTCGAGTATGGAGGATCGTCCAGATACTGTCAATGTCAATGAATCACCCATGACTGATAGCCAGTTGTCCATGAGCATTTATTTTATAGTTGTTTAGTCAAAAATTTTAAACATAGATGTCCACATATCAGTGTGTTATAATCTTGATATTTCTCATAATTATATTTTACCCTACCAACATCGAGATACTCCATTAAATCTTGTGGAGGTCGCAAATTGCCAAAACTATCAAAATATATTACGTCATTATTTTTCTTTTCATATGCTACCCAATGTGTGCCGGGACCATCCTTATCATCAAGATTGATAATGGCAGATTCATATTTTCGTGGACCAGTTGTCGGTAAATTATTTCGCATGAATACACCGCGAAAATGTGGGATACGCATAAGTTTCGCATATTTAATAAGATCAGCATCAGTTAACGCTCGATGTGGTAGGTTTACAAGTTTTTTGGTTTCAAATAAAGACCCATTCCCCTTTTATATGGTGTCAAATACAATCCCTTTCCCAGCGCCAACTCCTCCATTTTCATATTGTGACGTTTATTCTCCTCAAGTTGTTGTTTTGCTGCACTTGCATCATTCACAGCTTTAGCTATACCAGCAGCACCACCAGCTAGAGCGCCAGCAGCACTTAAACCAGCAAAAATTGGTATGAGAAATGGTAAAACACCTCCGGTTTTCAATGGTACTGGTAAAATCCTTGGCGGAGAGCCCACTTTACTCTTTCCACCGGCTTTTTTTACAGCAGCACGTGCACCATTCAACGCAGACTTGAGAACATCTCCATTGGAATTTCGCATGGAATTTTTCGCTTCTTTCACAATTTGCTTGAATGATGTCATTGGTATCTTCTTACTCCTCTTTCTCTGCTTTGCTTTCCTCATCTTTTTTTTTCTCTCCATACCCGCACCAAGTTTTGATTTCAACTTCATGATATTAGTTACACCCAAAGCCGCAACCCTCTCACCAATACTAGCGTTTTTATTGAGAACACGTTCCGTAGCTCTTTCAGCTAGCACTTCATCAGCCTTATTTCTTTCAGAAATATTATCACGATACTTTGAGTATGCAATATCGTGATCCTTGCATGCAGCATCGAGGGGATTGATTCCTGGATCACCGCGTGCCAATCTCTTTGATAATTTGGTGCCAGGACCACAATATTGATAGCCCGGAATATGAACTTCAAAAGGAAGCTTATTGATAATACTGTTCACGAGACCTTTACCGCGAATATTGCGCCTCCGCAGTGAAGACATGTATCCACAATGATAGTCACAGGACAAATGAAGCAAAATCATTATATTTCCAACCTATATAAGCAGACATCTTTCATGTTAAATATTTAGTCATAATGATGATGCGCAAGAAACAACAGACAAAGTTTAAATTCAACAAACAAACCAAAACATTACCTATCATGAACTTTGATAATCAAATACCGAAACTAAATATGATAAAACGTCATGGGGAATTGTTGCCTCATAGTATACGTGCAATTTTTTGTGGTCCATCGAATTGTGGCAAGACTAATGCACTTTTATCACTCATTACACATCCGAACGGTTTGAGATTTGAAAATGTCTATATCTATTCAAAATCACTCAATCAACCGAAATACAAGTATCTGGAGAATATATTGAAACAAGTGAAGGATATTGGTTATTTTCCATTCAATGAGCATGAAGAAGTTGTAAAACCTGAAGATACCCAACCAAATTCCATAATGATTTTTGACGATGTCGGATGCGAGAAGCAAAATAATATTAGAGCTTTCTTTTGTATGGGGCGACGTAGAGATGTTGACTCGTTCTATCTTTGTCAAACGTATACACGTATTCCTAAACATCTAGTACGAGACAATGCCAATTTGATGATACTATTCCAACAAGATGAAATGAATCTTAAGCATATCTATGATGATCATATCAACACAGACATGACATATACGCAATTCCGAGATTTATGTTCAACATGTTGGAAAGATAAATATGGCTTCATGGTAATTGATAAAGACAGTGATATCGATTCAGGGAGATATAGAAAAGGCTTTGATTGTTTCATAAGTATAAATTGAGTTGTTTGGAGTGATCCTACCTCCAGTTCCACTTTGAACTTGAATACATCAACATGGCGAACAAAAATCATAAAACCGAAAAAGATATATTGAGCGAAATAGTGAAAGTGAGTGACATAATTCGACAAAAGCATAAAATGATCAAATTGGGTAGAGACAAAACAGAGCAAGCTATGAAAGAAGTTTTCAAACCAGTAGTGACACCTTTGGAAAAATTGGTAACTACATCTAATCAGATGAAACGTGAAATTAAAGATGAGCCTGCAGATATAATTCCGAAAGATGAGATAGATCAAACATATGCAACAGCTCTAAGTGAGAATGATGATGGAATTGATAACACATACAATAACAGTGAATTTAATGGAACAATCGATGAATTTGAGAGTGATGATATTCCATTTGAGAGTTCGCCATTGAAACCACAACAATATGAAACAATCAATCAAGTTGAGAGTTCACCATTAAAACAACAAGAAAATAATTCGACATTTTATTTGAAGAAGTTGTTCAGCAATAAGAAAGGATTGGATACGAGATTTGGTGTTCGTAAATTGAAAGATAATCGTTTGATGATTGGTGATTCACCTATTGAATTCAAAGATAATATGATTTATGTTGCTAATGAACAATATCTTGAAACACATGGATTGATCGAGTTATTATTTACCAAAACACCAAATGAATCATTTATAGGTGATATTGATAAACAAAATTATATCAAAATTATTAATTCAACCAACACACTATACAAACGTTATGATCCTGATGCGAGTTTTATATCAGATAGAGGTTTGAAATATCAGAATTACATCGCAAAATCAATTCCATCACCACAAAAGAAAATGAGAACGAGATTTGGGAAATCATTACCCTACTATAAAATTAGTAAAAAGAGTAATGATGCGATAGATTATGTATATTGGGATGATCCAAATGAACTCATCGACCGTCTTCGTTTACTCTTAGCATCTCAAGCAGCAGGCAATTCCAGTCATACGAATGAAATCATCTCTATCATTGAGGAATTACGAGAGGCTGAAATTATTTATTAGTTACCGCTATATACTTTTTCCCGTCATTCATCAATCAACTATTGAACTGTAACAATCGGGGGGTGGAGGGAAACATGAGTGTAGATATATTTGGACGAAAATTTACAAAAGGTGTTAACAAAGACATTAATCGAGGTCCGCCTGGCTATGGATTCAAAGTCACCACTGATAACCAGTATGACATGGAGAATAAAAGATTATGTAATGTGGCTAGTCCTGAAGATGCCAATGATGCAGTGCCATATGCAACTATGATGACTACTATCAATCATGAACTTGAACAAATTAAACAGAGTATAGCATCAATACGTAATGATGTTGATATTCAAAAAAAGAATGTATCAACTATGCGCAATAATTTTGATATTCATAAAAAAAATATTGCATCTATACGTCATGATATTGATGTTCAAAGAGAGGATTTTCAACGATATCATGGAAAAGACTTTCGGAAATAAGATGAAATATTCAAAAATTAATAGCGATATTATGAGAAAAAACATTCATCTTCAAGCATCATTTCACATCCAACAGCTGAACAAGTAGGAGCACAATGGTTGACAAAAACTTGGACACAATAGTGAACAGAAAGGTGGCATTGGTGGAAGAGCTGCATAAACCTGCTCGTGTACATTACGTTCGACGTCATGTTGATATGAGAGGATTGGATGAGACTTGGCAAGCAGATCTCGTTGATATGACCGCCTATGCAACAAAAAATAATGGTCACAAGTACTTGCTAACAGTGATTGATATATTCTCAAAATTTGCTTGGACCATACCTTTGAAGACTAAAAATGGAAAAGATGTTACAAACGCAATGAAATCCATCTTGAATACTGGACGAACACCGAAAAAATTACATGTTGATCGAGGCAAAGAATTTTACAACAAAGATTTCAAATTACTCATGAAACAATACAATATTGAATTATATTCAACATTTACAAATTTAAAAGCGTCAATATGTGAACGTTTCAATCGTACCCTAAAAAATAAAATGTGGAAACAATTCAGTCTTCGTGGAACATACAAGTGGATTGACATAATACATGATTTGATTGTGAAATACAATGACACCAAACATCGAACGATTAAAATGAAGCCTAGAGATGTTACAACGATGAATGAAAAATATCTACTTCGAACTGTATACAAGCATCATCATGTTGTGGAAAAGCAGAGACACAAATTCAAAATCGGTGATAAAGTTCGAATAAGTAAATATAAACATTTATTCGAGAAGGGGTACACACCAAACTGGACAACTGAAATATTTACCATCACTGATGTGCTGAATACGACTCCTCCAACATATAAACTCACCGATTACCAGGATCAACGAATCGAAGGATGTTTCTATGAAGAAGAGCTCAGCAAAGTAAAATATCCAGATACATATCTTGTGGAGAAAGTTATACGTAAACGTGGAAATAAATATTATGTTAAATGGTTAGGATTTGATAATTCACATAATAGTTGGATAAATAAAGAGGATTTGTAAGAAAAAAAAATTTCATGTATACAATTTATTTACATTACAATTTTTCATTATGTAAATTATGATAACCCCATGGAAGAGTATCAGTAGTTTGATGAGATATAATTCTTTTGTCATCTTGCCAACTCAATGCTACATTCTTTTGTGCTATTGTGCGAACTTCATGTTTTTTACTTCTAATTAAATATTGATTTATCGATAAGTTATGATGTTCAAACAAACACTGTTTATAATCATCAAATTTGATTTTTTTAAGTGATGATGCTTTAATGCCTTTTGCCTTTTTATAATCATCATTCAATACTCTGAATGAATATAATTTGGCACGTAGTCCAATGAACTCAGTCATAATGTTGCCATTATTCTCATCTTTCATTAACCCTAATACTTTCTTATTCACCAACGGCATACCATAAATTTTATTTTGCTGATAATCACTTGTATCAAACTTGTGAATGTCACGTTTCATTATTTGATACACATCAGGTGTAATTAAATGATAGATGAGACTATCAGTATCTGTATACATTAATTTGGATTGTCCATGTGGAAAAAATTTTTTAATATACTCATAATGGAAATCATAAATAAATATCTTTGATACATCTAAAATTGTATATCCAACAAATATTGGTTTACTAAATTTGACTTTAACCCTATTCAACTCAATGATTACCATATCTTCATCGAAAATAGTGCAGCTATGAAAATTGGGTTTAGCAATGAGTGCTCGTGCACCACACCTTCCATCCCACTTTGTCACCAATTTCACTTCCTTATGCTTCCGAACATTCTCCATAGTTTTACCATATACTGAATTAATCATTAATTTGAAAAATCCTTTTTGAAATTCATTTTTTGCTTTTTTTCTTAAATCAGTATTCAGATCAATATATGGTTTCAACCAAGCTGATTGATTGAATTTGAGGATTCTATGTATCTTATAAATCTTCATACCCAAACTCAAGCATTGTTTCAAATTTTTATAATAAATTATATACTTTTCTTTGGGTAGAAGAATTGTCAATAGTTTCGAATTTTTCCCTGTTGGTGGTACAAAGTGCTGAGGACATAAAGGTAAATCACTATGCATGTCATGAAGCTCTTCCGGGTATATCAAATCAACTTCAAATATATAACCTAATGCTGAATCATTGGGAATGTTCATTATGTCATTTTCATTAGTTAATTCATTCTCAATCCATTGAAATCCACCAGAGGGTAAATATTCACTCATAGCTGCACCATAAAGATTGTTGACATCAAAATACATGAGATATGATTCTTCTTCATTTAGATTGAATTCACCACCCATGTATTTATTATTCGCTTTGGCATAACGATTCGAACATTGTGCTACACCACCTCTTATGCCTTTTTCAATGAATAGTAACATTTCTGGATCTGTTAAGAGTTCTAATTTTATATCGGTGTATTTGAGCATTGCATCAAAAGCTAAACCTGGTGCTGTGTAATAATGCAATGGATCTAAATTGTATGTTGAGTAGCAACTACGTCTAAAATTTTCGAAAAAATCCACTAAAAGTAATACATCAGTCTTGAGGTAAAGATCGGAATACTCTCCCAATGTTCAAATCTTGAATTTATTCCAAATCGTTTTGGCATGTTCATAATTATCATCTGTTATTTCACAATCATTTAATCTTGAAAAGAATTTATCTTTCGTTGGCAATTCTTCCTCATCAAGTTTTTCCCAACTATCAATATATTCATAAGGAAAAACACCTTTTCTTGTAACTAATTTATATTGATCGTCAGATTTATAATACTTCCTAGTAATCATTTTATCATCATCATTTATGTTTGACGATAATTTATCAATGCTACTCGCCATGAATCTGTATGAGTCGATGAATCGTAGTGTTATCTTGGTATCTTTCACTTTTTTACTGAATGAAATATATTTTTCTTTATTTATCGGTAACAAAAATAGTTTTCCTTCAAAATCTTTAGCTATTGATTTGATTAAAAAGTGTGAATCATAGCCAGACAAATTGTGAAACACTATGGGAATATAATAAGGAAGTTGATAATTTATATTACAACTTTCATGAGCTGCACCACGATACTCTCCAGTCAGATGACAATGATCACGATGTTTTTTATCATTTTCGCTAAATGACTTTTCACATATATGACACAATCTTGCATTGTTATACTCATGCTTTTGTTGAATTGTCAATGGTTTCATAGGTTTTTTATTTTCGAAAATATTATTCACTTTTATTGCTAATTCATGCAATTCATTGGTGAACCATTCAATACAATCAATATCTCGTTTCAATTCGAACTTTGAAAATGTTTCATCATATGAGCAGTATACATAATACGCAATACTATGTGGAATATGTTTTTGAGATCCATCCACATTTGATTCTAAAATACATTCAAGATCAGCATAAACGACAAATGGCACAGATTCTTTATATTTATAATTGCTGAATGATAAAAATTTTTCATGCTCCTGCGGTAAAATGACTCGAAGCGTCTTGTTAATATTTTGGCAATCCATTTTATGATTTTCATAAGCATTGGATGCTTTGAAGTGACATAAACATCTATCACAAATGAGGGTGGATCGTTTAGTGCTTATTTGTCTTGAAACTAATCGTGAAAGATTGCGTATCCATGTAAAATGATAAATTTTTTTGGATTTATAATAATCATCATCATCATCATTATCATCCTCACTTTCCAAATGACTATCAATCATCAGTAGGTGAATTGTTGGCTCTTGACTATGTAAATTTTTACTTATATAATATGGAACAATATCGCTTTTTTCTTGATCTTCATCCTCGAGACCATATACATTGATTGACAAATTATTCATAGCCTCAAACTTAGGGATTTGATCTAAGGTCATTGGAAATGTGAGCCTCTCGTACTTAAGATTCGCTTCACTATAATGAGGATATGATGATGTTTTATTCACATTGTTTTTTGTTTGATTACGAGCTGCTACGACACACCACAAAAAACAATATTCATCGGCATTTTGAATGTTCACTACCGCTTTTTTCAATTGAATATGTTGTGGTAATTCTTCAAATGTAGATATACCACCACTCAATACCATATATTTATTAAAATTAACAATTAAATTAATTATTTCGTTCATTGACCAACCAGAATCACGTTCTTTGAATTTTTCAACTTTTTTCATCAAACTATTCATAACATTATCTTTATACCAATCATTAATACTAGTTGATCTTAATATAGGCACATTTGGTGTGTTAAAATATTTCACTTCTTCAATCATATCACCATTCTTCATGTTTTCAAATTTGCATGATAACACAACATTCACTTTGAGATTATTATTTTCATGTATTGTTTGTTTCACTTTCGATGTAAAAGTTTTTTCTGCATCCCTTAAAAATGATTGTAAATCAAGATGCTTGATGTTTGTGATCATACCCGTTTTAATTCGTCCATTGAAAACCGCTTGCAAATCATTCCATTTTACACTAGTTTCATTAAGATTAATGTTACCACCAATAATATTTTTATTTTGTCTATGCACTTTATTGAACTTCACAATGAGTGATTGTATCTGTGAAATATATGTCAACACTTGCACTTTTTCACTACGTTTTTTACATTTCTTCAAAATTCCATTCAACAATTGTAAATTTTTTGCACCAATCCTCCGCCATCTATTCGCATGAGTGTTACTTTGAAGTTGGTCATTTATGTTCAGACATAATTTGAAACCATCCTCAAGATTTTTCAACAAGTCACTATAGTATTTCTTCATTATGAATATATCAGCATTTACTTCTCACACCGAGATTTTTTAATGTGGTGATATCTCAAATTAATATGCTATTTATAGTCTTGGAGAAAATGGGTTGAACAAAGAACTTGAAACAGTGTTTATCATAATGAAAGAGAGGAGGAGAACCAATGAAATGCTTCGAGCAATTATAAAGCATTGATAACCATCTATAAACATATTTAAACCAATCATAATTCATGGGACAAACATCATCAAAGAACGTTAGCCGCTTTTTTCTTGGAAACAAAACCCTTACTAAAATGACACCCTTGTTGATATGAGTCATCAAAGAACTTATCAACGCTTTTTTTCCTGGAAATTTGAATCATTTCCTGTTTATAATATATATGAGTCATCTTTTTGCATGTAACTAGGAGTGGTAGGGATAATGAGCGTTATATATAAAGGAGAGAAAATATCATACGACTGCATTAAGTTTTTTGATTCTAAAACTGTGAAATCACTTCGATATATATTCAGAGGAAGAATAATCTAACAAGATTTCATTAATAATTTGTGAGCAAAAATGGATTTATCCAAATTAAATGAAGTTAGTCGTTTGGAACATTTTCTACCAACAAAATCATGGAATGAACTGAAGGATGATTCATTATATCCGGTAACATCTGTGAAACGTGTCAAAACTAAATTTGGCCAAAGCATCATTGCAACTATAAATGATGAATTCAATGTGTTCCTACCGAAGAGGATTACTGAATTTTTATTGAAGGATGATAATTTGTATAACCAAATATCAGAATCATCGACTAATTTAAAACTTACTCTTCATTATATCGGTGGTAAATACCATCAATGTGAATTCCAATATGAGGAATAAGAAAAAAATTGTAAAAAATGTTGTTTTCAAAATAAAAGAACAAATTTTCAATGAAATTGTGTTTTTTCATTTACTTTAATTAGATAATATATACTATGAGAAGAAAATTCCTATCCCAATCTTTTTTTATTCTTGAATTTATTCCTTCACTCTGTTATATTTTTATATCGATATGATTTTGTCTTTGCATAGCTTAAAAAATTTTATCCCCATAGCTTTAAAAAAATTCTCAGGCGCACTATATACTAGTCCTATAGATATACAGGTAAAAAACATGAAGAGTTTTTTTTTTATCAAACAAGTATAGGCAATCATTTTGTTTTTTTCTTATTTATTAGTCCCATACCACGCTATAGATATATATATATATATATATATATATATATATATATATATATATATTAGTATATAGGGTGAAAAAAATAATACATGTGAATAATATTTAATTTTCTTTATTTTTTTCCAGCATACAAATTAAATGATTAGTTATTTTCTTCTTCTTCTTCTCTACACATAGAACAATCTTTTATTAATGGGATAATTCCTTCAAATTCATCGTAATCAATGGCGATGGGATTATAATGTTCACGGCATCTTCGATGAGCAATGATATCTTCATCCTTTTGTAAATTCTCCGGTAATTTATTCCAAATTCTGTCAATTTTCGTTGATGCAAATTTTAGAATGAATTCTTTCGTGAAATATGCGATGTCTTGTGGTCTCATATCTTCAATTCTCTCATCCAATTGATAATATAGCTCCAATGATCTGCCAATCGATGGATTCTGCATTTGCGACTTTTTTTCCATCCAACATTTTAATTGTTTAACATTTTCAAGAGCACAATGATACATGAGATTAGATTTTCTATATTCATGATAATGACAGCTCGTTATTTCAATATTCTTCATTGATGGGCAACCCAAATTTTCCAAATTAATAATTGTTTTTGACCCTCTAATAATGTCAGAAAGCCATTGTTTCTTCTCCGATCCTTTAACATAGATGTAAGCCACATCTTTCAGAATGATATCGAGAACATCGTTGAGTTTGTTGTATGGAATATCTCCGGCATCCCACAAAATCCCATGATAATTACGCATTACCCATAAATTCATTGATTTGTAATGTTTTGGTAATTCATCCCAATTGAATGGTGATTTAAATAGCATTCTTGTTACTCCATGTATATTTTCAGCTTTATCATCAATCAAAATCATTGCCAGCTCTTTCACGATAAATCGATTAATTGGGCATTTGAATCCCTGCACATCCAATATAATTTCCATTTTTTCACTCACTGTCACCCACTATATGCTTCAACAAGAAAATGACTGAATATCTATGAAGACTTTGATATTTATAATGTTATCCCCTCTTCTATCGATGACGTCAACTTTTGTGACCGTACATCCTCCTCGCGTAGTTGACCAATGGGGGATTTCATTCAACTGTATCAGGAATGAGCAAATAATTAAACTTGTATATTTTGTCAGCAATCATTGATATTTTTTCAAAGTATCTCATCAAGTATCTTATTTCATCATCATCCTCCTCATCATCATCATCATCATCATCATCATCATCATCATCATCATCATCAGCATTGACAATGTCTTGAGATTTTTTGTTTAATCGTTTTTTTCTCCTCCAACAGTTTTTTTGCTTCACTTGTTTCAGCACCCTCATCGTTTCGTCTGCATGGTATTTGAGTTCATGCGTCATTCTTGCGATAGCAGCATCACTTTTTTTGAGACATTCACATTTTGCACAAACTTTTTCTTTACGACCATTTATTTCGACCTCCTCACGTACTCGTGCGATTCGCATTACACTATCATGAAAATTACATAAATCTCTGTGTAATTGAACCGCCTCTGATGATGGGTTATCACCAAAATTTTTCACTAATATTTCATTGCAATTGAGTGTATGTGGTGGCAAAAACTTCAAATATCTTATTTCTTCAGAATTAAGATTTTTTATAGTATCCATAGCGATATTTTTTCTAGACAGCGTACACAGATGAAAGAATAGTAACTGAATAGCTCACATGAAAAAAAATTTTCAAGTACTCATAGTATGATCCCCTCCAACAGTAATATTACTCCCACTCTTTCCATTAATGACTGCATCACTTGAATACAGCACTATAGTATGAAACACATCGATAACCCTGACTGATGGTGAAAAAAAACATATTGGATCTAGCTTGCACATACAGCACTATTGTACGACGCTGACTCACCGACTGATGAGAAATAGATTGGGTCTAGCCCACACTTACAGCACTATAGTATAACATCGATCGATCGATAATCCTGACTTACCGACTGATGGTAATTATACAGATTGCATACAGCCTGCATACACCGTACTATAGTACAACATCGATCGATAAAACCCTGACTTACCGACGGAGTTGCTGCTATGATGGTAATGCAGATATATCCAGAAGACTACCTATATCACTACTGATTAGGCAAGTAGACTTGCCCGTTTTTTTTTATCACTATCGTTGATCGCATGAATCATTTCAATAATAATACCATAATATGAATTTGTTAATATATTTATTTGTTTATTTATTTATAACTTGTTGATGAAAATTTATTCACCCATTTATTTATTTATTTATTTATTTATTTATTTATTCATTCATTTATTAATTTGTATATTTATTTGTTTATTTAATTATTCATTCATTTATTTATTCGCTTATCATTCATGTCACGAAAAATCGGTATTAAATTCTCAAGTAATCAATCATTCATTCTTACGAATATAAATTTGAAAAAAAATGAAAAAAAAAAAATGGAAAATAAAATTTAAAAAAATTTTTTAATGTTTATCAATGTTAACTTTTATTTATTTACTTATTTGTTTATTTATATATTTATTCATTTATTCATTTATTTATTTATTTATTTATTTATTTATCGATTCATATATTTATTTATTAATTCGTTTATTCATTTGGAAATGAACAGTGAGAATTATTTTCATATTTTATTTGAATTTTCATTCATAAGGGATTCTCGGAAATGCAAAACTCTAGCAAGGTTTGTTGACATCAGTGACGAATGCAATATACGTACTTTTATATGTCATTTTCCCACAATATACAGGGTGTCCCAGAAAGAGTGACTTTCCTTTGGCAGTCAGACACCTGGCACAATTCTGAAGCATAATTTCTTTGACTACTGCAAATTTGTTTGTTAGTTTTTGAATTATTAGTTAGTTAAGTGCAACCAATCAGAGCGCGTCATTTTCGCGGTACAAAAGTGGAAGGGTTGTGACAAAAAAAAAGGTTCTAAAATCGACTTCTGGTGAATATCTTGGAAGTCGGTATTACCTTAGGCCCTGCGGTCATTTTCGGACACTAGATGGGTCCTCTGCATTTTTCCAAATAAATTTTCTGACAAAATTTTCATTTCGCGAATGCCATGAGCATACCCAGTGTGCTGAATTTTCCTGCGCTCATGAATGTTGAATCATACTTCATACTGACTATAATAATGTAGTAAGAAATTTATTTTTTCAATGTTGTTATTAGTATTTTTACAAACGTTAATTGATTAATTTCTTTCATCGATTGCCTCATTTTTTAAGCAAATTATTTGGAATTATCAATACGTCAAATAGTATTTGGATTGTGTTCAACAACAGATACAGATTAGAGTGATACATGATTGAAAATTTTCATTTCTTCATTTCGACAGATATTATTTTACCAAAAAAGCATTCACTTCCCTCTGGTCTTGCAAGGTATAATTGCTATAGAAAAGGATAGAAATAATTTTACCCTCATTCAATGTAAGCGAAATTGTGCATGGGCATTATGATAGGTGTTTAAACGGTATTTGAAGTATGAAAATTTTAAAATCAGTTTATTTTTTATTTCAACAAATATGCCGAGTTTTTGGGTGAAACGTGTTAATTACAACATGTAAATATTTCGTTCCACATAATTCATTGTCCGCGTAATAATCTATGCACGATTTAATTGTTTTCTACATTCCATAGCTGAATCAAATGCATTTTTGTTTGAATCATAACAATATTGAAGACTTATTGTGCGAAATTTATTTGAAGATAACATTATTTTTCATGTGGTATTTATTGATTCAACATTCCGATTTGGATTCAGGGTGAGCTATCATAAAAAAAAAAAGGGTCGACGTTACAACTACCTAAAATCCTAGTTGGTGGCATCAGATTATTTCCATTTTCTGCTAAGTGTAGAAAATTTCTGCTTGTTGTGAATATTTTCAATTGTTTAAATGATCTCCGTTAACGACCAAAAGCATTTCTGTATAAAATAAGAAAATATCGAAATTGCACATGATTTTCTTAGTAAATTTGCACTCCCTCCGTCTCATTTTGCGTGGTATTGTTATAGAAAAGGACATAAATTACATTACCCTCATTCAATATAAGCACAATTGTGCTACAGTTAAATTTTTTTACAATTTTAAAAGACATGCTAAGTTTTTAAGTGAAACATGTTAACTTCAACATGTGAACTTTTCTTTATTCATCATTTTTCATCCGTGTAATCATTTGTTTATTATTTGATTCGTTTAAAACATTCTATAATTGAATCAAATGCATTTTTTTTTAATTATAAGTATTTCGAAGACTTATTGTGCGAATTTTATTTGTAGAAAAGTTTTATTTCCGTGTGGTATTCATTGATTCAACTTAACATTTCGATTTGGATTTAGGGCGAGCTATCATAAAAAAAAGGGTCGACGCTACAACTACCTGAAACTGTAGTTGGTGGCATCAGATTATTTCATTTTCTACTGCGTATGGAAAAAATATTTTTATTTTGAATAATTTTCATCAATGTTAGTACGCATTTATGAAGCATCATGAAAAAAAATTATATTGTAACATTCACGTATTACAGTTGACACCGGTCGTTTGATCCTTTGAGGAAATTATGTAATTTTTTTTTCTTGATTCTGATCCATTTGAAATTTATTCAATTTCATTTCAGCTACTTTAGTTTCTATTACAACAAAGTACTTGTCTATGTCTTAATAAATATGTTTAATTGTTATTTTTTGTCCATTTTAAAAATTTTTGTCTGTTTTGAAGATATTTTAAAAGTATTGTGGTGGAAGGAAAAACTCGGGTAAGGCTGGTACCCTAAGTCCGCTACTTGCATTTACTGTCAACTCGCTTTACTCTTTCCGTAAAGTAATTTCCGGTATAGACCAGTGAAATGTTTTCCATTTTGAATTATATTATTGATTATATTTATTTTTCATACAACTGCAGGCAACTATTGATGACTTTTGATTAATATCCAACTAGATATGATTCGATTTTTGCTAAAAAGATGTGAAGAATAAATTATTCTTGATAATTTTCATTTTTTTTGAAAATTATTGATACATATAAATAAATAAGTCTAATTATACATAATTAAATTAAAAGAAGCAGAAAAAAAATTTTGTTGCGTTTGAATTGAGAAGTCAAATTTTTATTAATTTCAATTCCGTGCGGTTTGTGAAAGACTGACCCAATAGTGTTGATGGCCGATTTTATATGCAAATTGTTGTATTGATGTATTATTAAATATTCGGTTCCCAATTATTCAATAACTGCTGTGTATTTATGACAAAATGAAATATGCCGATTTTAAAATCACATGTTCATTTAGATCTTCCTCATGTAAGGTACGTGCGGTTAATAAGGCCCACCTAAGGGGTATTTTCAATAATATGAAAAATGTCCAAATTAATCATTAAGGTTCATTATTAATCATTATTTGAATACATTTTTATAAAATGTAAAGAATAAATTATAATTTTTATTATAAACAAATAAAAAATTAATCATTTGTATCATTTAGGCCTTATTACCAGACAGGCCTTATTATCCGCAGGTACCTTAATTAAACTCCTTCTAAATATTTGATGACTCGATCAGAAGCGTGCTTGTATAAAATAAGAAAATATCGAAACTTTGTGTGATTTTCTTAGTTAAAATGCACTTCACTTCCCTCTGGTCTTGCATGATATTGTTATTGAGACCGTGCAAGCCGATGGAGAGGATTGAACAAACGATCGTGCGTGGAAAAATTTTGAACTTTTGATTGTGACAGCACATTGCCATTCAATTTTCAATACGTTTATAATGCAGACGAACAACAAACATGAGCTCTCGGAAATGTTGTGTTCTACATTGTTGAAATGCAACAAAAAGTAGTCTGTATCAATTTTATTATTTTCCTATAGCCCAGCATAAATTAATTCAAAGGGCAAATTGGATTGTTATTTGCACCGCAATATTTTGACTTTGCTTAGCCTAAACATTGGATTTAGCATAGAAATGTCATGATACTTGTCACAGTCATTTGTTTTTTTGAATTCATCCGCCGGTTGGAGGCTATGTTTATGCTTTCCACTACACCTCTTAGCTGATACAGTTACGGAAAGTGTTAAAATTGAACACTATTTTTGCACGGTCCCAATAAAAAAAGAATAGAAATAATTTTGTCCTCATTCAATATAAGTATAATTGTGTTCTGGGCATTATAAGAGGTGCCTGGACGGTGTTTGAAGTATACAAACGCTACAATGAATTTATTTAAAATTTTGAAAGACATGCTACGTTTTTAGGTGAAACTAAAATGTTTCACTTTTGCTTTTGAACAAAAACTTTTGAACAAAAGTTCAAAATTTTAACTGCAATATGTGAATATTTCGTTTCACATTATTTTTTATACGCGTTATCAACTATGAATGATCAAATTTTTTTAAACACTCTATTATTTGATCAAATGCATTTTTGTTTGATTTATAAGAACTTCGAAGACTCGTGCGAATTTTTTTTTTCATGTAGTATTTATTAATCCAACATTTCGATTTGTATTCAGGTTAAGCTATCATAAAAAAAAAGGGTCGACATCCCAACTACCTGAAATTGTAGTTGGTGACAACAAATTATTTCCATTTTCTACTACGCGTGGAAGAAATTTTTTAATTTTTTGAAATAATCTCCATTATCGTTGGTACGTATTTATTAAGTGAGATTAAAAATCTCAATATTTGTTTCTTCACATATCATGGTTGACACCGATCATTGAATAATTGGTATAGGAAATTATCAAATTTTTTTGACTCCAGATCTACTTAAAATTTATTCGATTTCATTTCAGCTACTTTAGTTTCTTACATCGGGTGCATTCACGTTGGGCGCCTACACGCTTTGAGCGCTCATTTTTCATACCAGTCCAATGCTAAAAATGACATTTAATCGCGCTCAAAGCGTGTAAGCGCCCAACGTGAATGCACCCATCGAAATGTTTATTAACGTCTTCGTTACTATGTTCAACTGTTATTTTGTATTCGATATAATGTGTGTTTATTTCGAAGGTATTTTAAAAGTATTCTAGTGAAAGAAAAAACTCAGGTCAGGTTGGTATCCCAAGCCGTCTACCTGCGTTCACTGTCAACTCGCTTTACTTTTTACGTAAATAAAAGTTATGTTTGGTTAGGACCAATGGAATCATTTCTATTTGAAGTTATATCGATAATTATTTTTGTTTATTATACAACTGACAACCAATGATGACTATTCACTAATTTTCCACATGATATTATTTTATTTTTTTCTGGAAGACATGTAAAAAATAAATTGTTCATGATAATTTTCAATTTGTTTGAAAATTAAAAAAACATAAACAAATAATAAAAAATTATATCGAGTACAAAGACAGAGAAAGATAAAAGTGAGAAAATAACTTCAATGTCTTTGATTTACTAATTTTTAATTGAGAAGAAGTCAAATTTTGTTTCATACCAACCCTTTGCAGTTTGTTAAAGGATGTCATAATATGTGTTGCACACTCCGTATGCAAAATGTTGTTCTGATGTTTTATCATGAAAACCTTTTTTTGTTCACAATTATTCGGTTATCGCTGAGTATTCATATATGTCAAAACGAAACATATCATTTTCAAATTCACCTGTAAATTCTGATTATCCCGATATGATTGAACTTATTTTAAATATTTGACAATTCGACCAACAGGGTTGTTGGTATGATAAAAGACAATATCAAAATTTTTATTGCAATATTTTCATCAGACTTAATTTCCACAAAAATTGGCACTGCACGTTTCACAATTGTGATTTGCAAATCTAATATTTTCATGCACGTGTAATTTCATTTCCATGACGATTATTGCAGGTCATCAACTCCATGTTTAAAATAATTAATTTTTCTTTTGCTAAAGATCAACGTATAATATTTTTGACTTTGACGCAGTCACCATTCATTTTCTGGCATCAGTTAACTATTTTTTCCTTGAATAATCAGCAGCTGACGAGTATTTTTCCTTCAAATTGATGTTAAATATTACAATGTATCCTAATTTTGAGGATGATAATTTCAATTTATACGAATATTCGCACAATAATATACGGTACTCGGTATGTAACCGAAAGTTGAATTAACTTCATTTCAAAATTAATTTTGATCATTTGTTTATGATAAAATTTTTATTTTCATTTTAGTTATATATGAATTACATGTATAATAACTATATGAAAATAATTGAACTAAAAGTGTGAAAGAAATACAAGTTCCAGAACTTTCTGTGTCCCTTTATTGCGAGTTACTTCAGCTCTATACCTGTAGTAGTCCATTGAAATGTTACATGCCGTGTGCATGCAAGCGCGTTAAAGTCCGGGGTCAGTCGGTCGTGACGATTTTCACTTTACACTTTTTTTCGGCTAGCCGCCATCCCACTAAGCGTCTAGACTCTAGCGTGAACCGTGCGACAAGGAACTTCGTTCCAAAAAGTCGAAAATTTTTCATTTATGATATTATCGAAATTTAATGACAAAAAAAGTGTTCTGGCAAATTTCCTGTGCGACAAGTAGTTTGGCCGATATAACGTAAAATCATTCGCACCCCCTTTTTCAAGATGGCGGTCGATACATAAAGGTGGCGATCCCACAAACTTAGATCAAGAGACACGGTAGTGACGATTTGTGCGAAATTTCTTTTTCATGTAATATTTATTAATCCAACATTTCGATTTGGATTTAAGGTGAGCTATCATAAAAAAAGGGTCAACGCCCCAACTACCTGAAAAAGTAGTTGGTAACATCTGATTATTTCCATTTTCCACTGCGCGGAGATGAAATATTTCCTTTTTTTATTATTTATAAATAATCTCTATATTAACGTTCGCACATATTTATTAAGTGAGATTAAAAATGACAATATTTGTTTATCCATACATCATGGTTGACACTGATCATTTAATTCTTTTAGGAAATTATCTGATATGATTGAACTCTTTCTAAATATTTGTTTATTCGAGCCAGATGATTGTTTGTATGAAATAAGAAAATACCGATATTTTTTGTGATTTTTCAAATTTTATTTGAACACTCGATTTATTTTCTGATTTTCGATTCTGAGCTTGATTTCTTGGCAAACTGGCTAATGGCAACTTAGATTGAAGGTGGTACTGCCACATTATTTGAAAATTTTATTAGGTGGGAATAATATTTTTATTGGGAATAATTCTTCAACATTGGCAAGGGTATAATAATTGTGTGTCACTAAATAATTAATATTTTTTCAGGCACAAGTCATGTTCGAATTCTTTGGTGATCGATTAGTACAATTGACTGTATCACTGTTGAGAAATATCAAATATTTTTGAAATTATTTTTGATCATCGATTAAATTGTTATGACAGTTTTATTTGAATGCTGAACATACAAAATATTGTGTAAAGTTTGTTTACAGATAAGATTAATTTTCATACAATATTCATAGATTCAATATTTCAATTTTGGAACCGAGAGTGAGATATTATACAAAAAGGGTCTAATATTTTTTCATGCACACATAATTTCCTTTCTATGATGGTTATTGGAGATCTTCAACTTTTTGTTTAATTTAATTAATTTTTTTTTTATAATTATCAACGTATAATATATTTGACTTTATTTTAGCCACTTGATTTCATTATAACTATGCGTTAGTCAATGTTTTGATCAATATGCATTATTTGTTTCATGTGTAACATGAATTTTGTTCTTACTTCAAAGTATTTCAAAAATATTATGATGAAAGAAAAGAGTCAGGTAAGGTCCGGTACCCTCGGGTCGTTTACCTGCACTCACTATCTTCATGCTTTATTTCATTTATATAATAATTGCTGGTAGTAACTTATGGATTCTTTCATATTTGGAATTACATTAATAATATGATTTATTTCCCATCCAATTGGCAACAATAAATGACTTTTGACTCATATTCAATTAGTTAAAAGTTAATTTTCACTCTTGAACAGTTTACTTTTCCAAGTAAAATGTTCATGGCAACTTTCTACAATTATTTCGCAAACGGTGTATCCATATCTCCTGAAAAATTTAACAAAATTGTCAATTATAACAAAAAAAATTAGTTTTTTCATATATCAGAACTATTCAATACCCTTTTTTTTTTCAATATTTGCAATTACTTTTTCCTAAAATTAGTAATTGCTTCTGGTATGGACTTCTGTATTGTACAAAGGACTGTAGCGACTCAAGCCGAAATCATCGTGTGTAGAATTTTCATGACATCAACATTATTGACTTTTTATTTCGTTTCCATGGGGAAATGTTCATTTTCCCGTTTTCGGAATATAATTGATGCTTCGGTCAGGCTTGTATTGAAGACTGTCAGTTTTGTTTAACTGGAATACAAAAAAATATACAGATCATATCGACAATGCAAGTCTCAATATCCTATATTTGTACAGTTTGTTTACTCACTACATATGGAGAAGGTGCTCAAAATGTCCACCGTTTTGAGCGAGGCAGGCACGTGCTCGTTTCAAGAGGCTGTCGGTGCTCCTGGCACACATCTGCGGCGAGATTTACGGAATGCCTGGGAGATTTTGTGGGCCAGTTCTGCCTCATTTTCCGCAGGCGACTACTACACAATTGATTTGATATACCCCCACAAAAAAAAGTCTAACGGATTAAGATCCGGAGATCGTGGGGGCCAATTGATGTTGCCTCTTTTGCTAATCAGTCTCCCAGGAAATTTTCTGCGCAAGTACGTTGTGCACGCCACGCTTGTGTGTGCTGGAGCACCGTCTTGCTGGAACCACATCATGTCTGTAAATGTGACCTCTTGAACTCCTGCATGTGTGCATAATCCTTGCAAACGGTGAGTCAGAAACCGGTGGTACAGCGCGGTATCTAGAGCTGATGGTGAAAGGTGGGGCCCAACCTGTAAAAATTTTGGAAATTATTCATACACAGATCATTTGTATGTGACAAATCATTTGCTTCTGTTTACTTACTACCTTATCTCCAATCATGCCTGCCCAAATGTTTTTCTTAAAGCGTTTCTAGACGCTCTTCTGGTCGTTGACGAGGAATGGATTCTCTACACTCCAATAATGGTCGTTCCTCTGATTGAAGAACCCATTCCTCTGGAACGTCGCATCTTCCGTGAACAAGATGTTCTTCACGAACCCAGGATCCCGTGCCTCTTCACCCAATAACCACTGGCAAAACTCTACTCGCCGTGCACGATCTCCGTCTTCGAGCTCTTGCACGCGCGAGTAGTGAAAATCGTGCATTTTTTCTCTTTTCAACACACGGTGTACGGAAGATTTGGAGACACGAAGCTCCCGGGCTACATCACGGATGCTGCGCGTCCCATCCCGTTGAAAGCGGTCCAGAACCGCATCTTCGTTATCCGCGGTCAACACCGTCGCGCGAACCCCACACTCTTTTTTATTGGGCATCACTGATCCCGTCTCGACATTGAAAAATCATGGAATGCAAAACTGTGAATATCACAAATACCCAGAATCTGGATTTTTCTATCACTGTGCCCACGCTAATGTTATATATTTGAAGCGTTGGATGGAAGACAGAAAAAAAAATTCAGCACCCCTCAATAGGTAAATCATTAGAGACTTTTTTATCATCTTGAGGAACGAATCGAAGATATGAATGTGGGGACACATCGCATATTTTTCCGAAGAATTTATTCTTAAATATGTCCCCCAGCAAAATAAATAATAATATCTGAGATAACCAGTATTATTATAACAGGATGAGGACATTAATGCTTACCAACCATATCATAAAACATTATCAACGATGTCATAAAACATTATCAACCTATTGCCACTGATTATGATGAATCCTCCGATGACATTTCATTCTTCAAAGATTGTATATTATGTAAAAAAAAAAATTGTTAATAATTTCGATAATAAATTGAAAATGTTTGCATACAAAAATTGATTAATCGAATAAATTATTTACTATAACTATTCCACTATTGGGTATTTAGTATAAGTGTTCAGAGATAATTTCAGCATTGCAGGTATTCTTTATAGTTGAAATATTATTCATCTAACACATACCACTTACGTTCATTTGTTTATCCTATAAAATAATTTTTTCATATTCATTGTTTCTCAACATGATCTGGAATTTTATATTAGTTCCAATCATATTTCACTCTTCATTAAATGGATGATATATTTTTTTTTTCTCATATAACACAAAGAAAATAATTTTTCCCATGAGTTGTGGAATATATTATTTAACTTAAGAAACGATATAAAGATGTATATATTTACTCTTATAATCCAAGAAAAAACATGCTACTAATCTATTGAGGAGAGGTGCCATAAAAGTTATAGAAAAAATCGAGAGGTTGGTGGCGAAACGGTCCAGCGTTAAGATAACGTTTTAATACTTAGAAATTATTCGTTGCATATTATAAGTTCCGCCCAAAATGAAAAATTAGTGGTATGAAGAATATTTATCATTTCACATGCAAGAGCATCAGTGGCTACATCAACACCATAAACAATAGTGCCAACAAGTGAGTTTTCTCTGAATAATATGTATTAAAATTATATAAAAATTTTTATAGTTGTATAATGATATATTTCAGGATGGAATATTGTCAACTTAATTACACAATTCATGTACCACGAGAATGGTACGTAGGTGAAAATAACTTAGATTGGATGATTGACATTATTAGTGATGTGCTCACATATATGCAAATATGGGGGGCAACAAATGGAGCAGTAATCACAAGGAATGGTCTGGCAACCATCGTTGTAATCGACCATCAGAATCAAATGTGGTGGTTCCGAAGATTGCGTGAAGAAGATGATCATCGTCCGGAGCATGTTGGATACTTTCCACCTCTGGCAATGGAGTATGAGGAGGATATGTGGGGTCCAAACATATTCAGAAATGTGGATGGTGTTTATTGTGTTGCGGGAAATAATGATGATAATGATGATGATGATGATGATGATGATGATATCAATAATAACATCATTAATAATGACTTTGATTATTACGATTTAATTAATGACAATAATATAAATTTCAATGAGGATGATGAAAATGATGTGAGTGTGGATGATGATAGTGACATTAGTTTAAATGATTATGATGATGATGATGATGATGATGATAATTTCTGAATAAAATGATTATAAAAGAATATTATGTTTTCAATTTATTTATTTATTATATCAAAAAGTAAAATTCCATCAATATAATGACATACAAGAAAAAATTTTTCATTCTCATCTTAAATGATTAATACATTGAATAAGATAGTTGTAGACATTGATAGATATTACATATATCAATTTCCCTTTCATCTCCATTATTATGAAAGTATGATCATTGAATGAATTCACATTGTCCATATTTACCACCAATATAATGCATTCTAAGCTTCCCATTGTTAGATGCATCTTCCAATAATTCATATTGTTCTCGATCATTCAGTAAATATGTTACTATTCTTGTTGGTAAAAATACGGTGAATTCACCATTTATGGTTACAACAATTTTTTCACCAAATCTCGTTTTAACAATTTTGATTTCAGACACTATATAGTTTGTTCCAGCCTCCAATTCTTTCCATGACTTTGAAGGTAGAAAATTCTCCGTTCGGCAAACTTCATTTAATTTAACGAAACTCATTTTTGATATAGATTATAGATTGAGTATAATTTCACACCTTATGAGCAAATAATTTGAATTGACATCTCTCTAAGAGTTTTCTCTATATGTACACAATCCCCCACCAGTGTTTGTCTAGCAATATCCATCATATCATTGGTTCACACAATCAGTATAACCACTACAACTATTTTTCCAACCACATGCATCATTTGGATTGGATCCCCACCACAGATGATATCGTCACACCTTTTTTTTTTTTTTTTTTGTTGAGCCATCCCGCCCTATCCATGATAGGAAATGTTACAATTTCTTTATCCCAGCATATCCACCCCCCTCTTTGAATTCTTAGAAATATCCACCCCAACACTTCGAATTCTTAAAAAAAAATTTCTTATCTATTCATGCATGTATCGAGTTATCATTATTTTGTTTCAAAAACATTCCTGTTTGATCCTGTTTTGTTTGTCATTTGATTATTTACAAAGCTGACGTCATTTCATTTCACCAAACTTAGAACAACCACGCCCACACTTTTTTTCTATTTTTTTTTCATCCTTATTACAAAAAGATTGACTTGAAATATAGTTAATCATTCAGAGTTCTTAAAAATTTCAAGAGTGTATTCACGAGTGTCTCCAAACTAGAAAAAAAAAAAAAATGAGTGATCAACAGCGGTCGGAGGATCGAAAGAAGCAGTCAGAGGAGCGAAAGAAGCATTATAACCAACTCATAAAATTGATGGAAGAGGCACATAAAGTTTGTTTATCAATGAATATTGGTACAGAATGTGATATACAGATTCGCAAGTGGCAAAAAATTGGGGCACAGAATATAAAATGTTTGAAAAAAAAATTGCGAATGCAAAAACTAACTATTGGTGAAAAGAATCAATTGCAAGCTGTAAGTTCACATTTATTTTCATTATGTAGAAAATTCAATGAAGCTGCAAGACAGAAGATAATCAAAGGGCAGCATATTGTTGGTGGTAATATTCAAATCGATAGTGGGAATGATAATGATGTTAAGAATCTTAAGTGGGATGAATTACCATCAGCATTTAATGGTCGTATAAGAACTGGTGTTATAACAAACATTAACCACATTGATCTACATGAATTTCTCTTAGATGCGAGGGAGATTTTCATAATGAAAATAAGAGAAATGCAAACGAATGTTAAATCAAATGTAATATTGGCATGCAAATATGAAAATATTAAAGAATCTAGAACATATGGAGAAATAAAATATTTCAACACATCAAATGAATTGATTCTTCAATCAACTAATATTTATGATTGGTATTCAAAGTATGTTAATGATACTTTATTAGCAAAAGTGGAAGAATTTGAAGAAGGTGATTCAGGATGGACAATGAATGAAGTTGTGAACTTGGTAGTGAATATTAATGAATATGTAGCCTTACAAGGAGGACTATCAACATACATAGATCTCCCAAAATTTATTCAGTTGAAGAAAGCTGTGATAAATATAAAGAACAACGATGAATTTTGTTTCCTATGGTGTATTGTGGCAGCTCTACAGGGAAGAAAAAAATTTAATGTAGAAGATAATGATAAATATGCAAGAGAAGCAAAAAATTCAATGGGTAATGTAGCTAGAACATCATCATATCAACATTTCACTGAAGCAGGTCTTAAATTTGAGGGTTTAACTTTCCCTATGGCATTGTGTGATGTACCAAAATTTGAGGTAATGAATGATCTATCAATAAATGTGTATGGCATCGAGTATGAGAATAAACAAAAAATCATCGTTCCATATCATATAAGTAATGATAGTGATAAGCCAACTATTCATTTATTGATGGTTGATACTAGTATGGATATTGATAATAATAACTTTGAGTCGAATAAAATATATCATTTTGCATGGATACATAATCTTTCGCGATTAGTCTCAAGTCAAATATCAGAACATAAAGGGAAGATATACATTTGTGATAGATGCTTATGTCATTTTCAAGAATTATACTCATATAATAATCATAAGTCAGATTGCCTTAGTATGAATAAAACACTTCGTGTAATATTGCCAAGAGAAAAAGAAAAATTTTTATCATTCAGTCATTACAAATATAAAGAATCTGTACCATTCGTTGTTTATGCAGACTTAGAGTGTATTTTAGAAGAAACAAATGTATCACAAACACATATTCCACATAGTGTTGCATTCTATTTACATTGCTCATATAATGATAAATTATCCCAGTTTAAATTAATGCGTAGTGATGAATGTATTCAATGGTTCATTGATCAATTAGAATCTTTAGCACATGAAATAAATAATATTTACAGTAGAATTGTACCGATGATATCATTAACGGAAAAACAAAAATATGAATTTGAGAATGCAGTTATTTGTCATATTTGTGAAAAACCATTCACTCAAATTGATGCAAAACATCGAGATCATTGTCATTTCACTGGTAGATATCGTGGTGCAGCACATGATAATTGTAATATGAAATATACAAAACCATACTATTTACCAATTGTATTTCACAATTTAAGTGGTTATGATTCACATTTCATAATTGAGAGTATAGCTAAAAGTTACCCTGGTAAGGTAAGTCTCTTACCAATAAATAAAGAAAAATATATTTCATTCACTAAAAAAGTTCATGACACAAAAATATCTCTACGATTCATTGACTCATTGAGATTCATGGCGAGTGGTATTGATAAATTAGCAAATTATCTGGATGATAATGATAAATTAATCACTCGCAAGTTTTACAATGATGATAAACAATTTAAATTGGTTACAAAAAAGGGTGTATTTCCATATGAATATATCGATAGATGGATGAAGCTTGATGAGAAACATTTACCGGGAAAAGACAAATTTTATTCAATGTTGAATCAAAGTGAAATTTCCGAGGAAAATTATGAACATGCAAAAGTGATTTGGAGTAAATTCAATATACAGACATTAGGTGAATATTCCGATTTATATCTCAAAACAGATGTATTACTTTTAGCTGACATCTTTGAAAATTTCCGTCGTAATTGCTTCGTAACATACAATCTAGATCCATTACATTATTATACAGCACCAGGTTTTGCTTTTGATGCAATGCTCAAATATACAGGTGTAGAACTAGAGCTTTTCACAGATCCAGAGATGTTATTGTATATCGAGAAAGGTATTAGAGGTGGTGTAGCGCAATGCTCGAATCGCTATGCAAAAGCAAATAATAAATATATGGGAGACAGTTACAATCCAACCAAAGAGCAATCATATCTTATGTATTTCGATGTTAATAATTTATATGGGGCAGCTATGAGTGATTATTTACCATATGGCGGATTCAAATGGTTGAATAAATCAATGAGTGTTGAACAAATACTCAATATCCCCAACGATTCATCAATAGGATATATCTTTGAAGTTGATTTAAAATATCCAAGAGAACTGCATGAGTTACATCGTGATTTACCATTATGCCCTCAACATTTCATACCGCCAACGGGGAAATGTATGAAATTAGTAACAACACTCTTACCTAAAAACAAATATATTATTCATTATAAAAACTTGAAGCAATGTTTGAGTTTAGGCATGAAAATTGAGAATGTATATAGGATACTAGAGTTTCAACAGGCACCATGGTTAAAAAAATATATTGACTTGAATACGGACTTGCGTAAAAAATCAAAAAATGAATTTGAGAAAAATTTTTTCAAGCTGATGAATAATGCTGTATTTGGTAAAACCATGGAGAATGTTCGCAAACATAAAGATGTAAAATTGATAACCCAATGGGATGGTAGATATGGTGCAAGAGCATATATAAGTAAACCAAATTTTCATAGCTGCATAACTTTTGAAGAAAACATGGTTATTATTGAGATGCAGCGTGTTAAAGTTAAGTTTATCAAACCCATCTACATTGGTTTTGCGATTCTTGATATTTCGAAAACATTCATATATGATTTCCATTATAATTATATAAAGAATGTATTCCCTAATAATAAGTCGAAATTATTGTATACTGATACTGATAGTCTAATATATGAATTGATCAATCCTGATGTATATGAAATAATGAAGCGTGATATAGACAAATTTGATACGAGTGATTATCCTGTTGTCAACAATTATGATATCCCACTTAAGAATAAGAAAGTTTTAGGACTCATGAAGGATGAAAATAATGGTAGAATAATGACAGAATTCGTTGGATTACGTGCTAAACTGTACACATTCAAAGTACAGGATGATGATGAGGATAAAAAGAAAGCTAAAGGTGTGAAAAATTGTGCACTACGCGCGATCACATTTGATGATTATAAGCAATGTCTATTCCAGAATGAAAATGTGGTAATAGAGCAATATTTAATAAAAAGTAAAAATCATGCAGTGTCGACTATTCGTCAACGAAAACTAGCATTAAATAGTAATGATGATAAGCGCATAGTATCCAATCAAACAACTGATACACTACCATGGGGTTATAATAGTAATATTCACGTTAATGAGATGGATACAATGTAAATAGCATACATAAAAATTTGTTTTGTTTAATAAAATTATGTAAAACACAAATATATGTTTTGTTTTATAATTCTTTTTTATTTATCCAACTATTATGTGTATTATCGAAACCTAACCACTTTACATAACATTTATCACCACGTTTACGTAGTATTCTTTCAACAAGATAAACATTTGGATATTTAACTTTGCTGAGTTCGTCTTCATAGAAGCATCCATCGATTCTTTGATCCTGATAATCAATAAGTTTATATGTTGGAGGGGTTGTATTCAATATTTTATCAATGCTGAAAATTTCTGTGGTCCAATTTGGTGTGTATCCCTTCTCAAATAAATGTTTATGTTTGCTCACTCGAACTTTATCACCAATTTTAAATTTTCTTTTTTGCTTTTCCACTATTTGATGTTGCTTGTATGCAGTTCGAAGCAATACTTTTTCATTCAGCGCTGTAACATCCTTGGGGCTCATTTTAATTGTTCGATGTTTAGTGTTATTATATGTTATAATTAAGTTTGATAATATATCAATCCATTTATATGACCCACGCAAACTGAACTGTTTCCACATTTTATTCTTTAAGGTTCGATTGAAACGTTCACATATAGAAGCCTTCAAATTACTGTATGTTGAATATAGTTTAATATCATGTTGTTTCATTAGTGACTTGAATTCTTTATTGTAAAATTCTTTACCCTGATCAACATGTAATTTTTTCGGTGCTCGACCAGTATCCAAGATAGAATTCATCGCTTTCGTAACATCTTTACCATTTTTCGTTTTAATAGGTACAGCCCAAGCAAATTTTGAAAAGATGTCTATGACGGTTAGCAAGTATTTATTGCCATTGTTGTTGGTTGCATAGGCAGACATGTCAACAAGATCTGCTTGCCATGTTTCATCCAATCCCCTCATCTGAACATGACGTCGTGTGTAATTCACCCGGGCAGGTTTATGTAACTCATTCACCAATGTTTCCTTTTTATTCATATCTACAATTCGTCTCGTTGATGTGCACTCAATTGAACTGTTAGATGATTAATGGCCTCGGATTGTTTCTGCAACTCGTTTTGAATGAGTTCACGTTGTCGTCTTAACGTTTTACGCATATGAAGATCTTGAAGATTCATATCAGAATGTACTTTTGTTAAATCATGATGAATCTTTTCTACTTCGGAATTTATAATTGACATCATTGTACCGAGAGGCACGGCATCACTTGCATCCTCAGGTTTAGCTAAATTGCAAAGTCTCTTCCCATTTATATCATATTGATTATCAGCTGTGACTTTGAATCCATAACCAGATGGTCCTCGGCTATTTTGTTCAGCACTTTTTTTGAATTTCCGTCCAAATATGTCTACACTCATCCTGTCATTACTTCGTGATAGTTGTCACACAAATGAATGAAGAGGTGTTGATACATTGCTTAATAAATAATTCTAGCTTCACGCAATTCTTCAATAATAGAGATTATTTCATTTGTATGACTTGTATTGCCCGCTGCTTGGGATGCTAATAGCAAACGAAGACGGTCAACAAGCTCATTTGGATCATCCCAATATACATAATCAATTGCTTGTATCCTCTTCTCTGCAACTTTGTAGTAGGGTAATGCTTTACCAGATCTAGTTTTTCTTTTATATACCGATGATGATGATGATGATGATGATGATGATGGTGGTGGTGGTACTATATAGTTTGCAATATAATTTTGATATTTTACGCTTCTGTCTGATATGAGACTTTTATTAGGATCATAATGTTTATGAAGTGTATGAGTTGAATTGACTATTTCCATGAAATCTTTTTTATCGCTATCACTTATGATTGCATCATTTGGTGTTTTCTTGAATAGCAATTCTAACAATCCAGGAGTTTGAGGATAACTTTTATTTGCAACATTTACAGCATCATTCGAGAAATCTATGGGTGAATCACCCATCATCAACCTATTGTCACTCATTTTGCGTACACTTAACCTATTTGCAGTTTTTTGCTCTAAGTGCGTCTTCATGTATGTTTTGATTAAATCATCATCCTCATATTGTTTGAGGGGTGAACTAACAGATTGTATTTCAGCAGGCACGAATGATTCGATATTTTCATTCAATTCGACATCCTTTTTCATGCTATCATCACCATAATTATCATTATCATCATCATCATCTTGAGCTGTTGCAAATGACTGATCACAATCATATTGAGCTGTTGCAAACGACTGATCATTCTCAGCTTCTTCTTTTTTCATATGAATATCAGCCAATTCATTTTTTATATCTTGTTTTATTCCCGTGGATGTTGATATCAATTTCTCTAGAGGTGTCACTATAGGTTTAAAAACTTCATTCATCGCTCGTTCTGATGTATCTCTACCAGATTTTATCATTCTATGCTTTTGTCGAATCATATCGCTTGCTTTCACTATTTGACTCAGTAAGTCCTGTTCTTTCAGATTTTTTTTCCCCCCTTTCACACTCGCCATGTTGAAGCATGCAAGTTTACAATAACACTGTGAACATCATTGTATTTTCATGTCAATTTATACTAATGTAACAATCAAATCCCTTTCTATATCTCCCCGAATTCACTTCACTATCTTTGTCAACAACTACAAACCCATACCGATCATTATTCCAACATGCTAAACACAAATCTCTAAACTGAGTATACGTCATATCTGTATTCACATGATCATCATATATGTGCTTCAAATTCATTTCATCTTGTCTGAATAACACCATCAAGTTTGCATTATCACGTACTAGATGTTTGGGGATGCGTGTATAAGTTTGACTGAGATAAAACGAGTCAACATCTCTATGTCGACCCATGCAAAAGAAAGCTCTGATGCTATCTTGCTTCTCACACGCAACATCATCGAAAATCATAATGGAATTGGGTTTAGCATCTTCCGGTTTGACTACCACCGCGTTATCACTGAATGGAAAATATCCAATGTCTTCAGCATGCTTCAATACATTCTCCAAGTATTTGTATTTTGGTTGATTGAGCGACTTTGAATAGAGATAAACATTCTCAAATCTCAAACCATTAGAATGAGTAATTAGTGCCAAGAGTGCGTTGGTCTTGCCACAATTCGATGGACCACAAAAAATGGCTCGTATAGTGTTAGGTAATAGATTCCCATGACGCTTTTTCATGTTTTTATTATGAGGAATTTGTTCATCAAAATTCGCAATTGGTAATGTTGTTGTTTGTTTATGAAATTTAACCTTAGTTGGTTGTTTCTCTCGCGTCATTGTGATTACAACTAACTATTTATGAATATTTGTAATACCTTTTATATGTTTGATGACATTAGATATAAAAGCTAAACGATTAACAAACTTTTGACAGTTGTTGTATAACTATTCATACAGTCAGATGTCTGGGTATGATGTTTGTGGTGGTGCTCTTGTGAACAATATAATCAACAAACTTCCGATGGAGTTACACGTTCCAGGTTACCAATACTGTGGATCGGGTACAAAATTATCAAAAAGATTAGCGCGTGGAGATCCTGGAATCAACTCTCTTGATACTGCATGCAAAGATCACGATATTGCTTATGCAAAATATCCAAATAATATTATCGAGAGAAATAAAGCTGATAGAGTACTTGCAAAGGAAGCTTGGGAACGTATTCATGCTAAAGACGCGAGCATTGGTGAAAAAGCCGTAGCTTGGAGTGTGAATAAAATCATGAATGTGAAATCGAAACTTGGTGCAGGCATGGTGAGGAGGAAGAAGCGTGTGAAAAGGAATGTGAAAAAAATGATAAAAAATCCCATGATATCATTCAAACAAATAGTAAATGAGGCAAAAAAATCTATGCACTCTGGTAATCGTGATATGGTTAAATCTGCGTTGAATGGTGCGCGTACTGCTGTCGAGAAAGCTGGTGGGTCGAGTAAAGTACGCTTATCATCACGCATATTACCAATCCCATCGAGAATAGGTGGTGTTCTACCATTTCTCATACCCATGTTTGCTGGACTCAGTGCTGTTGGGAGTTTAGCGGGTGGTGCTGCTGGTATAGCAAAAGCAGTAAATGATGCAGCTGCAGCGAAACGTGAATTGGAAGAAAGAAAACGACACAATATTAAAATGGAGGATATTATAGTGGGTAAAGGAATGTATTTGAAGCCATATAAGCAGGGTTTAGGTCTGTACTTGCGACCGACAAAAAACGTGTAGACCTACCACATCGAGCTTTAACTGACGCTGATCTTGTAAAATATGCTCATATCATGAAAATTCCGCATTTTCGTGGTGTCTTCATGCGAAATAATTTACCAATGAATGGTCCACGAAAATTTGAGACGGCAATAGTGAATCTAGATGATAGAGATGGCCCAGGTACACATTGGGTGGCATATGAGAAGAAACACAATGATGTGACATATTTTGACAGCTTTGGTAATTTACAACCACCTCAAGATCTTATGAAATATCTCGATGTTGGTAGGGTGAAATATAACTATAAAAAATATCAAGACTATAACACGGTGATATGTGGACATTTATGCTTGAAATTTTTAACTAAACAGCTATAAATGTATATCCATATTGAGATTGAATATCAGTCATGGATGATTCATTGACATTGACGCTGTCGGGGAGATCCTCCATTCTCGAGGCTCAATACTTTCCACCAATTGAACTCTCATCAAGTAAGACATATGTATTGGGGCTTATTGAATTGTTAACTTTCAATGCCATCCCTAATATTGATGAAACCAACAACAAATTCGACATAGTTGGAGGTGAAAATGCAACAATCATTCCAACTGGTAGCTATGAAATCGAAGATATTGAGAGTTATATACAGAAAACACTACCAAACATATCATTTTCACTTAAACCTAATAATAATGAATTGTGTTGTGAGATTCAGTGTAATGTTCCTATAAATTTTATTCCTGAGGATTCCATTGGACGATTACTAGGATTCAAGCCACGTATACTTGAACCAGGCTCTATTCATAAATCTGACTTACCAGTGTCTATACTTAAAGTCAATGCACTTCGCGTTGAGTGTAATATAACTACAGGGGCATACATTAATGGGCAGCGAGTGCATACAATTCATGAATTTTTCCCAGTGGTTCCACCAGGATATAAGATCATAGAAGTGCCATCACACGTCATTTACATGCCAATCACCGTTCAGACAATACATCATTTGCAACTACGAATTGTTGATCAAGATGGACAATTAGTGAATTTTCGTGGAGAAGTGATAACAATAAGATTACATTTAAAGTCGATGAAGTGATGGGTATAGTGTATAATACAGAGGAGGAGGAAGCAGTGGTGAATCCATCAACAGTATATGGTGGTGATTATAAAAGTGTAGTGACATGTCGAAAACCCATCAGTCGTCGCATACCAAGCGGAGTACTAACACATCGGAACATCCTACTATTGAAGAGTCTCGGTCTGAAAATACGTGGGGAACAATAAAATTCTGCTGTTTCTGCTTCGTATGTCTATTACCATGGAGAAAATCTTAGCAATAAACAAAGCCATTATCTTCGATGAATCTATTGCACATTATGAAATTCATGGTCATCAACCATTTGCATCAGCAACCTTCAATAATAATGATGAAATTCGTATAGCGGTGCAACATCAAGATTTGTGTTTATTACCAAGCAAAAGCTCATTACACATCTGTGGGAGATTGACGAAAAATAATGACGCTCACACTGCAGTTGCAACTACATCTCTGGTGAATATGGCTATATGTCATCTATTTGAAGAAATACGTTATGAATTGAATGGTGTTGAAATTGATCGAAGCAAAAATGTGGGTGTGACAACATTGATGAAAGGATATACATCATTTCAATGTGAGAAAAGTTATCTGTTGGAAAATGCAGGATGGTTGCATGAAGATGGTGATAAAATAATTGATGATCAAGGCTATTTTGATATATCTATCCCACTCAATTTATTGTTGGGATTTGCTGAAGATTATCGAAAAATTATTGTGAATGCAAAGCATGAATTAATTCTCACAAGGGCAAATACAGATTTGAATGCTATCATACAAATAGCAAATGAAGATGTTATATTGAATCTCCAGAAGATTGAATGGTTGATACCATATATCAAAGTCTCCGATACACAAAAAATTCAACTACTCAATTATATTGCCAAGGATCCACCCATTTCCATGAGTTTTCGTACGTGGGAATTGTATGAGTACCCACTACTTCCAACATCCACGAAAAATGTTTGGGTTGTCAAAACTACAACACAACTGGAAAAACCACGGTACATCATATTAGGATTTCAAACTGGACGCAAAAATAATAAATCTAAAAATTGTAGTCAATTTGATCACTGTGATTTGAGAGATATTAAAGTTTTCTTGAATTCACAATCCTATCCATATGGAAATTTAAATATAGAATTTTCACGCAATCAATATGCCATATTATATGATATGTATACAAATTTCCAATCGTCATATTATGGGAAAGATACTGATCCAATAGTGACAAAAAGCAAATATGCAACGCACGCTCCACTCATAGTTATTGACTGTTCTAAGCAAAATGAAAATATCAAATCTGGACCTGTAGATGTTAGAATTGAGTTCGAGTCAATCAATCCATTTCCAGCTCAAACTTCAGCATATTGCTTGATCTTACATGATCGCATTATCGAATATAAACCCATCAATGGTTCTGTACGAAAGTTGGTGTGATGATTGAGAAGAAATGTCCATTCAATTAGAGTATACACCTGAATGAAATCTATATAATAAATAAATATTTTTATTGAATTTGTATTATGTAATCAATTTTAAAAGGATCGAAATAAAGAAAATAGCATTGTATATATCAAACTGTAATATTTATTCAAACACCTTTTTTCATTTTCTATCAATTATAAATTGTTTTAATTGCTCTGATACCATGAAAATACTATTCGATTCATGGATCATACTATATACTAGGTCTTGAATTATAGAGACATCCATTTCTTGAGTGAAGGATGTTTTCGCAATCGAATATTCTTCAGTCGCAGGGGTCTCACCATCCATTACAGCATTACGAGTGTCATCAGAGAATGGATTTCCTTCAATATGACGTTTCATATGATATAGTGCCATCATTAAGTCTTTTGTTTTCTCCGACATATTGCTAGTCATGCCCACAATTATACCAAAATAATGATGGATATATTCACACTTGGAACAAGACGTATCCACACCACAATCATATTTCAGTTGATTGGTTAGTGGATGCTTGCACCACATTGCATTGTTATATAAGTCACTTATATCATGATTGCACTCCAATTCAGTATTTAATTGTTCACTATGAGAATCTTTTTGAAACATATAATCTTCATGTATTGACATGCGTTGTTCTTTGGTGAGCAATGTATCTGGTGTATCCATGATAACTTTTTTATTTTCACACTACAACTTCTCTTTATGTCTTCTATCAGATATTGCGGTACACTGAGTAGCTCTGAACAAAAAATTTTTTTTGAACTTTTATTGGATAGCCCCCTCTCCCTACACACATATTTATTTATCTACATATTTTTTATTTATACAATTATTCATATGCTTATCTATATGACTATTTATACAGTGACTCATACAATTATTTATATGATTATTTACTTTTTCTTCATTTATTGATTCATTTCTTTTGTTTATCATTTTTTTTTTTATTTATTCTTTCATATTTGTAGGAAAAAAATATTTCATATATATTATGGATAAAAACTTATACATTTGAATTTCCCCCACCCACTCAACAGTGAAAATACAGTTCAATCATAGAGAAACGTACAGTTATCCATTTCCCCAATGTCGCAACAAAGAAACTCATACTATAGTACTATCATCGATATCGATAAAAAATTCCACTTCACGAGAAACGTCGCTTAGTGGATAATACAGATATCGACTTTTTCGACCAGATGATAAAACAGATTGGGACCTACTATGAAACTGTCGGTAAGGTAGGGGTCAGTGCAAGTTACCGACAGGTTTGTCCCAGAACCCGCCCTGTTTATCTACTCTGATTTTAATTCAATACATGATGAAAGGTTAGACTTCAATTTTGATGAACATATAAAATATGTCCGTGCACGTTGAGCGTTACTTTCAAGAAGAAGGAATAAAAGTAGTTCCTTGCAAGTGCATGCTGGAATGAATATGCGTCAATGACTTTAGGCTGTAATGCATTTTGGTCACTGCGCATCTGTTGTTATGCGCAACAAGTGTGCGTAGATGATCAGTTGGCCATGCGTTTTCTGTATCAATACGCACTGCAACGCTATAGTGAATAGCACAACAGGCGATGCACTCAAAAGTCGCACTGACAAATAGTGCAAAATATCTTTTAACTTGAGAGGTGCTGCCCTACAGTGATCAGCTCTTTAATTAATTGTTTCAATCCGCAACACCTATGAATTGGAAAAATTCCACTCCAACCCTAATAAATGTGAGGGTGGTCAGAACATATGGTGTCGCCGAAAAAATTCACTGTGGGTACATTAGACAAAATATTTTGAGGATATAAAAAGACTTTTCACAAAGATCCTGAGGAAAAAAAATGTTGTCATAAAAATAAAAGTACGATGTACAGTATACACAATAATTCTACCAACGAAATAAAATGTAATTTCATCAGTTCATTGCTGACCTGGCCGTGATAAAAATCATTTGTTATAATTTAAATGAAGATGATGAATACCTATATTAATGTACGTGAGCCATACTTTACATAAATTGTCCAGATCGCATCGTGAAAATATCTTTCACATCGCTTTCAAGAGCTTATCTCCAAGTGAAAAGACTTATTTCGTCGAAAATTGATAAATATCTGAAAAGCTATGAAACATTGATAAATTATACTTTTACAGAAAAATGTGTCAACTACTATCCAATGTCAATGTAATTTTTTATAACAATCGTAAGATGGTTCAATGATTCTTGACCATAAATATTGGAACTTCTCTGCGTCGCTAGTTCAATGCCACCATCAGCTGTTACATGTTGTCGCTGTAATGGAATGTCATGTTTTAGTGTTCATGAGATTTTTTATCAATGATATATTCAAAAACATAAATTGACTGAAAAGAAAAAAGATGTTATGTCGTCATGTCTCTACTGCGTCTGTACATGTACTGCGATAATCTACTGTCATTAAACGCGACAGGAGCAATAGCAATCACCTATTTATCATTGATAAAGTATTCACGACTTGGAATGTTGACTTTAATTTGAATTCAGCAATGGTAGTTCAAGAATCTCAAAAAATTGAGTCACTGAACATGATTGACCATAATAACATGAGAATCGACACAAAATGTTCTTCCATGAAAATTACTCATAAATTATTAACGAGTCAATTATACAAATCACGTTAATGGAAAAAACTATCCACCCACAATGAAATCAAAAATGGAATGAAGGTTGAGTAATTAGTTTTCAATCGATTCATAACCATCACCCAAGCACTTACCACAGAATGTTGTTAACATTATTGTGCCAATTTCAAATGGAGATATAAACACTACTGTCCTTTTATTTATGACACCAGTAGCCTTTGCTGGCCTTAAGGATTAAAGCAATAAAAAAATATTGCACACCGTAAAATTTTACTTGCTTTAATCACTTTTGGCAAGCATAAAGCAACAACCAGCTTACATTTCACTGAAATTAACATGAATGAAATTTTTTTCTTTAGAAAAATATTAAGCAAAGAAATTATAAGTAGAGAACATGACATTATGGGAATTATTCAATTGTGAAAGATTATATTGAGCACTATGAAATTTTTTAACTATGGTCATTGGAAAGATCTTCAACAATTCATATGTTTGTTGAATATCAAGTAAGATTCATCATTGATGATAGTTCTATAAATCGAATGGACTAAATAATTGTAAATTTTATGACATCACGTTACTACTTTCATCAATAATTTGTCGTTAAAATCGACTAGTGCAGCAGTAGAAAATATTTGCCATTTATATTTTATTTGGATATATGTCCGTATGTTGTTGTGGAGGTAATTTGAAAAAATATGTCATTCATACAGTAACCCTTGGTATTTTCAAGTAATAGAATCATCGAAAATTGCCATGAGCAGTTTACTTCAAAAAGTAGTGTTCATGGTTTAAAAACCTCTCCCAGCAAAAATTAACTTATAATCAATTGAATATTAGTCAAAAGTCATGAATTGTTATCAGATATATAGAAACCAAATGTAATTTGGTTTTGACAACTGACAACAATTGTTAATGTAATCTCAAATATGAAAGATTTCACTGGTCACTACAAATAATTATTGTACAGAGAAAGTAAAGCTAAAAGATAGTAAGTGCAGGTAATCGACTCGAGGGTGCTGACCTTACCTGACTTTTTCCCTTCCCCACATCATTTTTATCATACTTTTGAGAAAGGCAAAATTTATATCCTATTTGAAAGAAATATAATGCATATTGATCAGAACATTGACTAACGTATAGTCATTTGTTCAAACAAAAAAATGAAAGAAAATAACAATTAAATTTTTTGAAGAGTTTTTCCTATGCTCGAGTCCCACGTCAAATTGATTTAAATTGACATTAAATTAGTGCATTAATTTGTTCTCTATCCTCCTAACAATATACATAATCCTTTTTCAAGAACAGTAAAATCTCCATTAGATTGGAAATGATTGAATATTTTGGAGCGAACGTAACGCAGCGAGCAAAAATGAAAATATTCAATCGAAATTAAGTAAGTGGTGAAATGAAATTTAACCTCTAAAACACATCGACAAAACCATATTTCATGTAGTAGTCAACTAAAAATTAGTTTATCAAAGACATTGAAAGCATTTTCTTTAATTTTCTCTGTCGTAATACTCGATATAATTTTTTATCGATTTCATCATGTCTTGATTGTTATTATCATAACTTTTTTACCACTAATTTGCTTGTTCTTCAATGTACCCTTCGAAAGACAATATAATATAGTATATTAGTAGTAAAATAAGGGGGATTCTGGATCAAACAGCATCATTTTGGCCGCAAGAGGCGCCACTATCGGGGTTCTGTTCCAAGCTATTGTGTAATAGGGGTGGAGAGGGGCACAATCTGCTTTACCATCACTCGGTAGATCTGGGTAACAGACCGGATCCCTACTATAGTGCTGTATGTTCATGCTGTGTCCAATCTGTTTTACCATCCATCTGTGCGTCAGAGTTATCGATCAGCTTCGTACTATAATGCTGTATTTCCAAGCAAGACCCAATCTGTTTTTTTTTCTCATCAGTCGGTGAGTCAGGGGTATCGATCAGCTTCGTACTATATTGCTGTATATTCAAGTGATGATGTCATCAATGGGAAGGGGAGGGGCAATCAGTGATAACCATCCAGAACATTTATTATCAATGAAGTTTACGGTTATCATGCTTTTTTGTTTACGGTAAGCATTGTTAGATGATGACATCATCAATCGAAGGAGTACAGAGTAATATTATTATGCAATTGGTGATGAAAAAACTTTATATAATGTCTGGGGTCTATTGAAGGAGAGTAGAAGCAACTAATGCATTCCTTTGTAATCTCCAATGTATGAATTGTGCATTTATTTTCACCTTTATCATTACAGGATGTAATATGACAAATTTCAACTGAAAGATTGGGAGGTAATATATTATGCGCAATTGGTGATGAAAAATAATTAGTGGTTTCAGGTTACCCTCCGGTTTCATTTGGATCACCGAAATGTTTTTAAATGATATTAGACCATCGCAATTCATTAAGTGTGAAATGTTTTCAATAATACCACTTCTTCGGTCATTTCTTGGCAATCTTATGTTTTTTATGCCATCTCCAATGCGTAGGAGAGTGGGAACAAATAATGCATTTTTTCGTAATCTCCAATGTATAAATTGTGTATTTATTTCCACCTTTATCATCACAGAATGTAATATGATAAATTTCAACTGAAAGATTGGGAGGTAATATATTATGCGCAATTGTTGATGAAAAAAAATCAGTGGTTTCGGATTACCCCCTGGTTTTATTTGGATCACCGAAATGTTTATATCAGATCAATGGCATTTCATATCACACAGTTTTGTTTCATTTCTATCAAATTACAACAAAATTTTTAATTAGGATTCGGGCTAATTAATACGAACTTCTTGATAATCTATTGTTTTTTCTTTAACGCATATATCAGTTATAAGTTCTTTGATGATATTTTGCCAATCATCCTACTCTTTGCGCTTTGATGATAAGGATTGTCCCGGCACACAATTACCACATTGTATTTTGACTATTTCCATGAATATAGCGGTTACAAGTTTTCTGATGATGTTTTGATGGATTTAACCTTCAACTCCCCACTCGTTACATTTCATTTTGTATAAATAGTAAGGGGTGTCAAAGCTGAAATATCATTGCAGTTGCAGATTTATGAATAAGAAACATTGAAGTTTAGTAATCAGGGAAGAAAAATGTATGTATCAGTGATCATTCCTCGAATATAATAATTCAATCGACAATTATATTTTCAAATATAATAATTTAATCAACAATTATATATCTTTTTTAGAATGGATTCGGCAATGGTAATCCCATATATAATACATATTCCATTAGAATGGTTGGGTATGAATATATTTTATGAAGATCTGTTAATCGATATATACAACAGGACTGAGGAATATGAAAACCAACATGGTTCCTATGAAGGGTTCGTTTTAAACATTAACAATATAGAAGCTACATTGCATATTTCCAATGCTGCAAAAATCTGGTGGTACAAGAGAGTGACGATTGAGGGTGATCCTTGTCCACCCCTTGTTAATTATTATCCACCCTTGGTGCCTGTAGAGTTAGAGCAGCAGTGGCAGTTCATGAATTGGGAATTTTCTGCTGATTCGAGAATTGAAGATCCCAGCCCTGATGAGGAGTAAAAAATAAAAAGTACTTTTAGTGTTCCAAATGTATGAATAATATTATAAAAACTGTTCAAATATATATATTTTTTCATTCCATTAAAATCCCTTTTCTGTCTTTTATCCATTACATACTACATGTTTAATACTTTTAATTAATTGCTAAATTCTAAATTGAAATTGTTTTCGATCGCGAGCACTTATGTTAAATCGATTTCAAAGTAACATAAATTATGTTGTCTCCCAAAAAAAAAAAAAAAAAAAAAAAAAAAAAAAAATCAAGCGATGTAGCTACAATCATTGAAATGTTTTGTTGCTGTTTGAAAAAATTTTTTTGTTGACATTTTAATAATTTGATTAGCAATTATTTTATTTGACATGTGAGTATTTTTCACATATGGCGATTGTGATAAAAACACATATTAATAATTGTAGCTACATGGTTTTTTGATCTTAATAAGTTAACATAATTTACATTACTTTGAAATATTAAAATCAATTTAACAAATAGTCATGAATAATTTTCCATAATATGTGAAAAAAGAAAAAAATCTAGCATGTGAGTGTTTTCTTATATGTAGTCCAATAATCTATAAAAATATTTTTTCTATGAATTACATTTTTACACAAAAAACTTCAAAAGTTACTCTCAATTATTATAAAAATACATAATTCAATACACCAATCATATCATCAAAAAATTTTCTTTCATTAATTGTGAGAACTGATCTATATGAATTTATTATTTAGTCAAAATTTTCAGCGCTAGACAAAGAATAAAAACAATAATTAAATTTTATTTAATTATATCGTGAATGAAAATTGATAAATGAATATTTCTCATTATGATATTTTAATTGTTCAGTTTGGTGTATATTCTTGAATAAATGTTTATATTTTCCTTATTCGAACTTGATCAACAATTTTGAATTTATGTCTCAGCTTTTTACACAACATGATTATGCTGTTTATCCATTCATCAATGTACTCGTATGAGAATTGCTCATCATTTTGATAAATATTTCGTGTGATTAATTTGTCATCAACGCTCAACTATGATACTAATTTATCAATAATGCTCTCCATAAATCATAAAGAAGCAACAAAGTGTAGAGTTATTTGTTTATTATTAATTTATTATTTGTTATTTATTTATTATTGTATTTTTAACTTGTTTACTGAAAGATATATTTTTCTCTTATTTATCGGTAAAAAAGTGATAATGAGCCTTTGAAAATTCAGATAATTATTATATGTATAATGGCAAAAAGAAAAAATATATTTTGTTTCATGAAGTAAAGAATTATTTTAATATCATATTCAAGATGAGAATGGTAAAATTATACGCATTTAAAATATACGAATCATTTCATTCATCATATCCAATAAATGCAATCCTATCGTTTTTGATTATCGATAGAAGGTTTAAGAGAACAAATCATTCATTCCTAGTAATCATTATTTAGATGAAAGCATTATTAATTGAAGGTGTGGTAATATTATGCGCAATTAGTGATCAACATTTTTTGAATGACTGGAGTGGGGGGTAATATTATACGCAATTGGTGGTAAATATTTTCGAATGCTCACATTCCTCCTGTATAATGTGCTATCGTTTGAAAATATTATTTATCTATGTAGGGATTTGGATTGTCGCAGCGGCTATAAGCTATTTGATGATGTTTTGAATGAATAGAGTAGTGATGATAAGTCATGCATTCCTAGTAATATTTTCGTTTTTTGACCTTGTTGTCATCGACAATGGACTCGTAATTATTTTTCATGCATCATATGTAACGTCACACCACCAGGGTGTTGATAAGGTGCACTAGTCTTAGCCGCCGAATGCAGTTTGGGCTCAGTTGAAGAACAGCGAGTGATCAGTGAAGGTAGTGATCAGTGAAGACAGTGAAAAAACAGTGAATATAGAAGACAAAAAAAAAAAAAAAAAAAAAAAAATGAGTAAGGAAAATAATAATCACAGCAAGGGGCATTATGTAAGTATTTTTTCTTCGGTTAGTGTGCTAATATTTCCGTAAAAATTGAAAATACTCACATGCTGGATATTTCCTTATTTACAATGAAAATTATTTATAACTTATGTTAAATCGATTTGATTATTTTGAAAGTAATATTAATTATTGAAATATTTTATTATAGTCTAAAAACTTTTTGTTGATATTTTATAATTTGATCAACAATATCTGATATGTGAGTATTTTTTTTATTTGAGATTGTGATAAAAACACATCAATAATTGTAGTTATATCGCTTAAAATTTATTAAGTTAACGTAATTTATGTTACTTTGAAATAATAAAATTGATTAGCATAAGTTATGAATAATTTTTAAGTTCTAAAAAATATACATCTGACATGTGAGTATTTCTTCTTACGTGTAGTAATCATGTGGTTGAATTATTCATAACTTATGTTAAGTCAATTATATTATTTCAAAGTAATATAAATTATATTGTCTTACCAAAAAAATTGAGCAATTATTGGAATATTTTATATTAGTCTGAAAACTTTTTGTTGATATTTAATAATTTAATCAACAATTATATTATCTCATTATCTCACATATGAGTATTTTTATTATATTGAGATTGTGATAAAAATACATCAATAATTGTAGGCATAATTTTAGTAGTTGTTGATATCTAATAATTTGATCAACAATTATATTATTTATTATCTGAGTATTAATAAAATCAATTTAACATGATTTATGGATAATTTTTTTTCATGATGACCTTTCAGTAAATTATTAAATTTAATCATTTCATTATAGATGGATACAACGCACCAACTCATAGACATTAGTAATGATGATATTTCAACTGAAAAAAGTCTTTCATCTATTGCTACATGTTCATCGAAAACCCCACCACACAAAAAAATGAGACAGTCTTGTTTAATGCCTGAAGTATCAAAAAGTGAGGCATTAATGGAAAACAAGAATATCAATAAAAAGGTGAGTAAATATCTCATTCTTTCAAAGTGGCATAAGTTATTGGAATATTTTTTTTTTTTTTAATAATCATAAAAAAACTTTTTTTGTTGATATTCAATAATTTGGTTAACAATTATCTGAGATGTGAGTATTTTTTTTTTCTTACATGTAGTCATCGTCTGGTGTTAGTGTAATAACATATTTTCTTAAAAACTGAAAATACTCACATGTTCGATTTTTTTTTTTTTTTTTTTTTTTTTTCGATGGTCTTTTACTACTTTGAATTTTGATTATAATTGTCAATGAAATTATTGAATATCAACAAATAATTTCACAATATATATGAAAAATAACAGAATGAATTATCATTGAATTCATTTTTTTCATTTACTATTGTATAATCGTTAAATTTAATCATTACAGACAATCACATTAAACGAAAGGTTTACAAAGATGAATAAGGAACATGGAAATAATGGCATAGAACTTATAGATATTAGTAATGATGATGATGATGATGATTACATAGAGATTATGTACATTAGTAGTGATGATGATGATGATGATGATGATTTAGGAAAAATCGAAGGTAATGCACCTAAAATCTAATTCATAACACAGTATATATTCTTAATATTTATTTGTTTTATTTCAGACACTCGACGATTTTCCCAAACGAAAATTTCTATGGTTGAAAAATCAAGAAAAAGGTTACATGAAGAAAAAAGAGAAAAAAAGAAATTGAAGGCAAACCAACATCTTCATAATCTAATAAATTGACTCATATGTGTTATCAATAGTATATTCTATAATACGTAATTGACAGATCCTGTTTATAAAATTCCTATTATGTATTGTACATATATAATAGTAGTGTCTCTATATTGGTGCACACGTGAAGCCTGACGCCAATGCAAAAAAATGCGATACTGACACTAAAATATAGGCAGGCGTATACTGCAAATGAATAAATGAATGAATAAATAATTAAATAAATAAATAAATAAATAAAACAAAAAACAAATAAGACGAAAAAAACAAGAACAAATATACCATTAATATACAATGTTATATTAAGAATTCTAATAATATTTCATTTTTCTATCATTTACGAATAAACAATATAAATAAAAATGAGATAATTAAGATGGCTGAGAGTTTTAGCGTGTGTATTCAAAAAATAAATGTACGATTATAATGTCACGAATGATAATATTTCCGCATCTAATTATTTTTTATTTAATTGTACATTTATATTATTTTATGCTGCGAATTTATTCCTCGTCATTATTGGCATATTTTCAAAAGAAAAAATAATAATAATAATAATGATAATGATAATATTAATAATGAATAAATAAATAATTGCCTTGCCCCTTCATCTCAATCAACAATTCAAAAAACGGAATAAAAAAAAAAATGAAATAAAATATATATAAAAAAGAATTACATTAAAATTGATGATTATTAATTAAATCTGTAATGCAAAAAGTATGGAATATTTAATAATAAGAGCACAAACATGAATGAATTTCCATATATTGACGTCAAATAAAAATAGTAAAAAAATAATGTAATAAATTCCAATTGAATTTTATCATCCCCTCTGCTAACTCACTCTCTCCCTCCAATTTTTTCAATTGAACAATATCCATCCAAGTATTCATAACAAACGAAACATTAATTCAATCCAACACCATGGGGCTATCGAACACTCCACGATAATGTTGATGATGTGGAAATGTTATATAATAAGATATTGCTATAATTTATATTGGTATAGAGGAGAGAATAAAAAAACTTTTTACCAATTTTACATGTCTACTTTATTTATCCAACTATTATGTGAATTATCAAATCCTAACCATTTAACATAATATTTATTTCCACGTTTACGTATAACCTTTTCCACAAGATAGGTATCTGGATATTTCACTTTGCTGAGCTCTTCTTCATAGAAACATCCACTGATTCGTTGATCCTGGTAATCAATGAGTTTGTATGTTGGTGGAGTGGTATTCAGCACTTCGGCGATGGTAAATATTTCAGTTGTCCAGTTTGGTGTATACCCCTTCTCGAATAAATGTTTATATTTGCTTATTCGAACTTTATCACTGATTTTGAATTTATGCCCCTGCTTTTCCACAACATGATGATGCTTGTATACAGTTCGAAGAAGAATTTTTTCATTCATCGTTGTAACTTCACGAGGTTTCATTTTGATCGTTCGATGCATGGTATCATTGTATTCAGCAACTAAATCAGATATTATGTCAATCCACTTGTATGTTCCACGAAGACTGAATTGTTTCCACATTTTATTTTTCAGGGTACGATTAAAACGTTCACATATTGAAGCTTTTAAATTGCTAAATGTCGAATACAATTCAATATTGTATTGTTTCATAAGTAATTTGAAATCCTTGTTGTAAAATTCTTTGCCTCGATCAACATGTAATTTTTCCGGGGTCCGTCCAGTATTGAAGATGGATTTCATTGCATTTGTAACATCTTTTCCATTTTTAGTCTTTAAAGGTATGGCCCAAGCAAACTTTGAGAATATATCAATCACTGTTAGCAGGTGCTTGTAGCCATTATTTTTCACTGCATAGGCTGTCATATCAACGAGATCTGCTTGCCAAGTCTCATCCAATCCTCTCATATCAACATGACGTCGGACGTAATGTACACGAGCAGGTTTATGCAGCTCTTCCACTAATGCCACCTTTCTGTTCACTATCGTGTTCAAGTTTTTGTCACCCATTGTGCTCCTGCTTGTTCAACTGTTGAGTGTGAAATGATGCTTGAAGACGACTGTTTTTCCATGATATTGCTATGAATTTTTGAACACCAATATTATTGTGTATATCTGTAATATTCATTTTTTTTTCGAAAGTCTTCCTCTTTTCCGTGATATCGTTGAAAATCATCTCTTTGAACATCAATATCATGGCGTATAGATGCAATATTTTTTTTCTGAACATCAAAATTATTGCGCATAGTTGATACATTCTTTCTTTGAACATCAACATCATTACGTATAGATGATATAGTCTGTTGAATTTGTTCAAGTTCATGATTGATAGTATTCATCATAGTTCCATATGGCACTGCATCATTGGCATCTTCAGGACTAGCCACATTACATAATCTTTTATTCTCCATGTCATACTGGCCATCAGTGGTGACATTGAATCCATATCCAGGAGGACCTCGATTAATATCTTTGTTACCATCTTTTGTTAATTTTCGTCCAAATATATCTACACTCATTTTCCTTCTCTGCCCCCCAAGGTTGTTACAGTTCAATAGTTGATGGATAAATGAATTGAAAAAACTATGTAGCAATGATTAATAAATAATTTCAGCCTCTCGTAATTCCTCAATGATGGATATTATCTCATTTGTATGACTGGAATTGCCCGCTGCCTGAGATGCTAAGAGTAGACGAAGGCGATCAACAAGTTCATTTGGATCATCCCAATATACATAATCTATTGCTTCATTACTCTTCTTACTAATTTTATAGTAGGGTAATGCTTTCCCTACTCTTCTTCTCATTTTCTTTTGTGGTGATGAAATGGACTTTGCGATGTAATTTTGATATTTCAAGCCTCTATCTGATATAAGACTCGCATCAGGATTATAACGTTTGTACAGAGTGTTGGTTGAATTAATGATTTTGATATAATTTTGCTTATCAATATCACTCATGAGTGATTCATTTGGTGTTTTGGTGAATAACAATTCAATTAATCCAGGTGTTTCTGGATATTGTTCATTAGCAACATAAATCATGTTATCTTTGAACTCAATAGATGAATCGCCCATCATGAAACGATTATCTTTCAATTTACGAACGCCAAATCTCGTATCCAATCCTTTATTGTTGCTAAATAACTTCTTCAAATATGATGTTGATTTACTTTCATGTTGTTTCAATGGCGAACTTTCAAATGGAATATCATCTTTGTCAAATTGATTGATTGTTTTATTCAATTCACTATTATTGAATGTGTGATCAACTTCATCATAGTCATTCTCACTTATAGCAGTTGCATATGTTTGATCCATCTCTTCTTTCGGAATCGTATCTGTTGGTTCATCTTTAATTTCACGTTTCATCTGATTAGATGTAGTTACCAATTTTTCCAAAGGTGTCACTACTGGTTTGAAAACTTCTTTCATTGCTTGCTCTGTTTCGTCTCTACCCAACTTAATCATTTTGTGCTTTTGTCGAATAATATCACTTGTTTTCACTATTTGATTCAATATATCTTCTTCTCTTTTCTTATGATTTCTATTCGCCATGTTGATGTATTCAAGTTCAAATCAGAACTGTGGGTAGGATTGCCCATACAATTCAATTTATACTTATGAAACAATCAAATCCCTTTCTATATCTCCCCGAATTGATATCACTGTCCTTGTCAATTACTATGAAGCCATATTTATCTTTCCAACATGTTGAACATAAATCTCGGAATTGCATATATGTCATGTCTGTGTTGATATGATCGTCATAGATATGCTTAAGATTCATTTCATCTTGTTAGAATAGTATCATCAAATTGGCATTGTCTCGTACTAGATGTTTAGGAATATGTGTATACGTTTGACAGAGATAGAACGAGTCAACATCTCTATGTCGCCCCATACAAAAAAAAGCTCTAATATTATCTTGCTTCTCGCAAGCTACATCATCGAAAATCATTATGGAATTTGGTTGGGCATCTTCAGGTTTTACAACTTCTTCATGCTCATTAAATGGAAAATAACCAATATCCTCCACTTGTTTCAATATATTTTCCAGATACTTGTACTTTGATTGATTGAGTGATTTTGAATAGATATAGACATTTTCAAATCTCAAACCATTGGGATGTGTAATGAGTGATAAAAGTGCATTAGTCTTGCCGCAATTCGATGGACCACAAAAAATTGCACGTATACTATGCGGCAACAATTTCCCATGACGTTTTATTATATTTTGTTTTGGTATTTGATTATCAAAGTTCATTATAGGTAATGTTGTGATCTGTTTGTCAAATTTAAACTTCATCCGTTGTTTCTTACGCATCGTCATCATCATAACTAACTATTGAACATGAGAGATGTCTACTTATATAGGTTGGAGAAATAATGATTTTGCTTCATTTGTCCAGTGACTGTCATTGTGGATACATGTCTTCACCGCGGAGGCGCAATATTCATGGTCGAGGTCTCGTGAATAGTATCATCAATAAGCTTCCGTTTGAAGTTCATATTCCGGGCTATCAATATTGTGGTCCTGGCACGAAATTATCAAAGAGATTGGCACGCGGTGATCCCGGAATCAATCCTCTCGACGCTGCATGCAAGGATCACGATATTGCATACGCAAAGTATCGTGATAATATTTCTGAGAGAAATAGAGCTGATATAATGCTAGCTGAAAGAGCTTTGGAACGTGTTCACGATAAAAACGTTAGTGTTGGTGAAAAGGCTGCGGCTTGGGGTGTGAATAATATCATGAAATTGAAATCAAAACTCGGTGTCGGTATGGAAAGGAAGATGCAAAAGATGAGAAAAGCTAAGGAGAGAAAGAGGATTAAGAAGATACCAATGACATCATTCAAGCAAATTGTGAAAGAGGCACGGAATTCAATGTATAATTCAGGTGGGGATATGGTCAAGTCAGCGTTGAATGGTGCACGTGCTGCTGTAAAAAAAGCCGGTGGAAAGAGCAAAGTGGGCTCACCACCACGAATTTTACCTGTACCATTGAAAACCGGAGGTGTTTTACCATTTCTCATACCAATTTTTGCTGGTTTAAGTGCTGCTGGTGCTCTAGCTGGTGGTGCTGCTGGTATAGCTAAAGCTGTGAATGATGCAAGTGCAGCAAAACAACAACTTGAGGAAAATAAACATCACAATATGAAAATGGAGGAATTGGCATTGGGAAAGGGATTGTATTTGACACCATATAAGAGTGGAATGGGTCTTCATTTGAATCCAGTATCAAAAAACATGTAAACCTACCACATCGAGCGTTAACTGATGCTGATCTTATTAAATATGCGAAACTCATGCGTATCCCACATTTTCGTGGGGTATTCATGCGAAATAATTTACCATCCAGTGGTCCACGAAAATATGAATCGGCTATTGTCAATCTTGATGATAAGGATGGGCCCGGCACACATTGGGTAGCATATAAAAAGAAAAACAATGATGTAACGTATTTTGATAGTTTTGGCAATTTGCGACCTCCACAAGATTTAATGGAGTATCTCGATGTTGGTAGGGTAAAATATAATTATGAAAAATATCAAGACTACGACACCTTGATATGTGGACATCTATGTTTAAAATTTTTGACTAAACAACTATAAAATAAATGGTCATGAACATGTGATCATTAGTCATGGGTGATTCATTGACATTGACAGTATCAGGGAGATCCTCTGTACTCGAGGCTCGATACTTTCCACCAATTGAACTGTCACCGGAAAAAAATTATGTATTGGGGCTCATTGAATTGCTGACATTCAATTCAATTCCCAATATTGATATAAGTAACAACCAATTTCGCTTAATTGATATTGAGGGTAATCATCCGATTGAATATCGCACAATCACCATACCTACAGGCAGCTATGAAATTGAAGACATTGAAAGTTATCTGCAAAAAGCCTTACCGGGAGTGACATTAACCCTTAAGCCCAACAACAATGAATTATGCTGTGAAATCAAGTGTGATCGTGTTATAGATTTTACAGCGAAAAACTCAATAGGACAATTACTTGGATTTAGTCCACGTATCTATGGGCCCAACATAACCTATAAATCAGATTTACCTGTAACAATTTTGAAAGTTAAAACAAATGCACTTCGTGTTGAGTGTAACATTACAACGGGTGCTTATATCAATGAACATCGAGTGCACACGATTCATGAATTTTTCCCAATTGTCCCACCAGGATATAAGATTGTTGAAGTCCCGTCACATGTCATTTACATGCCAGTCGCCGTGCAAGCAATACAACATCTACAGCTGAGAATAGTCGATCAAGACGACCATCTAGTGAATTTTCGTGGTGAAGTTAAAACCATAAGATTACATTTGAAATCGATGAAGTAATGGGAATAGTATATAATACAGAAGAAACAATTGCGCAAGTACCATCGATAATTCATGGTAGAAGCTATAAAAGTGGGGGGACATGCCAAAAACGCCTCAGTCATCGAATGCAAGGCGCACAATTGACACTTCAGAACATTCAACTGTTGAAGAATCTAGGTCTGAAATTACGTGGAAAACAATAAAATTTTATTATTGTTGTTTCATCTGTCTGATACCATGGAAAAAATCTTAACAATACAAAAACCAATCGTTTTCAATGAATCCATTGCACATTATGAGATTCATGCACATCAACCATATGCATCATCAACTTTCAATAACAATGATGAAATTCACATTGCTGTACAACATCAGGACTTATGCTTATTGCCAAGCAAGAGCTCATTGCATATCTGTGGGAGACTAACTAAAGAGGATTTGACCGCAGTCATGACTACAACACTCGTCAATCTAGCAGCTTGTCATCTATTTGAAGAAATACGATATGAATTGAATGCCGTTGAAATTGATCGATGCAAAAATGTTGGTATAACATCACTCATGAAAGGATATGTTTCATTGCCGTCAGAGCAAAGTTATAGTTTGGAAAATGCTGGATGGCTGTCTACGGATGACACTAAATTGATCAATGCTAATGGCTACTTTGATATCAATATTCCGCTGAATTTACTGTTGGGATTTGCTGAAGATTATGGAAAAGTCATTGTAAATGCTAAGCATGAATTAATTCTCACACGAACAAGTACAGATGTGAATGCTTACGTTCAAACTGCTGTGGAAAATGTTAAACTTACACTCGATAAAATTGATTGGCTGATACCGTACATCAAAGTCTCAGATATACAAAAAGTTCAACTTTTGAATTATATTCCAAAAGATCCAACCATTCCTATAAGCTTCCGTACTTGGGAATTGTACGAGTACCCACTGCTTCCATTGTCAATGAAAAATGTTTGGGCTGTCAAGACTACAACACGATTGGAGAAACCTCGTTACATCATTCTAGGATTTCAAACAGGAGAAAAAAATTCAGCGAGAAGAAATAACAGTCGTTTCAATCATTGCAACATACGTGACATCAAAGTATTTCTCAATTCACAATCATATCCATATGGAAATCTCAACATTGATTTTGATCGCAATCATTACGCTATTTTGTATGACATGTACACGAATTTTCAACCATCGTACTATGGAAAACATACCGATCCCATGTTAACTAAAAGTGAATTTGCAACCATAGCGCCTCTCATTGTTATCGACTGCTCGAAGCAGAATGAAAATATAAAATCTGGACCAGTAGATGTGAGAATTGAATTCGAATCTTCCATTCAATTTCCCGCCAATACTTCCGCTTATTGTTTAATCTTGCATGATCGCATAGTCGGATATAAACCTATTAGTGGCACAGTACGAAAAATAATGTGAAATTATCAAACCTATTTTATGTATAAACAAATGAGGGATTGTAATAAAAAAATATATTTCAAAACTTCTATTATTTATTCAAATATCATCATCATCGTCATCATATTTTAAACTTCTATAATTTATTTAAATATCATCATCATATTTTTAACTTCTATAATTTATTTAAATATCATCATCGTCGTTATAAGAAAAATTTTTATACTATTATTTGATTAAATATCATCATCATCAATGGAATGGAAGCCGCTGTCTTCATCATTGATCATTGCGAGCCAATTTTGTATGTGAAGCGCCCTCATTTCTTGATCATCATCATCATCATCATCAGCAATATCAATAGTATCATCATTATCATCATCATCAATATGAATAGTATCATCATCAATACATATAATTATATATTCCATCTCCATCTCAATGGGTGCTAATGGAGGATAATAATTAACAATAGATGGACGGTGATCATCTTCAATATTGACCCTCTTGAGCCAATATATTTTCAATATATTGTCTATTATCAGAAAACTTGTTATGCTATTTTTAGTCGTGGTGAATCCATCATAATTCCCATGAACATGAGCAAAGTTTTCCATCTCTTCAATGATAGTCTCGATCAAACAATTGTAATCGTTGTGTATTAAATATTCACTTGGTATATGTAATGTATAATTCACATAAGCCATTTTTTTCTGCAAAAAAGGAGAAAAAATTATGTATTCAAATTGAAAAGTATATTAGGTTAGAATTTTCTTCATATACTTACATATTTTTTTTAATTTGTTGTATATATCTTTATTTAACTTCACTCGTTTATTCACTCACTAAATACTGAAATGTAATGATATTTAAACTTTTGTCACCATTACTATTTATACTAAACCCGATGTGCAAAGAGTGGGATGATCGGTAAAATATCATCAAAGAACTTCCAACTGCTATATGTGTTGAAAAAAACAATAGATTACCAAAAAATTGGTATCAATTAACCCGAAACCTCATTAAAAAATTTTGTAGTTGTTATTTCATTGTGGTTATACTAAACCATCCTGTTGATAACGAAATATTTGAACGTTAAATATTTCATTTCACATCTATGAAGTTACGGAGATGCATGAGGAACTAAATATGCATTGTGATTGCATAAAAAAATATTAGATTACGGAGGAATGACCGAAGAAGCGGTATTAATGAAAACATTTCACAACAAATGAATTTCGTTGATCTGATATCATTTATAAACATTTCGGTGATCCAAATAAAACCAGGGGGTAATCCGAAACCACTGATTTTTTTCATCAACAATTGCGCATAATATATTACCTCCCAATCTTTCAGTTGAAATTTATCATATTACATCCTGTGATGATAAAGGTGGAAATAAATACACAATTTATACATTGGAGATTACGAAAAAATGCATTATTTGTTCCCACTCTCCTACGCATTGGAGATGGCATAAAAAACATAAGATTGCCAAGAAATGACCGAAGAAGTGGTATTATTGAAAACATTTCACACTTAATGAATTGCGATGGTCTAATATCATTTAAAAACATTTCGGTGATCCAAATGAAACCGGAGGGTAACCTGAAACCACTAATTATTTTTCATCACCAATTGCGCATAATATATTACCTCCCAATCTTTCAGTTGAAATTTGTCATATTACATCCTGTAATGATAAAGGTGAAAATAAATGCACAATTCATACATTGGAGATTACAAAGGAATGCATTAGTTGCTTCTACTCTCCTTCAATAGACCCCAGACATTATATAAAGTTTTTTCATCACCAATTGCATAATAATATTACTCTGTACTCCTTCGATTGATGATGTCATCATCTAACAATGCTTACCGTAAACAAAAAAGCATGATAACCGTAAACTTCATTGATAATAAATGTTCTGGATGGTTATCACTGATTGCCCCTCCCCTTCCCATTGATGACATCATCACTTGAATATACAGCAATATAGTACGAAGCTGATCGATACCCCTGACTCACCGACTGATGAGAAAAAAAAACAGATTGGGTCTTGCTTGGAAATACAGCATTATAGTACGAAGCTGATCGATAACTCTGACGCACAGATGGATGGTAAAACAGATTGGACACAGCATGAACATACAGCACTATAGTAGAGATCCGGTCTGATACCCAGATCTACCGAGTGATGGTAAAGCAGATTGTGCCCCTCTCCACCCCTATTACACAATAGCTTGGAACAGAACCCCGATAGTGACGCCTCTTGCGGCCAAAATGATGCTGTTTGATCCAGAATCCCCCTTATTTTACTACTTATATTTAGTTGTATAGAAACTAAATATAATTATTGATGTAATCCCAAATATAAAAGATTTCTCTGGTCATTATCAATAATTATTGTACAGAGAAAGGAAAGCGAAAAAATAGTGAGTGCAGGTAATCGACTCAAGGGTACTGACCTTACCTGACTCTTTCCCTTTTCCACAATATTTTTATGATACTTTTGAGAAAGACAAAATTCATATCCTACATGAAACAAATATAATGCATATTGATCAAAACATTGACTAGCGCATAGTTTCAAAGCAGTAAAGTGGCTAAAATAAAGTCAAAAATATTATACGTTGATCTTTAGCAAAAGAAAAATTAATTATTTTAAACATGGAGTTGATGACCTGCAATAATCGTCATGGAAATGAAATTACACGTGCATGAAAACATTAGATTTGCAAATCACAATTGTGAAACGTGCAGTGCCAATTTTTGTGGAAATTAAGTCTGATGAAAATATTGCAATAAAAATTTTGATATTGTCTTTTATCATACCAACAACCCTGTTGGTCGAATTGTCAAATATTTAAAATAAGTTCAATCATATCGGGATAATCAGAATTTACAGGTGAATTTGAAAATGATATGTTTCGTTTTGACATATATGAATACTCAGCGATAACCGAATAATTGTGAACAAAAAAAGGTTTTCATGATAAAACATCAGAACAACATTTTGCATACGGAGTGTGCAACACATATTATGACATCCTTTAACAAACTGCAAAGGGTTGGTATGAAACAAAATTTGACTTCTTCTCAATTAAAAATTAGTAAATCAAAGACATTGAAGTTATTTTCTCACTTTTATCTTTCTCTGTCTTTGTACTCGATATAATTTTTTATTATTTGTTTATGTTTTTTTAATTTTCAAACAAATTGAAAATTATCATGAACAATTTATTTTTTACATGTCTTCCAGAAAAAAATAAAATAATATCATGTGGAAAATTAGTGAATAGTCATCATTGGTTGTCAGTTGTATAATAAACAAAAATAATTATCGATATAACTTCAAATAGAAATGATTCCATTGGTCCTAACCAAACATAACTTTTATTTACGTAAAAAGTAAAGCGAGTTGACAGTGAACGCAGGTAGACGGCTTGGGATACCAACCTGACCTGAGTTTTTTCTTTCACTAGAATACTTTTAAAATACCTTCGAAATAAACACACATTATATCGAATACAAAATAACAGTTGAACATAGTAACGAAGACGTTAATAAACATTTCGATGGGTGCATTCACGTTGGGCGCTTACACGCTTTGAGCGCGATTAAATGTCATTTTTAGCATTGGACTGGTATGAAAAATGAGCGCTCAAAGCGTGTAGGCGCCCAACGTGAATGCACCCGATGTAAGAAACTAAAGTAGCTGAAATGAAATCGAATAAATTTTAAGTAGATCTGGAGTCAAAAAAATTTGATAATTTCCTATACCAATTATTCAATGATCGGTGTCAACCATGATATGTGAAGAAACAAATATTGAGATTTTTAATCTCACTTAATAAATACGTACCAACGATAATGGAGATTATTTCAAAAAATTAAAAAATTTCTTCCACGCGTAGTAGAAAATGGAAATAATTTGTTGTCACCAACTACAATTTCAGGTAGTTGGGATGTCGACCCTTTTTTTTTATGATAGCTTAACCTGAATACAAATCGAAATGTTGGATTAATAAATACTACATGAAAAAAAAAATTCGCACGAGTCTTCGAAGTTCTTATAAATCAAACAAAAATGCATTTGATCAAATAATAGAGTGTTTAAAAAAATTTGATCATTCATAGTTGATAACGCGTATAAAAAATAATGTGAAACGAAATATTCACATATTGCAGTTAAAATTTTGAACTTTTGTTCAAAAGTTTTTGTTCAAAAGCAAAAGTGAAACATTTTAGTTTCACCTAAAAACGTAGCATGTCTTTCAAAATTTTAAATAAATTCATTGTAGCGTTTGTATACTTCAAACACCGTCCAGGCACCTCTTATAATGCCCAGAACACAATTATACTTATATTGAATGAGGACAAAATTATTTCTATTCTTTTTTTATTGGGACCGTGCAAAAATAGTGTTCAATTTTAACACTTTCCGTAACTGTATCAGCTAAGAGGTGTAGTGGAAAGCATAAACATAGCCTCCAACCGGCGGATGAATTCAAAAAAACAAATGACTGTGACAAGTATCATGACATTTCTATGCTAAATCCAATGTTTAGGCTAAGCAAAGTCAAAATATTGCGGTGCAAATAACAATCCAATTTGCCCTTTGAATTAATTTATGCTGGGCTATAGGAAAATAATAAAATTGATACAGACTACTTTTTGTTGCATTTCAACAATGTAGAACACAACATTTCCGAGAGCTCATGTTTGTTGTTCGTCTGCATTATAAACGTATTGAAAATTGAATGGCAATGTGCTGTCACAATCAAAAGTTCAAAATTTTTCCACGCACGATCGTTTGTTCAATCCTCTCCATCGGCTTGCACGGTCTCAATAACAATATCATGCAAGACCAGAGGGAAGTGAAGTGCATTTTAACTAAGAAAATCACACAAAGTTTCGATATTTTCTTATTTTATACAAGCACGCTTCTGATCGAGTCATCAAATATTTAGAAGGAGTTTAATTAAGGTACCTGCGGATAATAAGGCCTGTCTGGTAATAAGGCCTAAATGATACAAATGATTAATTTTTTATTTGTTTATAATAAAAATTATAATTTATTCTTTACATTTTATAAAAATGTATTCAAATAATGATTAATAATGAACCTTAATGATTAATTTGGACATTTTTCATATTATTGAAAATACCCCTTAGGTGGGCCTTATTAACCGCACGTACCTTACATGAGGAAGATCTAAATGAACATGTGATTTTAAAATCGGCATATTTCATTTTGTCATAAATACACAGCAGTTATTGAATAATTGGGAACCGAATATTTAATAATACATCAATACAACAATTTGCATATAAAATCGGCCATCAACACTATTGGGTCAGTCTTTCACAAACCGCACGGAATTGAAATTAATAAAAATTTGACTTCTCAATTCAAACGCAACAAAATTTTTTTTCTGCTTCTTTTAATTTAATTATGTATAATTAGACTTATTTATTTATATGTATCAATAATTTTCAAAAAAAATGAAAATTATCAAGAATAATTTATTCTTCACATCTTTTTAGCAAAAATCGAATCATATCTAGTTGGATATTAATCAAAAGTCATCAATAGTTGCCTGCAGTTGTATGAAAAATAAATATAATCAATAATATAATTCAAAATGGAAAACATTTCACTGGTCTATACCGGAAATTACTTTACGGAAAGAGTAAAGCGAGTTGACAGTAAATGCAAGTAGCGGACTTAGGGTACCAGCCTTATCCGAGTTTTTCCTTCCACCACAATACTTTTAAAATATCTTCAAAACAGACAAAAATTTTTAAAATGGACAAAAAATAACAATTAAACATATTTATTAAGACATAGACAAGTACTTTGTTGTAATAGAAACTAAAGTAGCTGAAATGAAATTGAATAAATTTCAAATGGATCAGAATCAAGAAAAAAAAATTACATAATTTCCTCAAAGGATCAAACGACCGGTGTCAACTGTAATACGTGAATGTTACAATATAATTTTTTTTCATGATGCTTCATGAATGCGTACTAACATTGATGAAAATTATTCAAAATAAAAATATTTTTTCCATACGCAGTAGAAAATGAAATAATCTGATGCCACCAACTACATTTTCAGGTAGTTGTAGCGTCGACCCTTTTTTTTATGATAGCTCGCCCTAAATCCAAATCGAAATGTTAAGTTGAATCAATGAATACCACACGAAAATAAAACTTTTCTACAAATAAAATTCGCACAATAAGTCTTCGAAATACTTATAATTAAAAAAAAAATGCATTTGATTCAATTATAGAATGTTTTAAACGAATCAAATAATAAACAAATGATTACACGGATGAAAAATGATGAATAAAGAAAAGTTCACATGTTGAAGTTAACATGTTTCACTTAAAAACTTAGCATGTCTTTTAAAATTGTAAAAAAATTTAACTGTAGCACAATTGTGCTTATATTGAATGAGGGTAATGTAATTTATGTCCTTTTCTATAACAATACCACGCAAAATGAGACGGAGGGAGTGCAAATTTACTAAGAAAATCATGTGCAATTTCGATATTTTCTTATTTTATACAGAAATGCTTTTGGTCGTTAACAGAGATCATTTAAACAAATGAAAATATTCACACCAAGCAGAAATTCTCTACACTTAGCAGAAAATGGAAATAATCTGATGCCACCAACTAGGATTTCAGGTAGTTGTAACGTCGACCCTTTTTTTTTTTATGATAGCTCACCCTGCATCCAAATCGGAATGTTGAATCAATAAATACCACATGAAAAATAATGTTATCTTCAAATAAATTTCGCACAATAAGTCTTCAATATTGTTATGATTCAAACAAAAATGCATTTGATTCAGCTATGGAATGTAGAAAACAATTAAATCGTGCATAGATTATTACGCGGACAACGAATTATGTGGAACGAAATATTTACATGTTGTAATTAACACGTTTCACCCAAAAACTCGGCATATTTGTTGAAATAAAAAATAAACTGATTTTAAAATTTTCATACTTCAAATACCGTTTAAACACCTATCATAATGCCCATGCACAATTTCGCTTACATTGAATGAGGGTAAAATTATTTCTATCCTTTTCTATAGCAATTATACCTTGCAAGACCAGAGGGAAGTGAATGCTTTTTTGGTAAAATAATATCTGTCGAAATGAAGAAATGAAAATTTTCAATTATGTATCACTCTAATCTGTATCTGTTGTTGAACACAATCCAAATACTATTTGACGTATTGATAATTCCAAATAATTTGCTTAAAAAATGAGGCAATCGATGAAAGAAATTAATCAATTAACGTTTGTAAAAATACTAATAACAACATTGAAAAAATAAATTTCTTACTACATTATTATAGTCAGTATGAAGTATGATTCAACATTCATGAGCGCAGGAAAATTCAGCACATTGGGTATGCTCATCGCATTCACGAAATGAAAATTTTGTCAGAAAATTTATTTGGAAAAATGCAGAGGACCCATCTAGTGTCCGAAAATGACCGCAGGGCCTAAGGTAATACCGACTTCCAAGATGTTCACCAGAAGTCGATTTTAGAACCTTTTTTTTTGTCACAACCCTTCCACTTTTGTACCGCGAAAATGACGCGCTCTGATTGGCTGCACTTAACTAACTAATAATTCAAAAACTAACAAACAAATTTGCAGAAGTCAAAGAAATTATGCTTCAGAATAGTGCCAGGTGTCTGACTGCCAAAGGAAAGTCACTCTTTCTGGGACACCCTGTATATAAATGTCATTTTTTCACGATATAAACGTCCGATTGAAATGAGCTATAGCAACTTATGATCCGCCGAACATTTCCATGCCATGTCCAAAATGTCAGACTTTTTTATCAAGTCACTCCTGAAATCACGTGACTTCTATGTTATTGCATTTGTTACTGCGACGAAAAACACGTATTTGTTATTTCCGGTCAAACCGGAAGTCATATCGAATTATGACGTCACCATTTATAACCCCCCCGATATCCAAATGCTATATACAAATTTTCAGATCTTTAGTTCCAGCCACTCCTGAGATCACGTGGCTTCTTTATTTTTCGTCACAAATTATATAAAATATACATATTTTTTTCGAAAACCAGTATATTTGTTTTTTACGGCGAACGGAAAGTCGAAACAAAATTCAACATAATAATAATTGTTAGCTCGATAATAATTAACTCCCTATAAATTTTCGATTTATTTGGTCCAGCAGTTTTCAAGACACCCCCACTATATATATAAAATATTCGTCCATCGGGCATCGAAAAAACACGTTTTTCGTGTACGTGACCTTCAAAAACATGAAATTTTTTTTTATATTATACAATGAGGCAATTCATTGAACATTAATATTAAGTTTTTTTATCCGTCATCCCAATTATTATTGTTGAAAAATGCAATTACAAGCGTTATTTTGGCGTTTTCAAATCGTACGAAAGCAATACTTTCTTATCACTAAGTGATGAAAAGTAAAAACATGTTCAGATAAAAGTTGCAGTGTGTAACGTTCTTTCGTCTGACTGTCGGTTGACAGATACCCTCGGTGATAATGCCACTTAGACTCAGCCGACTTCCAGGGTTCGTGACTGGGTGAGGGTGAAAGAAACGTTGACAAATTTACTGGATTCGTTTCGAATTCTACCAGAATACTTTTATTTACTCTTTCACAACCCAATCCTGGTTTGTACAATACAATTCGTTCCCGACAATTCGTGCGCTGTTCTTGACGTAATAATTTCTCACGCGATACAATTTTTATTTCGTTATGATCCGATACGCGTACAATATTTGCTTCGATGCGATGCGGTCGTTCGCGGGAAAGAGGGCAAGGACACCTCAGCTTAGTGCCAGCTGTCAGAGTCGTATGGGTACACGTGCTGCCGTCTACTGCGGTCAGCGAACACGTGGCGGATACGGGACGGTACGGGATCACGTGAGAATACGGCGTCCTCACTGTGAAATCGATGAAACTATAGTTCTTAAAAGAACTGTTGGTTTTAAGCTCTGAGAAGAGCTGTTCGGCGTAAGCGATGAAATTTAGCTCTCAAAAGAGCTATTGGTTTAGAGTTCTGAAAAGAACTATTCGGTATAATTGATGAATCGGCGAGGAGCTCTTAAAAGAACTATTTTCCCACGTCGAAACTTCACTCTGGATACTGGATACTGGTTACTGGACTGGTCACTGGACTGGTGTTGCTCGTACTGAGCGTTCGACGTAGACTGTGTTCTACGAGCTCGTGCGATGGCTTATGTAGCCGCGGCGGGCCTCTCCCACTCCGCGGTGTTGGTTGCGCAAAAGTGGACTGCGCATCTCCCACTGCCTTGCGGCGTACAGTGGGAGATTCTCGGTACTGGTGTGGTGGTGGGACTCTCTGGTTCCCCCACTCAGTCGGACGGTCATTCGGACTTCTACGGGCGCGGGTTCGATCCCGGCTCGTATACCTATTTTTTTTTTCTTCGTATAAATACACATTAAAAATAAATGGAATAAAATGAAATAAAAGTGTTCCCCAATAGCGTTGCTGGCACCCGTGCATTATTTCACGGGCACCAACTAGCCATGGGGATTTTACTGTTCGTGTGCGACCTAGGTCGTCACAAGTGTTTTTCCTGTGGTATCACGTAGTGACTTTGGATTTGACCTTGGACATGATTTTCGAGTTATATCGAGGTCAAAATGGTTTTTTTTAATGGAAACCCTCAATTTTCATTTTAGAATCTGATTCTGTAAAAAAAAATACGCAAATTCTGTCTGAATCAGTTTTCCAAATCATCGCAAGATGACGCTGTAATCGTGAAAAGGCTATAAAACATGAAAATTTCAAAAATATCGTATTTCCTTAGCAGTTATCCATTATTTGTTTATCAAGTGTAAAGGACATTGAAAATTCCATACAAAAATTAAATTGGTATAAATTTCAGTTAACGAATTTTTATACAGATGTTGTAAAAGGAATCGGCATTAAAAATTTCAATACTAAAATTGAATTCATTCAAATTTGCTACGGACCCATAATCGAAAAAAAAGTTTGAGACAAAATGCACATATTTTTTTCTACAGAATCAGATTCCGAAATGGAAAATTAGGGTATTCATACATAAAAACAATTTTGACCTCGATATAACTTGAAGGTCATGTCCAAGGTCAAATCCAAAGTCACCATGTGATAGACCAGGAAAAACACTGAAACTTTTTCCTGAAACATTTTTTCCGAAAATGCATTCGCGCCGAGCTATTATGCCGTCCCGGAAATTTTGACACACCTTGTATATTGACGATCCGCAACTTGGTATGTTTAATTGATGTAAGTTGTACAGATCATGCGTAATCAGATAAAATGATGTTACCTCGGTGTGATATATAATTGTGTGAGTGTTGTGTGTGAATGATGTATTTTCTCTTTGAATGTTGGCTGAATTTCAATGACGTCGTGATGAAAGTTTTCCTCATTGAGTTGAGATGATGATGTTTCGAGGTGAATCTCCTTGATTTGCAATTGCTCGAATTGTTGGTGAATCACTGAATTTTCACTGATGTGGTCGCATGAAATTTTTAACTTCTAGATTATATTGAACTTTGTGAATAAACTAAATTATGTGTAATGATGTTGAGGTTATAATTTTTAGAGGTTGTATAACACGATGTGGTCCCTTGACTTTTACCTTACGAATGACGGTAACAAATGAGCTCCACGAGGGCCGCTTTCGAAGTTTCTAGAATGCACTAAATGCATTATAGAGGAAGTGTGGAGTTTGCGCTGCTTCATAGGTACTTCCTAGGAAGCATGGCACCCTGCAGTGATGTGGTTGGCTGATGATAGCGCGGTCAATTCAATTTGAAATCAATTTAAGTTATCATAGATTGCATGAAAATGCAACACATACATTCATCACTATCACTTTTTTGAAATGAGCTGTCATAATTTAACAAAATCTGCAAGTAAAATAAAATTTTGATTTTAACCACCTCCACTATCTATTCAATTGTAAAATACAAAGAGTGAGGAGTTGGAGGTTGAATCGGTCAAATTTCATCGAAGAATTCGTCGCCAATTTTTTTCGTGGCAACCATAGTGTGGTAATCTGAGACCCCCTCATTGAGAACATATGAGTTATCAAATCTAATTTGATGCGCAGTCGCACAGACCCCCCAGGTGGCCGATAAGGGGGTTTACCTTTCGCCGGTATGGTAGGCAGCACCCCAGCTTGGTGATGGTGAAGCTCTATTACATAATAGTTCAGAACAGAACCTTTGATTGTATAGCAGAACTTAATACTCCCTGCTTCCCCCCTTACCCCAGTTACGTAATCCTCCATTACATATTCCTATTACGTAACCCCCTATTGCATGACAGCTTGGAACGGAACTCCGTGATGGTACAACAGGACTCTCTCACCCTCTCCTCCCTTGTTACCCTTATTACGTTATAGCTTGGAACAGAACCCCGAGATGGTAAAGCAGATTGAGCCCCTCCTCTCCTCTTTAACGTAATAGCTCGAAACAGAACCGCGATAGTGGTGCCCTCTGGCGGCCGAAATAATGCTGTTTGGTATACAATCCGCCTCATTCCACTACTTAATGGCGACAATTCGGATTGTCAATTAATTGAAGTCTTTCTCGAACAATATCCTATAATTGAGCCGAAAAAAAATACATTGTTTCGATATTGAATGAATATTGATGCCTAAATTGAATGCAACAATTGAAACTCACATGGTGATAAATATCCATCATAGAATTACAATAGTTATTCTACTTCACGTTTCTTAATATCTAAGTTGGCACCTCGCGACGCATTTGGCCATTAGATGAATAACCGATTGATATAAAAACTTACTAACCCATAGTGGTGAAATGTATTATAATTTTTTCGATAGTTAAAGATCAATGAACATATATGAATATAAGTCTCATTCTCCCACTCACCATATAACTTGATTAATTGATAATTATTGTTAGCCTAGAAAATATTCATATCTTCATCATTTGTATAAATGTCAATTTTTCTATGTTTGTCAATTCTTCCTTTCTCTGTTGTTGCATGTCTTATTTCCTCGATACCAGTTATTGGTTACCAAATACGGATTGGATTCATATGTAACATGGTTGCTGGATAATACCAGAGTTCACATACTCCCATCTATGAATCCAGATGGTTTTGAAGTTTCCAATGAAGGGTCTTGTCAAGGTGGCCGCGGCCGGTAAAAACCCATTTATGATTAGATGATAATGAATGTTGATTGCGTTTTATAATTGAATAGAGTTTTGTTCTCATATCTGTAGATATAATGCACATGGCTTCGATTTGAATCGGAATTTCATGGACTACTTCAAGCAAAATAACAAGAAAAGCCAGCCGGAGACCGAAGCGGTCAAGAAGTGGATCTCAGAAATACAATTTGTGCTGTCCGGTAGCTTACATGGTGGTGCGCTTGTAGCCAGTTACCCTTTTGATAATACACCAAACTCGCGTGAGTGTTCCATTGAATAAGTTTCATATTTTTGTCTCGTCTTTTATTTTAGCATGAATCATTTTCATATATTTTTGTGAACAATTATAAAATTACAATATTTTGGACGGAATACGGTCAAACTTGAATTGGTAATATATCTCGGTTCATGATGATCACGAAGACTTGATCTAAAACTCATTTTTGAGAGTATTCGTTCACTTTCAAGATTGTTCTGAACACTGAAGATTGAACCGATTTCTGTACAGCTGTAGAACTTCAAAAGACGTGTTGTTCAAATCGATAATTTTCAGTTAATTTTCGACACATCCTAGTAGTAATGAAATTTATTACTCAATGCTACTGTTATGTGAACAATCCTGAAAAAATCAGCAATAGATGATACCAATAGTCTTTTTTCACTTTCCAGAGATAATTATTTCATCTCATATGAGTAATCGAATTATTCTGGACTAGATTCGATTTTATTACGAATAATATTTCCAACAAATAATATAGAATAATGTAAAAGTGTTGGAATGAAGAGGAAAGATCAAGCTCTTAATTAGTCATAGTAATAGTCATTCTGTGATGCTTTTGACGCGAAATTATCGGTTCAGATTGGATGCCCTTTGGAGTATACACTGAAGGAAAAAATTAAAGGGTCAAAAAAATTCCCGAAATTTTTCCGTGTCTTTTGGTAGTTGTATCTCAGTGAAAAATGGTCGTATCGAGTTTTCAGAAAGAGGATATCAAAGCTCTGAGTCTCAAGTTTTCAGACCTTGTGTCAAGACATTTTCAAGAGTTACGTTCATTACGTGATCCTAAGAAATAGCGCGAAAAAAAAATTTGCAAATTTTGGGTCTTTTTTTTTTCTAATTTCAGTCCACGAATTAAACAATCGACTGGGTTGTATGTTTATTCAGCTTCAATTTCGTTTTTTTGAAGTTCAATATGACCATTCTTACTGAAATATGAGACTTCTAACGAAAAAATTTTTTTTTTCGTGCCATTTCTTAGGATAACGTAATAACCGTAACTACTTGAATATTAATGCCACAAGTTCTTAGAACTAGAGACTCAGAGCTTCAAAATGCTTCTTTTGGAAACTCGATACGATCATTTTTTACTGAGATACAGCCTGTCAAAAAAAACAGAAAAATTTCGGAAATTTTTTTGACCTTTCAATTTTTTCCTCCAGTGTCTATAGCTCTACGATGATTCATCTTCAATATTCAGAGAACTGTACGTGGAAATGAATGAACGCTGATCGCATTTTGGTTATTTTTTAGTAAAAACTATTGATTACCCTTTGATTAATTGAAGGAGTATAATTGTTCACATAACAAAATGTCAATTTGTTTTGTACCTAATTATAATGCCACAAGTTCGATATTCGATCACCTTGTTGTGAAGTGTCAACGACCTGATTTCGTCCAACGTCTCATTAATATTGTATCGCATTTACCTGAAATGAACCACAAGTGGGATGTAATTATTATCATGATTTGAAAGGGTGACTTGATTTTAACAATGCTTTCCAATAGTCAGTTCACTGAATTAAAATATTCTACCACGCTTTTAATGAACTTATAATACACAATTTATAAGACATGACGGAGCATTGTTCAATATTCTCATTTTATCAATTTGTCCCATTTTTTGATAACATATTTATTAGTCATCCCTTCAGTCAACTTGTTTAGCTGGCAATATTTTACGTCAACACTTGAATAATAAGAATATTTATGCGTTTCTGCGTGTTTCATGCAACCAGGAATATGTCGATCAGCCCCATTATGCGCAAGTATGGATCTAATTGAAATCACAAAATTGTAGTTACAGCATTCTTAACATTCTCTGAATACATTGGAATCATTCCAGCCTATTACTCTCAATAATTCTCCTATATTTCATTCACACATATTAGTTGTCCATCATCATAGTATCATAATGTTGATTAACCCTTAACTGGTAAAACTCACTTCAGCCACACAACTGACACAAAGGGTATCATTACCTCATGTGTTCAAGCGAGCTCTGTGAAGTTGGCACCCCCAAATGCGAGTTTTTCAATTTTTTTTGCACAGTTCGTTTGTCCATCGTAGGACCACGTAAGTCCACCCAATAGATTATTTTGTCCAGGCACCGTTCAAAAGTTATAAACAAAATTTTTTTTTTCATGTATATGGCGACTAGGAAAATGCGAAGTTACACCCCCAAATGCAAAATTCGCAACTTTTTTCGCAGGATTCGCTTGTCTATCGTAGGACCACGTAAGTCCATCCAAAAGATTATATTGTCCAGGCAACGTTCAAAAGTTATAAACAAAATTTTTTTTTTCATGTATATGGCGACTAGGAAAATGCGAAGTTGGCACCCCCAAATGCGAATTTCGCAACTTTTTTTGCAGGATTCGTTTGTTTATCGTAGGACCACATTTGTCCACCCAAAAATTCATTTTGTCCACCCCCAGATTAATCATTATTCAACTTTTAAAATTGAACGTCTCGCCTGGCGAGACGTTCGAAAAATCGGGCAATTTTATTTTTTGACAATACTGAAGCATTGTAAACACACTGAAGAATAAAAATCGAAACAAAAAATTTGAAAAGAAACATTTTTTTTCTCAAAAAAAGTATTTCCAGTTTTTTTACAATAATTGATCTTTTTCATGGGTGAAATGAAGATTATTGCACAAAAAAATTCAAATTTTTCTAAAAAATCGATGAAAAATCAAAAAATTGTCATGGTGATTATTTGGGATTTTGACCAAACCACAGAATTCGAGGCTTCGAGGCAATATGAAAAAAAAATCACAGGGGTTTGGGATTCTCAAGGTTCATTGACGACACTCTAAACTTGGAAAACGAACTGAAATATTCTGCATTCATCCTTCATATCCAAAGTTATACAGAGTTATCTAATTATCCTTGAATGTGCGATTTTTCATCTCTTTTTTAGACGAAATTATCGCTCCGATAAAAATTTTTTCGTTATGTACTACTAATGGCGTCTTATAGTGAATGTTTTGCGGTTTCCAGAACCCCCCTTCGATTTCTTGTACGATCATGATTGATTGAGTGAATGGTCACCAAAGTCAAAAAAGACTTTCTTGCTTTGATTGTGAATAACTTATCAGCAAAACGTCTCGCCGGGCGCTTCATGTGGTCAAATTGAAGGGCACAAAATTTCCCAGAAAAGCTTCATAGTGAAATTTCGAAAAAAAATTTTTTTGAACCTGGAAATTAAATACTAGCTACAATTCACTCTCTCTCGATTTTTCTGTGCCATCATTTTCTCTTGAGTTACGAGCTATTGAAAATTTCGGATGTTGATCAATATCCTCAAATTCTTGCTACAATTGTATTTGGAAAAAAAAAAATTGGTTTATAGGTTTCATACGGTGCCTGGACAAACGAATCTTTTGGGTGGACAAATGTGGTTTTACGATGGACAAACGAACCGTGAAAAAAAAATTGGGAAATTCGCATTTGGGGGTGCCAACTTCACACTTTCGAAAATTTCAAAAGTTGAATAATAATTAATCTGGGGGTGGACAAAATAATCTATTGAGTGGACTTACGTGGTCTTACGATAGACAAACGAATCCTGCGGAATAAAGTTGCAAAATTTGCATTTGGGGGTGCCAACTTCACAGAGCTGTTCAAGCGCGTGTTGTGTAGCCGCTTTTGAATATTTTTGCATGGAAATGTAAGGACATATAGTTTGGTATGTGCTTTTTGAAATGCAGTCGGTTTTATAGCAAATTATTGAATAATAATAAGTCAAAAAATGAATGGAAAAGAAACCTGGAAAAATGAGTTTTTCCTCTCAAAAATTATTAACTTTAGTAATTTTGAATATTTTGAGCCAAAAATTTACAGAGATACTTTCAAGATGGTACATTATGAGGAAAAAATATTGAGATTTTACGTCCTGAATGTAATTTTAGACGTTGCCCGCCACTACTATGCACAACTGAAGTGCTAGGATGTAAGAAGTGAATATTGATGTTCCATTTTGAGAACAATTAATGAATTTTACTTTTGTTGATCGAAACACTCAATCTATGATAATAACAGATGATACACTTCAAAGATTATTGTCTATGATTTCACTTGTCTATTACATCGAATTATTATCGAAATATGTGAGAACTTGAAATGTTTTTCTTGCGTTATAACTATTGGTTCTAAATGTTACTCGAGTTCACTAAACGACTCCGACTTCGATCGACTCTAAAATGTTTTTTCTCGGAATACTTCATTTGTCGATAACTTCTACTGCTGAAGCTAATAATTGCCAAAACCGGTTACTGGTCCGCCACTCAGAGCTAACGGATCACCACACAGGGCTACGAGATATCGGAACTAATAATTGCCGAATCATCTACTGGATCACCACACAGGGCTACTGAATATCGACTTTGTATTCTCGAATTTGACTTTGAGTACTTGTTGCGAATTCAACGCATAAAATCTTTAATTTGAATCAGCCGCGCCACCATTAACCAATCACCTCAATTCAGTGCGCCATGTTTCATCGTCAGTACCAATGAAGTGGCGCTAACCTCACATTTCCTCTAGAATGCATCTAGTGCATTCTAGAAACTTCTAGAAGCGTGCCTCGTGGTGCCACTTGTTGCCACGTGCTTTCATTCGTATTAGAATACACCAACCGACAACATCTCTGTTTAACCTAAAACTACACTAGACAACTTCAGCACAGATTCACATATCAAGACATCTCAAGTGATTAATATAATCAAGGGATTATAATATTGTGAACAACATCAGTGAATACTTCAACATTTATAACCAATTAATACAATTGGAAATCCTGGATATTCACAACAATCATCAGAAAACTATCATCAGTGCACATCATTAATTGAACACATCCAGAACCACATCAACTGTATGAGAAGTCTACATCAACACCATCAATACATACAATTATTGTACACACACACACACATCACCTGAGGTAAAATCAATTCTTTTATTAATAATCTTCTTGTCTGAACACCTCTCACACTACCATACAAGTTTACAGATAACACCTCGAATTTATTTACAACACCACGGCATATTTAAACAAAATCACGATAAAAATAATCTAACTTCAAAAAATATACAGTACTTGTATAAATCGACGACAAAACTTGTCGCAATCGATAGTAGGTGTGAACTGGAAAGACTCGTTGTGCTTTAGGTTTTATAGACAAATTTTCACTTGGGTTTCAGTTCACTTTAGTTTCACTTAGAGTGACGACACGATGCTTTTGGTTGGAAGATTTAATAGGAAGGGATACTTTGTGATTTGCTTGGTGTTTGGTTAACTGATGTTGGCTAACAATAGTTTCAGAAATGACGAAGGTGTCCTCCTCCGATTTTGTTGCGGTTATCATATGTTGATCTGCATCGGAAATGATGAGACACGTATTTTTTTTTTGTGTGGAAAAACAATTTTGAGGGGCGAAAGGGACGGCCGAAGTTGATACCCCGTAAGGGTGGTTTTTAGGTTTCACATATTGTCAATTGATATTTTCAAAAACGACCAAACAGATGAAAATCTACATGAAAAACGAACAAAAATACCTGTAGTGTTACATTCAAAAAACAAAAAAAACACATGATTTTGAACTGTTGAAAATAAAAATACATCCATAACGAGAGATCTATCGGTTATTCTTTCATGGGACCAATTTTAATCGGAAAAACGTGTAGAAATACTAGTTGCATGTTTTTGCACTTTTCGAAATGAAAATTTTAATCTTCAAGTATATGTTAGTTCATGCAGATGGAAGTCAACATTATTTAGGCCGGATAGTGTAGGTATGCATGGAAGTATCAGAATCTGAAATGCTTACATCAGGTATAAACATTATGCTGAATATAATATTTTATATTGTTTGCGTTGATATGGCTATCATTTTCAAATCATTCCGAAATTTGATTGAAAAATGTATTTTTTCCCAAATGTGAAATCAACAAAGTTGTTATTATTGGTTCGTGGACTAGGCACTGTCTGATGATCATACTCAAAGGAACAATCGGGAATATTCAGCCCTTAGATGTGTTTGAATTCAGAGTGTGGAAAAATTTCGTAAAATATTTTTCGAACAGTGCTATAATACATGATGATAATTTAAATTGACACTTGAGAAATAATATTATCAAATTACAATCATTCACTCATAATCGACTTTCATATCCACGATATGTTAATCTTTTTCGATATGCTTGGTTTTAAAGGGGTGTACAGTGATTAAACTAGACACATTTGAAAATTCTGTGAAATTTGTGTTTGGGAATGATTGTAAGTCTCACTGCGATATTCCAGAATGTGAGAATATTGCTATTATTCGTTGTTCCTAATGTAAAAAATCATCACGTCTCAAACATTTTGTTGATGATTATCATAAATGTAACACGTATGATGAATAATTCACTTCGTTAGTCTTTTAACGATAAATAAAAATTTAATAAAGATTTTTCATTCCAGATTTTATCATATATGAATTATTAGTCAAATGTCACATCATTTCCTCACTGAACATATGAATAATTTTCAATCAATTTATAATATAGTGTTACCTTCTGGATGTATTATCGGACTGTTAAACAAGTTTCAAAATATTTATTGAAGAAAAAGGATCGTTGTCGCCGCCACTATGCGTAGCTGGAGTGTATAGGATGGAATAGGTGAATTAAGGACGTTCTATAGCCTCGTTGAGGGGCAATCGTTTAAGGGGAGCGGGGGAAGACTTGCATGTAGAAAATGAGTTGGTAGTACTGCCTAGTAGATTATTGTATATGTGGGCTATGCCGCGTACATTATTATTCTCAAATAGCGCGTGGAAGTAGCGTGTATATTACTAACCTAAAAAATGAACGAAACGCAAGATCAGTTTCGTTCAAATATTACCGGACGATTTGCAACAAAAAGACCAATTGATAGATTTTCAACTTTTTTTGAAGTGAAAACTTCTTTAGCGGCGTTGTGCACTTTTTTTTAGATGGGTAGAAAATGTTGAACTCGCGTCAGGGTCACGTGATGCTGATCGAAAATTCGTAAGATGTAGGGAGGGTAGACTGCCGGCGTAGGAGAGGAACCCCCTCTCTTTCTGCAGCGCGCCGAAAATGTATGCCTGCTGGCTGTTTCGTTTAATCGGCACGGGGCGCTTGTGTGAGTGTGCGTGTGTGTTTGTACTACAGGCTGCTACGTGCATGCACGGCAGTGATGTGGTGGGAGCATCTAGTGCGTGGCGCCTGCGCACTAGAAATTTATCGCTTACCATGCTGAATGTGATGGTTACTGTTGAATGCTGATCAGCTGATGGCTCGACCGTCTGTATAGTTGTAAAATTCTCATATATGAAGTGTTTAAAATATGGAACACATAAATGATAGTACTTCTATACTGATAAATAAAGCAATTCGTCCGAAATTATTCCCTAATCATTCCAAAATATTAAAAAATGTACAACGTTAATGTTCAAGTATTCACTTCTGCCGGCACTCCCGGAGTGCCACAGATCATTTTTTTTGTTATGAAAAAAATCAACAATGCTATTCGAACTTTGTAAATATATTTTATCAATTATGATCTCCACAAAAATTAAAAAAAAAATAGAAAACAAGATTATTATTATAAAAAAAATGGCCCCAAAGTTGTCCCTGTGAATAAAACCGACCTTGCTGACGGAAATAGTTTTGGCTTTTCCACTCATCTAAAATGAAAAATGAAAATTGATGCTTAATTTTCATGAATGTATCCATGGCAGAAACTAGAATGGAAAAAAAAAAAAAATTTGACAAAATGACACGTTGTCAGAATGAAAAGTCTGAAAACAGCCTCATTTTTGCAACGTTTTGTTTATAAAAAAATTAGAAATATTTGAAAGAAAATTTTTATTCTAGTTCCGACCATAGCTGCTAGTGTACTCAATAACATGTTCAGATTTGAGACAAATCGGTCGAGTAGTTTTTTTCAAATCATTCACTTGATACAATTTTGAAATTTTTCCCCGCTGTACGTTTAGCACTATTTAAGGGGACCTTCGGGTCTAGATTTTTCGAAAAATTGATTTTTTTTTTTCTATATTCCGAAAGTATAGTGTCTTAAGATTATACGAATCGAATTATTAATTCAGATTATTTGTCCAAACAAATGATTTGCTCATATTGCAAAGCAGATTTGCTAATAAAAATATAATGAAAGAGAAAAAACATTGTTTGGCATCCTGCTTCTATATAAAGTGTTGCTGCGGTGCCATCCAAGAGGTACTTTCTTCCGAACAATCCACTAACCCTTCGTCAGGGAAAAAAGTATTTTCTTTCAATACTAAAATTGCTTGAAATATCTTGATATGAGCAGTATTATCGAAAGAACAATAACAATACCTAAAATTATTGGGGAAAGTGAGGCAAATGAAAAAAGTATAGAAGTTGAAAAAACATTGGCTCCTCTGAAGAATGTTATTTCTAAACAAATGATGAAACGGTTAGCTGATAATAATATTCCATACGAAGATTTGTTGCAAATATATAAAAATAAAGGCGAAAAGCAATGCATTGTGTATCTGAGAGGAGACGTAGATGGACAAACGAGCATAAAAAAGAGTACAAAAATTCTCGATAATATTATTAATTCTTTGAAATGTGCCAAATGATTACCTTAATTAATTGATTAATTTATTACGAGATATCATATAAGATATGAAAAAAACGTGTATATTCAGCATATATATAAACTTAAAAAGTTCATGAAGTTTTAAATTTGAAGATTCGATGATATTTGAACTTTGTTCGATATGCCAAAAATTTATTTCTATGTTATTATAGAATATTTTATAAAATATTACCATTCCTCGAATAGAAAATTTTCTAAACGAGTATTGTTTTATTCAACTAATTTACGACTCATTAGTTTTTATTATATGCATATTTGAATATCAATACGTATAACGTGGGAATCGTACGCAATTCAAACCGTATATGCATTTACCGCGCTTGCGCAAAGACTTCGTATCTTCGCTGCCAACTTGAACAAATCAGGAATCGGTTATTTTCAATTTATGAAAAAACTGAACGGTAAACAACGCTCATTTTCATATATGTTATTCTCTATAAAAATACCAACAATTTAAGAACAAAATCATTGAAATCCTACAGTTGGATCAAATTTCATACATTTTATTAAATTTGTCATAAAAGCCCATGCTAAAAAAAGTTTTCCATCCGTTATTTGAGCCAAACCATGCGATGAAATATTCTGAAAAAAATCAAGCCATATTTTTTTGTAGCATACTAAAACATATCCAAAATTCAGCATGATCCTACAGTTTTTGCTGGGGCTATAGAACGTCCTTAAGTATCGATATTCAAAGGAAGTGGAGGCACACATACATTTAGTTTGATATTTATCGGATAAGATGAACTGATTATTTATGATTAGAATATTTGTTGATCAATTAACTAATAGAGTCCTGAATAGTTCTCATTAACTTCACTTCACTCCCGAATTTACACTTATAAATTCACTCTTACAATTTTGCTTGATACTTAAATCAACTTGACAAACGTATTGGATGAGCTTTTAAGCTTACTTATTATTGATATTTGCTATTTCAGCGATTATTGATGTTATTCCAATGATTTTCTGAGAGAATTAGTTAATGAACTTAGAGTCGTTTTGTCAAATCAGGTGTTGACCAGTTGAAGCGCAGATCGAGACTACAGTGTTAATGAAAGTATGGAAAGAAGATGGGAAGATTTATGAAGAAAGTTGATGTGTCTCTACAATAAAACGTCTTTCTCTGCATTTTGGGATATTAACGAGCAATGCGATGAAATAAAATGCAATGCTGACCGCGGACTTAGGTGTCCAATGGGAAGAAGAAAAGAAAAGTTTCCCACAGGGAATAAGAAATATTAACTTATTAGCTATAGGAAAATAATAATAATAATAATAATAATCATCATGACAATAACATTATTAATAACATATACTGAGGTGCGATCACAGAGCGACGACTTATAAATGAATGATTTGAATTACGGAGAGAAAGAGTGGAAAGGTCGCATGCAACCTAACAATAGATATGAATTGAGTCATATTCGGAGCATTTCCAACCATGGTTTTTCAATAAATGCAAAGACACATCTCTGGTAATTTTTCACGCTCTTTCGATTAAAATTGGTCCCATAGAAAAATAACTGATGGATTTTTTGTTATGGAATTTTTTTTTATTTTCAACGGTTCGAAATTATTGTTTTTTTGTTTTCAAATGTAACACTGCAGGCATTTTATATCGTTTCTCATGAAGATTTTTATACATCCAGTCGATTTTGAAAATATCGATTAGAAATATGTGAAACCTGGAAACCACCTTTGTGAAGTATCAAATTTGGTGGTCCTTCCCACCTCTTAAAAATATTTTTCCGCCAAAAAAAAATACGCATCTCATCATTTACGATGCAGATTGACATATGATAACCGCAACTCAATCGGAGAAGGACATCTCGGAAGGTTTCCTTGTGAATTTCAACTTTGCGCATTTTACGAAATACAAGCATTTTATCGTGGAAGGTTTGATGTGTTTCAATGTCATTTAGTTGGTTGTAAAACGATATTCAATGGAAGTTCTCACACGGCTTCGTTTCAGTTGAAAGTAGATGTTCCTAAGAGTGCAAGTATTGAATACGTAAAATTCTATATTATCCATTATATTCGATTTAATGTCAAAATAGTAACAAATTTAGAGATGCGAGGTAATTTCATTTAAAGGAATGCACTGCGACTGAAACGCAAACGGTGACGTCACGAAGATAACGAAAGGTTCCTTAGGACTCAACAGAGAATATAGGTGCTTCAAAAAGAGGTATTCATTATGCAAAATGAAAGTGTGGATGTGAGGGAAAATGAAGCATTGCATATAAAAATCAATTTTTTCATTGAAAATCAGACAAACATTCAAACAAATGAAGAAAAACTATTAAATAAATATTATATAAGGGAAAAATGTTTGGATACTGAAATTCAATTACAACCTGACACATTCGATACAAAGACCTGCTCAGTGCTCATGACACATAAGCCGATTACAAGCACAGCAACACTTTTTCGTTTTCCTGTTTTCCTCACGTTTGCAAAAATCACATCTTACAGACTTTTCGAGGATTTGTACTTTCGTTCCATCTTCATGTTGTTCCATAGAAACAATCGATAGATAACATCGAAGCTATTGCGAAGCGAAGGCTATCTTCGGGTTCGCCTTGATGTTATGAATGAATGACAGAGTTGATCGAATGTATCAGTACCACCTTTCATTTTATTGTCATGACAAATTATATTTGGTTTGCCATCAGTGATTTCATTCGAAGATGTGATTGCGAAAAGCACAATTTTTTCCTTTCCGGTGAATAGCACACCAAAATCATGGCTCAACGAGTGAAAAATACCCCCTGTTTCGGCAGGGTCTACTTTGGACGCTTGACCAATGTACACTTACGCTTGCTGCACTATACAGACCTACTTCCTCTTTAGTTAATGAAGTCAACCGATGGCTGATGTCGATATTTGTTCTTTTTTGTTGAATTTATCATGGTTTATTCGAGCTCAAATGAAATTTTGGGTATTTTCTTACCCATAGTACTAGTTGAGGGTCAAGATGACAGCCAATGTCCACAAATCAACTTCGCAACGTTTTTTCTTCAACGTCATAAATTGAGAATATAACATTATGCCGTGGAAATATTCTGGGTTCTATTTATGATTCTTATTCACCCATTCAAAGTAACACTGTTCAATTAAGTTGATATGATATTTACTATTCATTCAATTTCAACGATATTCACTGTTGAACATGTTATTCTCATCAAAATGTTGAATGTTAATATTCTTATTCTATATTTTGAAATAAATTTTGAATATTTTTCACTTTCTGAAATAAACTATAGTTATTCCTCACTTTCTGGAATATGCGATAATTTTCTGTTTCTAATTCGAGCCCGAAGGTTTAACTTTTTTGAGAACTAGCAGAAGACAAGCTTATAATTATTTTCACCAACTGAATATTGCATCATGAATTGATTCCTTATCGTCGTCAAAAAGAATACATTACTCGACGACTCAACCCGGTCTATTCTTTATTTGTCGTGAACCCGTATGCGTCACAGTACAATGAAGATCGCGATTTTATTGACGTATCTTTCGTCTCTCTTCAAAATACAAACAACATATATATGCCAATAAGATAGGTTTACAATAATGATGATGATACTTACAAAATAACCGGTACAATGAAATGCGGCTTACAATTTAATATTTTCCGTTTACGATATTATAATTCAGTGCGGGTACGTACGAGGAGTTGCTCCGGCTGGTGCTCAAGGACTCTGTGGAAAGACACGTCAATCTGTACAGACTGCGCTGCGTCTTAAGGTTATGTGCTAAAGATAGCATAGACGTGTCAGTCGGAGCGGAGTGCGCTGCGTCTATACTGGGATGTACATTTCGTCAGGTAGTGCTACTTGGCGTGATTTTATACTGGAAGAGGATGGGAAGGTATGGAATAGTTCAATCCGGGCAGACTGTATACTAATCCAGGGAAGGATGCACAATATGTCCACTAGGGCTAATTGCGCAATTTTGTATGTGGAGGAGGAGGAGCAGAGTAGAGTAAGATAAGTTAGTACAATCCGGGCAGATTGCACAATAACTCATCAAGGAAAAACTGAGATACTTCAGTCCGTGCAAACTATATCCCTGTAGTTACTGTTCCTTGAACAGTCACCGAAGAACTGATTTAATACTATCGGAGCATCGCCTTTTATAGGCTCGCTGCATGCACAATGACCCACCGCGCAGGTTTCCCCCCACTATGCGTGACTGGATGCGCAGTTGTCTAGCACGCAGTTCCCCTTCAGGTACGGTGCAAAAGTAGGGCGCCGGGGCCCTCGTGTCGTACGTTGATTGGCGGAATATTTCTTTCTTTCTCTCATTCCTGTTCATTTCATTCTTATACTGGCGTTGTCGTGAATAATTTTATTATTTTATGACAATACAAAGCTTAGCTTTCATTTTCTCTGTGTGATTTGCTTCTAATATTTCTTACATTATGTATTTTATTTATTATTACCTAATTTCATACCTAGATTCCCTTCTCTGTTTATTTCTATGTTCTTTAGTTTTGTTCATTCCCTGCTAGGGTGGGTCGCGATATGAAAACCTCCATTCGATTCGCTCACCACTAGGGCGCGCCATTATGCGTTCCCCCCCAGCTGGTAAGTTACGAGGATAAGGGCGTGTTTCCAGTGGTGTCGCCCGCATCGGTTACTATTTTGCCGGGTGCGGGTTTAACCCGCACCCGTTGGATTTCACTGTATTGTGTGATTGTGTTTATCACAATATGTGAAATCCAAAGTTGGAGGAGACCACTATGATATCTCATGAATCCGCCAAATTTAGAAGAAAATTAATGAGTGCAGTTGAAAGCTCTGGTTAGAATGACACAATGAAATGGATTTTATCTTTGTCCTGCGTGCTGTATAATGGAAATAAACAAATGGATGATATATTAAGTTAAAGTTGAAAACTCGTGAATTTTACGATAAAAAAAATTAATTCTTGGTCGTCGTAATCGTCGTCTGTTCGGCGTCTTTATTCGATGTGTATATCATACGTGAACTCGTCTTTCTCGTTCCGCGTACTGCAGTATCCTATTTCCACTTCTAATACTCCCTATCATTTAACCTTCTATTATTGCAAGGTCACAGCCACCTTCTTCTAATACACGTTGTATTTATGAGTTCGTCCCTCTCTCTCATGACAGATTTCATTCGTTCTCTGCTCTGTCGGTCAACTTCAACACTACACTAAACGAAAAAATTAAAGGGTCAAAATATTTCCGGAATTTTTCCGTGTTTTTTGACAGGCTGTATCTCAGTAAAAAATGGTCTTATCGAGTTTCCAAAAAAGCATTTTGCAGCTCCGGCCCCCCCAGAGCCTCAGAGTCTCTAGTTTCTAGACCTCGCGATGAGGACCTGGCGTAAAATTTTTAGGAGTTACGTTCATTACGTTATCCTGAGAAATAGCACGAAAAAAATATTTGTAAATTTTGTGTCTTATATTTTCGAGTCCACGAACTCACGAAAATTTATTTTAGCTAAATCATCGACTGGGTTCAATAGCTTTTCCATTTAGATTCAATTTCGTTTTTTCAAAACCTCGATGCGATCATTGTTCACTGGAATATGAGACTTTAAAAGAAAAAGGATCTTTTTGTCTTCAATCATTGAGATCTCAGCGACAAATGGCCCTGCAGAGAATTGAAGGGCAGTTTGGGAAATGAGGATGAATTTCCAATGAGATATAGCTACAATTTTGAGGAAAAAAAATTTCTCGATTGATTACAACTGAGGTGTCACATTACCGGACATATATAACTCGATTGGTTACAACCGAGGTATATTACATCGCAGCCCATAAAGCATTGTAAAATAGTGTAAGCCCACCGAATCCCAGTATTATATCTAGATCTAAGGCATCAAATAAAGGGTATTCTTCTTCATCTCAAGGAAGAACATAAACGGAAAACGTAAATTTGTTCAACGACTCTTTCACCCTCACCCCAGTCACGAATCCTGGCAAGTCAGCTGAGTTTAGAGGCATTTCTCCGAGGGTATCTGTCATCCGACAGTCGGACGGAAGATCGTTACAACTTGTGACACAGTTGCAAGCAAGTTACCACTGCGCCATTGAAGCGATGACTTCAATTTTTCAAATGTAATATTTAAGCATTGCGCATACTTGTTTTCATGTTAGTATTGAACCGGGATATCATTTTAATACTGTTTTAATACTTGTTGAATATTATTACAGTGTAGCTTATTTATAAAATTTAATAAAAAAAATTTAATAAAAAAAAATTTCGTTTGCATTCACTCTTGCTTACTTAGTATTAGGACTCGAAATCATTTAATTTTAAGACATATTGAAATGAGAAAAAAAAAGAGATGAGCCCGAGACTTGGACTCGCATACTTGTGACACAATTGCAAGCAAGTTACCACTGCGCTATTGAAGCGATTACTTCAATTTTTCAAATGTAATATTTAAGCATCGCGCATACTTGTTTTTGTATTATTATTGAGCTGGGATATTATTTTAATACTATTTTAATACTCGTTAAATATTATTATAGTATAGCTTATTTATAATATTTAATCAAAAAAAAATGATCTGTGGCACTCTGGGAGTGCCGGCAGAAGTGAAAACTTGAACATTAACGTTGTACATTTTTTAATATTTTGGAATGGTTAGGGAATAATTTCGGACGAATTGCTTTATTTATCAGTATAGAAGTACTATCATTTATGTGGTTAAATACAATATTCATTTATTGCGCATATCGTACACAAACATGACAATTTATATTACTTTCTAAGTTTAACATTTCAGAACTATTACAGTTATTTTACATTAAAAATTTTATCTCTCAGAAAAATCAACAACTTTCATTCATAATTTCGACGACTCTTTCGCCATCATCATTACCAACATCATCATTTGTTTATTTTTCTTTTGTTTCTCTGAAAAACGAAGATTATTTATTATTATTTCATTTGAAATTATTTGTTTGGTATCGTGTTTTTGATACCTAACCTACACCGCAGTACCGCACATGTGCTTATTGTGACGTAATAAAAGTATAGGTTAATGCTATATAGTATAAATAAACATATTACAAATATTACATCTATAATGTGTAGGTACATATGTATATTATTATAAAGTACTCACTCATTTTCTTTCACTATTTCTTCGTCACTTTTTTCATTAATAGATGCACTTTGTTCAATTTCCATATTTTAAACACTTTATATATGAGAATTTCATAACTATACAGACGGTCGAGCCATCAGCAGATCAGCTGATCAGCATTCAACAGTAACCATCACATTCAGCATGGTGAGCGATAAATTTCTAGTGCGCAGACGCCACGCACTAGATGCTCCCACCACATCACTGCCGTGCATGCACGTAGCAGCCTGTAGTACAAACACACACGCACACTCACACAAGCGCCCCGTGCCGCTTAAACGAAACAGTCAGCAGGCATACATTTTCGGCGCGCTGCAGAAAGAGAGGGGGTTCCTTTCCTACGCCGGCAGTCTACCCTCCCTACATCTTACGAATTTTCGATCAGCATCACGTGACCCTGACGCGAGTTCAACATTTTCTACCCATCTAAAAAAAGTGCACAACGCCGCTAAAGAAGTTTTCACTTCAAAAATTCTTCACTTACTCAAGCTTACTTTATATTAGGGCCTGAAATCATTTCACGCTCAGAAGCGTGTGCATTCAGAAGAGGGAGAGACAAGAATAGCATGTCTGTCGCTCTATCGTTGCCGAACAGCCGAGCGCGCACGCTTGTGTGAGTCCCCCCGACTTTCGGCAGAAAATCCTGCAAAGTGCCCACATCTGGCAAGACTGCCACCGGCTTCTACGAGCACAACGTGCTTTTGCTATTCCACAATTTTTACTTATAATTAATCAATGTGCGTCACAACGTGATCCATTACTTCTCGAATCAATTACGTGCAACGCACTGAGCTTGAATGCTCAACATTTGAGTGCTATCCGTTTGCACCTCGATATATTCATACAGTTATCGATTGGGCATTGTGTGCAACGCCACGTGTTCGCGGAATACCACCATTTGCATAATCAGCCACGACGATTCATAAAATCCCGTGGATATACAACAAATATACATCTCACTCAATCCATTCATTCATCTTAAGCTAAGATTATTAATTCTACTGTGATTTTATGAGATTATAACTAAGGTGCATTTTATAATAAACAACAATGTAAATTTTACATAGTGTGAACATTCATTTACTCCAGCCTCGTTTATAACATCTTTCGGTAAATTTAATACAAACTCGAAAAACGCAATTTCCTCAACAAATAGATTATTGGTATATTTTTCCAGTCTTGTATGTAGTTGTATCTATCCAAGTGTAAGAATGTTTCTGGTCGAATGTTTCCTGTTTTCAGTGTATCTTTCATGTATCTTTCATCTGATGTGTTCAATTCATTTATTATGTTCTTAGTGTCTATGTGCATTAAGGACGCCCAATAGTTTCTCGTTAGTTTAAATATGAAATTATCTATTCTAGGTATGTTGGCTTCATTTGTTTAATAAAGTATTTAATTACTCATATACCTTTTGTAATTACTTTTTTCACTTCTGTACATTTTTAAACTTGTTCTCATGCATTTTCACTCGAAATTTCTCAGCTTTTCCATTGTGGATGTATTTTGGTTAAACCAGATTGCACAACCGTAAGTGATAATTGGCCTGATTATTGTCATGTGGCATATTATCTTTGTTCTTTTATTCAAGTTTATGTCGTAAAATAGCCTACTTAGCGTTTGGAAAGCTTTTTTGGCTTTCATGATTTGTGTTTTTATGTGTGTTGTGTATGTTAGTTCCGAATCTATTGGTATGCCTAAATATTTGACTGTGTTTTTGTGTGGTATTTCATTTTCATGTGATTTCATTTTAAATGTTTTGCAATTTTTTTTCACTTCTTTTTTTGCATTTACTAATTTTGGTCGGAATAGAATTGTCTTGCATTTGGAATCATTTATCTTCGATTCCCAGCTGTTGCTATAAAATTGAACTGAGTCGAAAGTTTGTTGTAATTTATTTTGAATTGCTGATATTTTTTTACCTTTAACATATATTAGTAAGTCCTCTGCAAAAGCTATTGCTTCAGTTGTCGATTCGTCATTATTCTGTTTGTTTGTGATTTTGTGTATGTCTCCTAGAGTTAAAACGTTACTATTGTAAATATTGAATAAATTTGGTGACATTACCGTTCCTTGTTGTAGTCCATTTGTCAAGTCTAGTTCTGTGTCGTTCTTGTTTTCTCCGTCTGTTGTTATGAAGCTTCTGTTTTCGACCATGTTCCAGATCATTTTTATTAGATTATCTGGGAGTTTGAGTTTGTGTAGCTTGTAAATTAGGCCTTTTATCCAGACTGTGTCAAAGGCGTCTTCATAATCAATCAGACATGCCCTGATACATTCATTCTTGTTAAGGGTTTTATTCATGTCTGATGTGAATTTGTTAATCGCGTGTATTGTTGACAATTTGGGTTGAAAACCAAACTGTTGCTCTGGTATTACTTCATTTTCTATGCAGAAGTTAGTAATTAATTTATTTATGACTATATCGAATACTTTACCTACGTTAGATAGTAAACTTATTGGTCTATAACTGCTTGGATCTTTTTGATCTTTATTTGGCTTTTTGATTGATTATTCGGCTTTTACATTGATGTGATACCACTACGCCACCGAAGCTATGAGAAATAATTTTTAAAATGAATAGTAAATTATCGCACTTACTTATTTATGTGTTATTTTAGAGCTTGGATACTATTCATGTAGAACCTTAATTATTAGTTACATACTTTTTCAGTGCAGCATATCTGCAGTATGCATAAAAAAAAACAATTTTTCAAAAAATTTTACATTCATTATATGAACTACTTTATATTGGGAATTGAAATCATATTCTACGCTCAATAGTATAAATCACAATTAAACAATTCATTTATTTTTTCCCTATCGATCTGGGCTAGTCATAATTATTACTTCCGGGAAAGTCGCTGTATAGAAGCTGAATCATATTGTACAACAGCTCGAAACAAAAAAAAAAAAAATTCTAGATTCGAACTCATTCACTTATACGTAGAGTACCATGTAAGATGCCACTACGCCACCGAAGTTATGAAATATAATTCATAAAATAAGTAGTCAATTATCGCGCTTACTCATTTATGTGTTTTATAAGAGCTTGGATACCATTCAAATACTATTTCATTATTAGTTTCATTCTGTTACAGTACAGCTCATTCATAAAATTAGTAGAGAAAAAAAATTCATCTTTTGAATAGTTCGCTTTATTTTAGGCCCTGAAATAATATTCTACACGTGGAAATACAAAATATCTACCATTAGAGACCAATTACAGAGGGAGACAACAATAGTATACCGGTCGCTCTCACATAACCGAACAGCCGAGCTTGCACAGACGACGTGTAGGCTTGTGTGAGTGAATCCCCCACTTTTGGCCAAAAATCTGTCTTTCGGCTTCTATCTGGCATAACTGCACTAGAGTGCATCGTTGACCACTACTCATTGTTCTCTCCCACCATCACCTCAGATAATTCCTTAATGAAACGCTTATTTCATTAAATGCGCGAAATTGAAACTTAGTCAAACTCTTTTATTAATTCGCTCCTTGGCCGTAACTTCCAACAAACTATGAAATTGTTGACTAAAATCAACCAATCAAGAATAACGTTTCGAAACTGCTGATGAAAATATTAAAAGCAAAGGAAAATTTAGTCTATAAAAACTAACGCAGAACGAGTCTAATCAGTTCACTTGTACGACCATTTACGACAACAACAGTTCGATTCATACTATCGTCGAAGACAACGTCAGTTTACAGTTTCAAGTCAAATACAGTTCTGATATTTCGTAGCCCTGCGGCGGGTGATCCGTTAGCCGGTTCTGGCAATTAATCATTTAGTTATATTAGTTATTGACTGAAAAGTGTTTCAAGAAAAGCATCTTCGAGTTAATCATGAATAAGTCGTAAGGTGAATTCAATTAAGAAATAAATAGACAATAATATTCAAATACAGAAAATAGAGGAAGATATCAACATTCTCGAGTTCTTCGGTTTCATATTCCATGAGTGAAACAGTAGACAATGAGTAAAAAGTGTAATTATCCGTAACAGTTCAAGTACCTAAATCAATAAATATCAATCAAATTCACAATTGTTCTTCAAAATAAAGCATCCAAAATTCACAAATCAACATCCTTGTACATCAGCTGCGCATAGCAGTGGCCGGCAACGATCCCATTAAAAATAAATATTTTAACCCCGTCTCCACGTCTAAATTACATCCAGGACGTAACAAAATACATCTCTTCATTTTCTATATCACACTGTTGTCTTACGACAAAAAAGCGGTATATTCTCGTGCTGTCATTCTGGCAGTAAGAGTCGTCCTAAGTCTATTTCTGGGCTGTGGTCTGCTATCATCACATTAGTTGCCATAATTATCGTTTATAACGAAAGTAAAAAACTTTCTTTCATTCCTTGCATTGCGCTGTTATCTTACGATAAAAAAGCAGCGAATTCCTATATTGATACTGTTCCGGTGGGGCTAGCCTAAGCTTAGGTTTGGGAGGGGTGGTTTGTTAAGTTCATCTGAAGTTAACGGGACATTCAGATTTTCTTGTGAAAATAGCCCGGAAAAATCGCGGCTATCACGGATAATTCACGGCGAAATATCCGCTCTTTAATTTGTGGTTTCTGTAAAAGTGTGATGCCAACTCCAGGGACGTATCAATTCCATCAGTCGACGATCTCTTTGGCAGTCGACTCAACCTATGGGTCGACTGCACTCTATCAAAGTTTATAAAATGGTAAAATACTAGTGTTTCAGAAGTGGACGTCAATGCCAAGTATTTCACCGGACGACGATGTATTCCGTCATTTGTCTCTGACGTACTCTCAGAACCATGGCTCGATGTACCGTGGTGAAGCGTGTTCAGCTTCACAACCAGGTTTTAAAAATGGAATCACCAATGGTGCCGAATGGTATCCACTTACTGGGGGCATGCAAGACTTCAATTATGTTTGGAATGGATGCATGGAGATTACGATCGAGTTATCGTGCTGCAAGTATCCATCGGCAAAAAACTTGCACCATTACTGGAAAGAGAATCAAGTGGTAAGTGATAACACAAATCAAGGAGAGGAGATAATTGAAAAAACTCATGGAAAAGTTTACTTTGAAAAATATAACTACGAGTGCATGCTAAAAGTGATTGTTGTGATAATTTCTAAGTTGATTAGGTCAAAAATGAATTGATGAATCAATACTACAGATGGTGACAGTATTTTAGATATAATTAGTGGACTGCATTTTTTAAGGATGTTAATGATGGAATAAGATGATGGTTCGTAGCTCCAGATTTTGGGTATTGAATAAAATGCACGTGGGTAATTGAATTGATTTTCTGCAAAAATATGAATTGATTTATTTTCAATAAATAAACTCACTTGAATAACTCACAATAAACACAAAATGATATGCACTTGAATACTTATTCTTGTTTTGATAGTCTCTTTTGATTTTGAATATCACTGTAAACTTGATTTGCACAGGACTGATTGTAATAAAAAAATGATGCAATACTATGTTACCGGTGAACAACTATTCTTTCCACGTGGGTGTGAATCATGCGGTCCGGTGACTTGATAATCTCTTGATTATTTTCTGTGATTATTTTCATGATGATTCGACGTGGTGGTGTATCTGGTTGATTTGTTCTGATGTGTTTTTTCTCTATTTAATACATGATGATTTGTTCGAAAAAATCAATTTTGGAGAATTCTCTGTTTCACCAAAACGCGTGGCCACTCGTTGGGGGTTGCTGGAGAAGAGAGCAGGTACGCAAGTAGTTTCTTGCAACTGCATGCGTGAACAACGATGCGTCAATGGCCTCAAGTGCCAATGCAAATTGGTCAGTGCAGATCTTGCATGATACGCAACGGGTTGCATACATGATTAGATTCTGTAATAAGGCCCTTGATTCGTTCAGTTGATGTATTAATCCGCACGGTGTACTATCGTATTATGTGAGCGTGGGAATCGCACTCAAAAATGGAGTGAAAAATAGTTCGATCTATTCTTTACGCAATAGGTGCTACCACATATTGATTACTTCTTAAATTAATTGATTCAATTCCTAACAGTTATGTATTTTGAAATCATCTTCAATTAAAAACAAAAATGAGAAATTAGAATTACGCGTGACGGAGAATTATCATGACGATCAATCATGCTGTCACATAAATCAATTCCATATGAAATTAAAAGTCGGCGAACGGCAGATTCAAACCGAATTGATATGGCTATCGTCAACTGTAATAATTAATCTACAACTATCATAATCATAAATAATCAGTCCACCTTATTCAATAAATACCAAGTTAAATGAAATTGTGTTTCCAAACTTATTCTAATATAGATCTCTAATTCACCTATATAATCCTATGCACTTCAGCTACGCATAGTAGTGGTGAGTACGATCCCTTACCAAAATAATAAATAAATAAAATACGTCCAATACCAACCAGGACGTAACAATATATAAACTGTTCAAACGAATAAATTGTTTATATTTTTGATTTGTTCACAATCTTTTTCTCTTTCAATACACTTCGAAAGCTAACTTAATAGAGAATCGAATGAAATAAAAAACTATCTACTTGGATTAATAGAACTGGAGATGATGAATTACGAATATAAAAGAATCGTGAAAAATCCATCAAATTATCAAAAATTCATGTGTCGACATTAGGGTGTTTCATTTTTAGGTGATATTTTTTTTTTGTCTGCGATCAGTTAAAATCTGATAATTTATAAAAAAAAATATTCCCCCCGTTGAAGAAAAATTCTGAGTTAATTAGAGGCTTAGCGAATTCGAAAATTCGATTTCCCATCCAAATAACACCAGAAGATATTTTTTTTCGACTTTAACACGGTTTTTCGATAATCAAAATTTTCCTGGAAAAAATGAATGTACATTTTTTGTAGGACATCAAATTTGCTATAAAAAGTTATTCACTTTTCCAGCTCTACAACTCGAAAATTGTTGATCAAAGAGTGTTTGCGGTGTGGAACTTTTTTGTAACAAATTTGATGCCCTACAGAAGCTGTACATTCATTTTGTCTGAAAAAAATTTTTGATTACCGAAAAATCGAGTTGAAGTTGAAAAAAAAATCTTCTCCTGTTATTTATATGCGATAACGAATTTCTGAATTCACCAAGCCTCTAAAAAACTCAGATTTTTTTTTTCGAACGGGAATATTTGTCTTTTCTTATGAATTATCAGTTTTTCACTGATCATGACAAAACAAAAATATCGTCTGAAAATGAAACACGCCAGCATACATATTCGAAAAAATATTTTGCTAGAAAAATCTGGAAATATGTGTCAAGCAATTTCATGCATATGAGTTGTAAACAAATTTCCGAGCAATTTAAAAATGATGAGTTCAGATTGATGTGATGCTTAAGAAGAAAAGTTTTCCACAGAACACTTTCCTTCGCTGCACATGTACTGTATAGAACGCTACGACATGCTGCTATAACACAGTGCTTCCAAGTTTTACAAGGAAACCTTCCGAGGTGACCGCCACCGATTCAGTTGCGGTTATTATACGTTAATCTGCATCGGCAGTAACGAGATGGGTATTTTTTTTGTGCGGAAGAACATTTTCAAGGGGTGAATAAGACCGCAATAGTTGATACCTCATAAAAGTAGGTTTCAAGTTTCACATATTTCTAAATGATATTTTAAAAAACGACCAAATGAATGAGAATTTACATAAAAAACGATGGAAAATGCCTGTTGTGTTACATTTAAAAAATCAGAAAAAAAAGCTGTGTGTCAGCTGCGACACGCAAGTGGAGTTTGCTCTTTAAGAATGATTACCGTGGAATTGAAAATATATTCAATATGCACGGAAGTAAATGAAGGCTTCTTCAGTGCAACTGAAAATATTGGAAATTTTATTCAGATTTCAAAATTTATTATTACATCGATACATTATAATGACAATTGATTTTTTTCTATATTGGAATCATCTTGCACCTTATTAATTTCACCAAAAGTTATGTCGCTATTTATCACTGTGACAATAGATTTGTGGTAACTAAAATACGATACATGGACGTCGGAAGTAACATGATATACATATCTTGAAAATATCCCAATGGATGTACCATATCTAGTCGTCCCCAGCGTGTTACCAGAAGCGAAGTCCAAATTCAGTTCGTCTCTTAAAAATTGTACACAGCGCAATCCTTCATCAGTATCAAATTGAATGTTGAAATCACCGCCAAGTATGAGCGGAAGTTCATGATATCGTTTTTTCAACAATTTTAAATCTCCTTTCGTATATGCTTATAATGCCTCATCAAGAAAACCTATTACGTCTTTAACTTTCGTATTGATAGAATTGTACACTGTGACTGCTTCGTGCTGTATAATTGTAGGGCCTACATCGGAACTCAATTGTGTCAATGGCGCCGTGAGTATAGGTGTTGGATATTCAGAAGGGCTCACTTCTTGCCTCAGAACTATTTTAGCAGAATCAGACTTCATCTTTGCTCCCACTTTTTCTTTAACCTGTATTGACGATTATATTCGGCTTTAGACATTTTGACTGGTTTATCACCATTATCATTTTTGTCGTTTTTTTTTTTTAAGTCTGTACTCACGCTGATGCTCGGCATTAGTTTTTGAAGATGGTTTTGATAACGGGCTAATGACATCACTGCAAATAGACATATTTAAACATTCTCAAATTCAGGAATACAATTAGCGAATCATATCAAGATGAATGGTTAATATTGTCCCCTTTTTGCGTTGAACTTGTAACCATTTGCAATAAAATTTTTTCAAACTATCTGTCATAACTATTGATTTTAACTAGTTACTATATATTCCAAAGTATTATGAATATTCACGAGAATTGAGTACAAACAGACATTCCTATTAATTTCTCATGAGTTGCCTTATTGCAATTACGTCTTTAATGCAGGAAAGGAACGATATTATAGTGTTAGATCATACGTGACCTTTCCCCCTTACCCCGCATTGGTCGATTTCTCTTTTATCATATTTTCGTCTTGTACGATTATGTTAGAAAATCAGCTCTTTATCGCGCATCGTATTCTGCGCATTAAATTATCATGGCTGCATACTTTCGTATGCGCTAGCATTCAAAATTCGATACGCAGCATCGCATCTCAGATTATGTTAACGTTTGATTTATATAAAACTTATATTACTATTTTATAAAATTATTTCATTATAATACCAACTAAGATCTTTATTTAACTTATGCTCTCACAATCGTTTTAAACTCTAACTTTTTATTGTTTTCTACCAACACCTAAACCTAACTTCTATATTTCCATCTCTTCCAAAGAAATACCTCAACTCACAACGCAACTCTTTATCTTATCTTTTCGGATATACTCCCAGACGCTGATATTGCAACTCTGTACCCTGGAAACGCATCAGCTTGCTAACCGAACAAACTTAACTTCATGACTTCTTTCATCACTAAAAATCAGTTCTCGTCCAAACCTCAAAGCATCAAGTTCAATTTAAATATCAGAACTAAAATCAAGTAAATTCCAATCCAGTCAGAATTCAAGTGTTGATTCATATTCTATATTCCATTCTATTCTTATATTTCTACTCCAATCTTTTCTCTTACATCGTGCAGTGCTTTCGAGAGCTCAAAAATTACAGTTTTTAATTATTTTAATTATTAGCATTAACTTTACTTTTATATCATTGTGTAAGTGAAATAGTGAATTAGTGAGTGAAATTCAAAGGGAATATTATCAACCGTCAAATTGTGACGTCATTAATGAACTATCACAGACTCATTCGACATTAAGATTCACTTGTGTAATCCAAAATTTAGATTAGGTATTAATCAATAAAACAAAAATAGTGAATTTTTGTGTGTCAATCTATAATTAATCCTGAAATCATCAAGCATCTCCCATCAAATTTTATCCATCCACATTGCACTTCAGCTGCGCCTAGCAGTGGCGGGCAACGATCCTATTCATCTTATGAATATAGTAAATTAATGATATATTTCAGTATTCCGGGAGATACTTCCCACTAAAGTGAAAAATACAGAATCAACATCGGCAGCGACCAATACATACAAAGGTAATATCACTTGGGACTCAACAATAGAAAAATAGATAAAGTATGAATTGGATCAATCAAAAGTGTAGATGTTTGTATGTACAATCTATATCATATGAAAGGATGGATAACATAACTTACCTGGTAATCGCATCCACGTTTTTTTCAGATTGGTTTTCATTATCACGTAATTAATTTTGCTCACTTCACTATTTATAATGAAAATAAATATCAATATTGATAGCAATGAATGAAACAAATGAAATGTTGGATATGCACTGATACTATGTAAAACATGTTGTGACGTGGCGTTTTCTAAGCGTCACGCACAATATTTCAAAATAATATTCAATTAATAATTTACGGCAACAACAGCAACTACCACAGCACACAAGGGATGCCACTCCTGTTCGAATAATGATAATTGATAAATAAATCGGGAGAATTTCTTCATAATATGGAATTTAATATGTTTATTTAGTTGAAAATGAAAATGAAATAATACGAATATTATAATGAAGAAAATAATAATATAAATCAAAAAATACTTTTTTATACACGTGGATTCTTCGACCTAGTACACAATTAATTCGCATCGACAATATATTAAGTATATAGCCGAGTGGGGAAATGCATGGGGACAATGCATTTGGGCAGTCAACTCCATTTACTTTACACACGGGATTGGGGATCTACAGGGGCTCTCATACGTATTCCTTCCACCACTCATACCTTCCACACACAGTTTCTTACATAGCTTCAACCACTTCAGCACCTTCTACAACTTCAGCAGCCTCAGCACCTCAGCAATCTCAGCAACTCCATCCACCTCAGCAACATCTTTGACTGACGATCTTCCAGCTTCACGCTAGATGCCCTCCATCGAATTACCGCCACTTTCAGTTCTACGACGCTCTCATCACCTCACTTACTACGTGCTATGGCCTATTGCACTGGCTTGGCACGTCTTCACACGTTGCAACTTGCAACTCCCATCGACTGTGTCGTTCGACTCGACTTTTGGAATTCGTCTAGAAATAGGTGCAAATGCACCTATCCCCTCTTCTCGCATGCATAATTGGCGTCGCCTGGACGAATTTCGTCACAATGTATAAGTATACAGAATACCACGTTTACAGTATATACATAGGTGTATGCATATATAGGTGTATATATATCCCTTCCATTTCCCCATGCGGTCAGTATAAAATGGGTGGGGAGAACATAAGGAAGGGATAGCGTAACGCTTTCAAGTGTTCGTTACTATTCCACTCGATTTCAGTCCCTATATTTTTTTCACACCCCGGGCGTTATATCGATTCTTAAGGTGGTTAATTCGATGAATGACTTTTCAAAGGATTTTTATGAAATTGTTCTCAATCGTTCTATAAATAATAACAAATAATATGCGCCTTGTCCGATTGAAATTGACCAGCCCAAAGTTGAGATAAATGAGATTAAAGTTTTGTGATTTTGACATGGACTGTTATGGATGAAAGTCGTTTGAAAATAAATTTTTTCAAATAAAGTAAAAACTATTCAAAGGAATTGAATTAAAATTTTTCATGTTATCGAAATGGAAATTCATAATCTCATTTGAAAAAATAGGATTAATTGACCTCACCGTTACTGAGATGAAATTTATTAATTATTGAAAATTTTGAAAAAATTGGAAGATTAGTAAAAATAAGGTAGCGATGTGGCATTCATAATTCTACAGCATAAGCGCATGAAAATTTGGATCATCAAGTTATATAAAACAAGCTTTAATATTACAAGACTAAGAACTGATTACGTTTCATCATTGATAATATATATTTTATTAATAATAACACCAGTTTAGATTTCATATCAGCAGTAATTTCTGTTTTATATTACTATTCAATCAAACTTTTATATTAAATTTTCATTTTATGATAGCAACCAATAACATTTTTATATTGAATTATTTTTTCAATTTGAACTGAATCATAAATGAAACTCAACATCAAAATCTAGATATTATATAAACTATTTATAGTTTAATGCTTATTATAATATATATTCATTTTAATGATCATCAATTTTCATTTAATTTTCTATCACTTTCTTCATAGTTTTTGAAGAAATCTTCAATTTTTTTCAGGATTTTTTGTCTTCGATAACTCTTGGCTTATTCATATCGTTCAACCCCGATAGTAATTGCACTAGCGTCTCATTTTCTTGATCTTTACTGGTTACTAACATCACATTGAAATCTATGCCTGCGTTCGCCATTTTTTTTTTTTTTGCATAGTGTCCGATACAACTCCTTGCAAAAGTTTTAGAGATGGCATTAACGAAGTAGCTTTTTGGCGTCAAGCTTCACTTCCTAAATATTGTACGTGAGACTTTTTATGTTTCATTAAATTTTCCGGCGGAATAAATTCTAGAGATAGTTGTTGCAGTATTTTTACATCATACAATGCATCATAGAAATCTCCGGTTTGATTCGAAAAATCTTCAGCAAGTTTATTTAATTTGAAAAATCCAGGGTCACGTCTTTCGGGATTCATCTCGTTCAGAATCAGTAATATGTCAGTGAAGCCAACGATATTCTGGAATTCTTCAATCATAGAGTAATTAATCGAAGCTTTCATTGAATGCCCAACATCAAACGTCGCGTTATGTGCGACTAGTAATCATGGCTGTCCAGAAATAAGTTAAAAATTCTTGAAAAGAAAATAGAGCATCTTTCAATAATATTGCATGAACTTCTTTACCACGTAAATATAGACTTCCATTCATTTCATGAATACCTGTTATTTTTGATGCAGAGTAACAAATTTTTTTTGTCGGTTTCGCATAAACACTAAAGGCATAATCGTCAAATTTTGCTGCAAATTGTGATATCTCAGCATTTTTTCCAAAACCCGAAGTTTCTTAATCAAAATAAATGATTTTCAAATTCTCTCGATTAACGTGACATAGCTGCGTAGATTGTAAAATTTCCGAAAATTGAGAGTCTGAAGCAAAATTCATCTTCTCCGACTCAATATCAAAACCGCAATTAGGCTTATAATTTATTCCTTCTGTATTTTCTTTTTTTTTTCGGAAATTCTCTTTTTCTTGCTTAAATATATTTCGTCGGATTTTGGACTTCGGTAATTTTGCTTTTTCCGCTCGCTAGAATCTTTTTTGATCCCTACGTGCTACAAACGATTTGGTATGCTTACCTGACGAAATGCTCAACTTTGACATTACATGCAATAAATGGCTTTCACCATCATTTTTCGCACAAACTGCACTAGCAAACCGGAAGTCAGCAGTCTCACTGAGACTATAACAACGATTTTTCGGTGCTTTATGAGCCATAATGTTGTACACGCTTTCATTAGCTTGGCTAGAAGCAGAGATCGAAAATTTAGCTGCATTATTAGCATATTCAAGAAATATTTGTTGTAACTTGTTGCATAGTCTAGCATCTTTCAGCAAAATTGTTTGCTTTTTACCATTATCATTTTCATTACTTGAATTTCGGTGACACCATTGACCGCAATTGTCATGATTTCCAAAAACATGATATGGAATTTGACGTACAGCATCAGCTAATTGAATTGAATTCCCCTTATTCTGAGCAACAGCGTATCCAAAACATTTTTTTAGTCGCGGAATGACTTTTTTTGGTTTCATTTCGTTGAACTCTTTTTGCAGTTGATAAAATTCAGTGACAAAATGTTTGTTCAGATGATTTTTGTCTGCAAGCTTGAAAATTTTTTCTGTTCTATTTTTGCGTACATTCGAGATCGTCGAACTATTTTCATCCCCTATAATAACACGAGCGCTGACTGCAGCTTTTTGAAGAATAGTGCTATTATTGACTATATGAGCCCCGGCATCAGGCTCCATTGCTTTCGCACTGCCTTCAAAATTTTTTCTACAATCATGATAATTTTTTGTATGGCCTAAATCACATTGTCGACATTTTCGATTGCAGGACGCAAAGTCTACAATTTTTTTGGACAAAAATCCTATAACATTTCCATAGCCATTCAGACTGTCATAACTTCGGCCGTTTCTTCTCTTGCTCCAGCCCATGCCAGATGAAATAATTATATTGACCACCTCTCCTACAGGAATGTCGAATATCGTGGGATTTTCATCTTTGGTATTATTCTCGTCTAATGAAATATCATTATTATCTAGTGAAGATTGAAAAATAGTTATGAAAGGATATATTTGCTTTACTATTTCTTGAGGACTGGAAAAAGTGAAAGAATAAATTAAATGTAAACTCAATAGGATCAGGTGAACGAAGAATAAAATTTCTCTATTTCCGTATTTTTTTTTTTTTTTTTATTGAAAAGACAAAAATTTTAAGTTATTGGAGAGACAGAAATTAACAACAATGTTAATGATAGATTATAATTTTTTTAATTTCTATGTTATCGACAATAATTTACACATTATAATGAAAATCATTTTATTCATGATTTACTGTTCAATTTACAATCAAACAAATTATTTGCACACGATAATGATTTCGACTCTCACATGCAATTGAAACATTTTGAAGCAATAAAATTTGAGTATAGTTACGTATAAAGTACTATATAACATCTGAAAGACAATGATTCGTATTATTTATAATTTGACGTGTGTACAAATAATCTAATGACATAAGATTGAAATTATAAGTATATACAATTTTTGAATTTATTTAAATTGTCGCATTTCTGAAATCCTTTTCAAATTATATTCACATGATTATTTTCATCTTATAATAAACATGTTACAATTTAGTATTCATTAGTAATTTCACTATCGTGTGCATACTTTGACAATAATATGATAATAATTTTGATAATATGCATAAACGATTGTCGAGAAAAAAACTGGAATGAGCATTAAAATAATATCTTACAGCTCTTCACTCAATTATTCAATATTGTCAATCACTAATTGATGTTCTTCTGCAGCTGCACGTTCACAACTTTCTTCCGCTGTTGTTTCCAGAGCCGGGCCAATTTCTCATTCATATCTTTTGTATAAATTATTTGAAATAGTTGGAACATTTAAACATGGCAATAATTTATTCAGTGCTGTACATCCCATCCCTGCGTGTGAAGTACCTAAAAACGAAACCAGAATGATTATAGTTCAGAATGATAGTTATAATGACGAAATTATTTTTATTATAAGTAAAAAAATTATTTACCCAAGACAGCTTTTGTATTCACATCAGCCTTTGTTTTATTATTATTCGTGATGTGCATTTTCCCAGTCGGCACCTACGTATTGATGGCACATTTTGGGCAACGAATTGACAGTGGCGAGTTCATTCCAATTCGTTTTTCATTGACAATTTTTTTCAATGAATAACACATCTTCACAACGGATAGTTTAACAATACGTCTACCATCACAAGTTTTGTAATTATCCTTTACATAACTCGTCATGTCACTTTTCACCGTTTCATATACTTTTTTTAATTTACTTTTTCCGTGATTCATATTCACCACTTTTTTTAAATTGTTGTCGATCACTTTTTTTTTTTCGAGAATCTACCTCTATGTCGGAATTTATCTGACATTACTATCATATTTATAATTAAAGGCGTGTTGTGTTTATTTTCTGATTATTTTATTTGGTAATGTTTATCAATGTTGTATAACGCTACATTAATAGACGCGAGAAAGATGCACAGTGTCACGCGGCATAGTTGCCACGATCATTTTTCGAGTATTACAGGCGTATATGTGAATGTACGTATATATAGTATTTACATGTGAACAAGAACAGTGAGAATGTACCTTCACAAAAGTTTTCAAAGTGAGACTTGTGCATAACGTATAAGTGACATGATAATTTGACGTCGCTGAGCTATACTTTTGAAAATGACTATCTCGGACCAACTACCTTAAGGAGTAAACTCCAAAAAAAAAAAAATTCCTAGCTATTGAGAATAAAAAAAAATCCATAACAAAAAATCTATCGGCTACTTCTTTATAGAACCAGTTTCAATCTAACGATCATAAAAAATTACAATATACAATGTGATGATGTGGCTTGCCGATCATCACTTGAACCTCATTCGCCTTATAGAAATTTTTGCGCTGCGGAAAAATGTGATAACTTCATTGAAAGATCGAGTAAATTTATATATCATGAACTGAAGAAAAGATTACCTGGAAATTAATATACAAATAACAAACTTTCGTCAAGTATGACTGAGAGGGTGTGTGTGAGTTGGGACGAGTCTATGAAGGACCACCGAACGACTGGGATCATAAGGAAAAATCACCACTATCCTCATCACCGCCCTTGTCTAACTCACTTTTCATGGCACGCACCATATTTTATCGGCGTCCATCTTTCTATTTCACACGCCTCGTGGTCCCAGCGTTCACTTACTTAGTGGTCCATTACTCGGCGGTCGCCATGGTAGTAATTAATTTCCGTCTATAATGCACGCACGTGCCTCGCTGCCTTGTCTTTTCCGTCGTTCGGCCACGTCCGTGCATCTTCGGCTCGGCTCGTGGTCTCGCTGCTCACACTCGCATTCATCCGTCCATACCACATTCATACTTTACATTATTCCTCGATATTTTAATATTTATTTTGATGCGTGGCAAGCCACAACATCACATCATATATGCATATAATAAAAACTAATGAGTCGTAAATTAGTTGAATCAAAAAATACTCGTTTAAAAATTTTCTAATTGAGAAATGGTAACATTTTATAAAATATTCTGTTTTGCCAGGTTAGAATGATTCGGCGGTTATACTCAATTTTTTGTAATATAACTAGTTGATGTTTATTTGAATTTTGGTTTACAATATTTATGATACTTTACAATAATTGACTTGTTGGTCGAAGTGATAGTTATTGTTTAATATGAGATAGTGTTGAAAATAAATGGACTGTATCGAAGTATTCTTCACTTGGTTTGAACTTGAACTGTTGTGTGTTGTGTTGTGTTCGACTTCTCAAGTTTTACTGACTTCAGAAAAAAAATGAATTTGTCCTCTTCAACGATCACCAATTAAGGTAGTTCTATTTAGGGAGGGGATGGTCGAGACAGACTATATTACAATTTGCCTAGGTAAATTACAACTCATGAGGAACCAATTAAGTAATGGAACAGCATAATGAAGAGAATGTAGGTCTAGGTAAGGCTAAATAGTGATCAAGATTAAGAATCGTTTGTGAGTATTAGAGAATATGCGATCTTCTGATTCTCAATTACTGAGTTCATTAGGGAGCCCAAATGAGTCACAGTTAGCATTGTTTGTAGAGTCTAACAATCTTCCATCATAACAGTTAGCATAATATGATGTAAATAGTTACTACAGAAAGAATACATTGATAACAGAATTTTACTTAATGTGCTGCTTGAGGCTATTGTCAACTAGAATATTTTACTATTTGGAGAAATTATAATACCATTACTCAACTCAAGAATTCCAACGTGTTCAGACATGTCGAAACTAACTAAATGAGATTATTATCGTGTCGAATGGCACGAAACATATTCTATAATAATATAGAAATAAATTTTTGGCATATCGAACAAAGTTCAAATATCATCGAATCTTTAAATTTAAAACTTCATAAACTTTTTAAGTTTATATACATGCTGAATATACACGTTTCTTTCATATCTTATATGAAAGAAACGATGAAAAATGATATCTCGTAATAAATGTAAGGTAATCATTTGGCACATTTCAAAGAATTAATAATATTATTAAGAATTTTTGTACTCTTTATTATGCTCGGTTGTCAATCAACGTCTCCTCTCAGATACACAATGCATTGCTTTTCTCCTTTATTTTTATATATTTGCAACAAATCTTCGTATGGAATATTATTATCAGCTAACCGTTTCATCATTTGTTTAGAAATAACATTCTTCAAAGGAGCCAATGTTTTTCCAACTTCTATACTTTTTTCATTTGCCTCACTTTCCCCAATAATTTTAGGTATTGTTATTGTTCTTTCGATAATACTGCTCATATCAAGATATTTCAAGCAATTTCAGTATTGACAGAAAATACTTCTCTCCCTGACGAAGGGTTAGTGAATTGTTCGGAAGAAAGTACCTCTTGGATGGCACCGCAGCAACACTTTATATAGAAGCAGGATGCCAAACAATGTTTTTTCTCTTTCATTATATTTTTATTAGCAAATCTGCTTTGCAATATGAGCAAATCATTTGTTTGGACAAATAATCTAAATAAATAATTCGATTCCCTTCAACAGAAATACTTGGTACAATTTTGATATTTTTCCCCGCTGTACGTTTAGCACTATTTAATCCCAGTTTTCGCACTTGATTATATTTATGAATTTGTTTTTTTGTTTCAAATCGTCCGGTAATATTTGAATGAAACTGATCTTGCTTTTCGTTATTTTTTTAGGTTAGTTATATGCACGTTACTTTCACACGATATTCGAGAATAATGTACGCGGCATAACCCACATATACAATACTCTACTAGGCATTGTTACCAACTCATTTTCTACATGCAAGTCTTCCCCCGCTTCCCTTAAACGATAGCCCCTCAACGAGGCTATAGAACGTGCTCAATTATTCGGATAAATTCGGTAGTCAGGTGGCGCCAAGTCAACATTTTCAGGTTTGACTGTATCATTTACCCTCAAAAGTGTCATACATGGTGTATTTTTATTGTATACCATGATTGAATGTAGTGTCAGAGTTGTCCATATCATTTTATAGCGGTGTTATTATTTCGTGATCGTTATTTAATAGTATTTTCTCCGGATATTTGTTTTCCGTGAGTACTATTTTGTGATCACTGCAATTTTCCATCCACTCTATCATTGGTTATCACTGATTATTCTATCTTCGTACTTTCAGGTTATAGTAGATCATCGGATGTTTTATATGAACTCTCATCTTGTCACTTTTACCCCTACACACTGGAAACCGTCTTATTTGTTGATTGAAATGATGATGTTCGCCTTATGATGATATTGATTCTGACGTCCGGCTTTTATTCACATATTCACACTTTACATTCTTACAATTTTACACTCAGGGTAAACTATATTGTCTTTCAGCATTTATCCGGACATTTTTCCCTTCAACATTGACAACTCATTTCATCTTATTTTCAGCGCAGCAATATTCTTTTATTATAATATAAATAAAGAGTCAAGGGATGATGTGTCAAAACACATCATAACATCATGCATTTACAAAAACTTTTATTTTGACAGACCTAAATATAAAAATTTCATTTCTTAAAAAAGAATAGAGTTAGCAAAAAATGAATTCTTTGATGAAATATATATTCATGAGGTTATAATAAAAAATTGAAATGCGAAAAAGGTAATGTTTTGTGAAATGATCCATTATACACTGTAATGTTGTGGCTTACCACACATCGATGAATAATATAAATTGATACGGTATTGGTACGCACGGTATGAATGTGAATGTGTAGTGCAAGGGCCAGAAGTGAGAGCCAAAGCAACAACGAGAGAGACCACGAGCCGGCCCGAAGATCCACGGACGTCGCCGACTAAGTCGGAAGACGATGCAGCGAGTGTTAAACGACGAGGCACGTGCGTGAAAAATAACGAAAAATGAAAGACTACCGTGGTGAACGCTGTAACAACAAGGTAGGTGAATAGAAGAAGATGGACGGAAAATTGTGCGTGCAGAGGAGAGTGTGATGGACGAAAACTAGTAATGGTGGTTGAGCTGAAATGAGGTCAACGAGAGGTCCACAATAGGTGATGAATCATGCTATTGCCGAGAGACCGAGCGATACATGATCTTGCCCAAAGGACAGTTGAATTATTTTACGCACTCAATACGCGTATGAGCCGATCCCGGGCAAGACTACACGTGGCGAGGGGCCATAGTGAAAATTGTTGCTGCCATTCAACGATGCAGAAGCCGATCGAGATCCAGTCCATGGTGATCATTAACAAAAAGGGTGAATAAGTGAGATGTGAGAAAGACTGAACGAAAATAATATTGTCGCGACAAGAAAATGATAATTGTGAAAAATTATAAAAAGTATGTAGAATGTGTGAGTGAGTGAAATGAGCATGTGGGAGAATTATTATTGCACCGCCGTAAACCCGTCATTCATTCACGGCCAAAATATAATAACATTTATTAATTGTTAAAACTAAGAAAGACATTATTATCTTCTTTCATGTAATTTATATAGAATTGAATTTATTGAGTATAATTATTTATCAAAATTATTATTGCCGTGAGTTTTGCCTTATTATTTGATGAAATTATTATTATTTTTCTTATCTAAATTTGTGAGAATGTTTAATTGGAATTATTTTTGTATAAGAGTTCCCCGATAATCTTTGAGCCATTTCAGGCAATCGGGGTGACATCCCTCACACCAAGGACAACGATAACGGTGGCTAGTTTCAAGGGACGAAACCAAGTGCCGTTACCATACTAAACCAAAAAAATAAAGGGTCGAAAAAATTTCCAGAATTTTTCTGTTTTTTCTTTGATAGGCTGTATCTTAGTGAGAAATCGATGTATCGAGTTACCAAAAGAGCATTTTGAAGCTCTGAGTCTTAAGTTCTCAAACCTTCTGACGGACATTTTTTACGGGTATTGCGTGATCCTAAGAAATAGCGCGAATAAAAAAGTTTGCAAATTTTGTGTCTTCTCTTTTCGAATCCACGAACTCAGGAAGATTTTTTTAGCTAGACCATCAACTGTATTGAATGGCTTGTTTATTCAGCTTCAATTTCGTTTTTTTAAAACCTCGATACGATCATTTTCCATTGAAATATGAGACTTTTAACGGAAAAGGGTCCTTCCGTTTTCAATCATCGATATCTCAGCGACAAATGATCCTATGAAGAATTAGAGAGCAAATTTGGAAACTATGATGACTTTTTCATAAGATGATGCCACAATATTGAAAAATAAATTTTTTTTATCCTTGACATGGATTTGAAAAAAAAAAAGGATATAAAGGGTAATTTATGGTTCATTAGAAAAGTGATGGATGAATGGAAAACATCCATGAAATGATTAATAGTACAGTCATTTAGTAGTTTTACCTGGAAAGTTTTCCGGCAGTTTTGAAACTTGGTAATTATATGTTATTTGATGTGCTCTTTCCGAATTTCAACTATGCCGCCTTGTATCTTTGCTGCTCGCGCCATCATATTGAAAAAGTGGCGCTGAATTACAGTTTTTCTACAATATCTTGTTTCAGACTCATTTTATGATAAAAACATTCATATACAATATTAAATTAGAAAAAATTTGCAATAATTTGTATAATGTTACGTCGTAGCTGTTGTTGGGCGTGGTTTTTGAAAACAGGAATATTATTTCATTTTATTTTGGTAGAAGATCGTTGCCCGCCACTACTATGCGTAGCTGAAGCGTAAGGTTGTTATGGAGTGAATTAGAGATGATTAAAATTTTATTTGAAACACTTATAGATTGATTTATTGATCAAACACATAAACTGGTGAATTACAATGTTGTGTAATGATTATGATTGTCGTTGATACACTTAAATTATGATTATAAATTATAAACTGAGTTCTCGATACGACTATAGTATCAATTGAAAATAGATTATGATTGTTCCAAAACTGTTATTGATTCAACCTCGTATTGCCATTACAAGAACAATTGACACAAAGATTCTGAATTACTTGATTTACTGAACTTCGAGATTTCAAAAGTATAACTGACGTAATATTATGGATGACTGTATTCGTGAACTCGATTCGACAATACGTGTTAGTCACACTTGGTATTCGTGAACTGATGAAGTTGTTGTAGATCCAGTAACTAGTGGTATTGATGGTGTTGATCGATAACTTAGTCGTATTAAAGATGTAGATCAAGTAACTGATTTAGTCGTATCGAAAACGTAGATCGAGTAACTGACTTAGTCGTATTGGTGGTGCTGATCGAGAACTGATAAGATTCGTTGAGCTTCAGTTTTTATAAACAAGTTTTACTCATGTTTGAATATTTCTGTCAGCAGTTTCAAACGTTATTTTTCATTGGTTGAATTTACGTTAACAATACAATAATTCGTTGGAAGTGACGAAAGGGTGACTCTTATTGGTCGAACAGTTCAATAGGTAGGGATACTTTACAATTTGCTGATTCCAGTCAACAATGTTTCTCGGAAAAATAATGGAGTCGAATTAATAAAAGTTTTAGTTAAGTTTCGATTTTCATACGTTATACAAAATGAGCAGTTCAGTGTGAGAAAGTTAATCGCGGTTCTAATTTCTTCCGTTTGATCGTGAAGCGATTCAGACGGGAAGTTCTCGTGTGACGTTGGTATTTATACTCAGTTGAAAATAGATATTTCTACAGTAAAAGCTACTATTACATAAAGTGAATGAAATATTATATTATATGAAAATTGTTGAATACAATAGAATTAATCGATTAATTACTAAAATGAGGACATGTTCCGAGATTAAAGGTTATTTATTTGGAATAAGCGCGCTGCGACAAAGCGCAGTCGCGTGACATTAGAAATGAGGGAATAGGTCACTTGGGACTTAACAATAGATACAATTTTTTTTGTGAAATCAACAATTTTGTCGTATGAGCGCCGCAAAGTGTACTTCAACATGCATTTTGACTGCAAAACTCATTTCCACACGACTTTAAAGTAGAGTGAGGGCCATAAACTATTATATATCTACGCCAAGACGTATTTTTGTATATTCAAGAAAAATATTTAGCTATGCGTTGTAGGTAGCAAGATGATTATAACGGTAACCTTGGCAGGTATGAGGGAATGTAATAAATTGTTTCAATCGTGAGAATCCATTACAAGAAAGTGAAGTAATTGAAGTGGAGGAGAAATGAATGGAGACTTTCGTAAGTCATGTATAAAAAGAAATGACAACAAAGGTACACTTCTGAAGTAACTAGGATCGATAGTAGTTCACGATGTGTGTCGAAAACTATAAAATAATAAAAAGTTAATCGCTGCGTTATTGCGTAGAGGAAGTGATATCATGACTCCTCAAGCACAACTGCGATTCACCGAAGCAATGATGTTTGAAGTTTCAGCTATTATGCGCTCACCGTTGAATATCGATGATAACGCATTCACACAATTTGTTTTTGATAACGCCGATTCCAACACGCAGACATTATATGGTCATAACAATTTCCATGCCATGAACAGTATATATTGTAGGACACCTAGGAATGCTATCGCTTACGATCAAAATATTCAACGATTAAAGCAAATGCCGTCTGCAAAAGTCGTAGGTAGTTTTGGTATCGTTGCATTGAAAACATTTATGAAGAAAAATAATACAGGCCTGCAAACAATTGAGATTCAAAACGTCGGTAGCATTCGTGCTACTTCAAAAGTAGTTATATCTTCTGTTCCAGATTTATTGTGGCTATAAGGAAAATTGGTCGACCTGCCTAACATTCCTTGATGCAGTGCATAACATTCCTTGATGCAGTGCATGCATGGAACAAGCGACAGCGGAACCCCCTTCCCGAAATTCATTTGTGGGATGATTGCCTTTCATTAATGCTCCACAGAGTGACTACAATACAATTTTGACTGCTCTATTATCTGCTTCTGAAAAATATGATTCATTACACCAGCATACTTGTTTCGTCACATTTGACCAGCCCCTATGTTTCAAAGCGCGAGAAATCCATGCATGCAATTAAAATGTCGACAAACCATTTTTATGGTCACAATAGCAGATTGACTAAATTGTATGGTGGTTTTTCGCATGTAAAGGTGTGTTCCGAAAGGTGTAATATCGCGAATCATTTTTTCACGAATTGTCAATATCATTCGAGTCAGTGTACGCAATTGAAAAAGCGAAAAATGATTTTGTAGTCACAAAAAGAAGTTGACTCAATTGTAGGGTGATTTTTCGCATGTAAGGGTGTGTTCCGAAAGGTGTATTATTGCGATTTATTTTTTTTTCCAATTGTTAACATCATTAGAGTCAGTGCACGCATTCAAAATAGTGACAAATGATTTTTATGGTCGCAATAGCAGATTGATTGGATTGTAGGGTGGTTTTTCGCATGTAAAGGTATGTTCCGAAAGGTGTATCATTGTGACTGTTTTTTTCACCATTGGTGATTATCATAAGTGTCAGCGTACGCAATTATAATAGCGCCAATTGATTTTTGAAAATCATTTGGTAAATCCACATATGTTGATAATCCATCTTTTTATGCAATGTATTGATCAATATTCAAGATTAAATTGATCATCTCAAACATTGCTCATCCTGAATCACGCCCTTCGAACTCTTCCGTTTTTTTTAAAAGGTGATCACTAATATTTTCATTGAACCAAATATTCATATTAGTTGACGGAAAAATTGGTGTATTTTTCGTATTAAAATATTTCATTCCTTCAATTGATTCACCATTCTTAATTCTTTCATACCGACATGCTGATACAACACTCGATTTTACATTTCCATTATTTTGTAATATTGGTTCTACACTATCGATTATCATTTGTTTGGTATCCGATAAAAATGCTGACAAATCTTTGTGCTGTGAATTTGTAATGATGTAAGTTATAATTCGAAAATTGAATGCTGTTTCAGCGTCATTCCATTGAATACAATAAACATTAATTCCAATATCACCACTTACGATATTGACCTGGCGGTTTCGGTGGTGCTCGCGGAATTTTACACTCAATGCTTTGAGATGTGCAATAGTTGTCAATATGTTAGATTTCTCACCCACGGTCCGGTGTGCCGTCATCACAAGTCTACTTGAACACTGAACATTCTCGTTACTGATCCGTTCCCAATCCGTTCACAAGGTGGCAATCAACGAATCATTCGATGTATCAGGACCGATTGAGAGAAGTGCTTCATATGCACTTTTCATCAATTGAATAAGATTCTCGGAAATCTTCTTATCATACATTTTTCACTAACACTTTTTCAAATGAGCTATTATACTCTCACAAAATCTGTAAGTATTTTTTCACGGTAACCGAAGCGTGGTAATCTGAAACCCCCCTATGGATAACATATGAGTCATTCAATGAAACCATCAGTGAATTATGCGCATAAAATAGTTTTCTGAAGTTCAAATCGAACAATCAACATGAAAGAACTTGTAGCCGCACTTCTCTTCGTGGAAAACCCGAAGCGTGATAATCTGGAACCCCCTATTGGTAACATATGAGTCATTGAATATAACAATCACGTTATGAGTAAACTATGCGTACACAATAGTTTTTTCCTGAAGGTCGAACCGGACAAACAATATCAAAAAACTTGTAGCTGCTCTTTTTTTCGTGAAAGGCCCTCCTGTGTGACAAGAGATGGGTCATCAAAGTGTGCCATTGCGAGGACCCCACCTCTCATCGGTAAGGTAGACACCGCCCCATGGGTTTACCATTCGCCGGTAAGGTAGGCACCAGCTTGGTGATGGTAGAGAACCCACGACGGTAGGGCGGAAATCCCTCTGCCCCACCTCTTCCCTCGGCACCCTCATTACAGTACAGATTCTGAGATGGTAAAGCAGATTGGGCCCCTCTCGTTCCCTATAGCTTGAAACAGAACCCTAATCGCTGCCTATAGCTGATTAGTTTTTGGGCCAGGACTCGCCTTACTTATCCACTGTCAATGGCTGGAATTATTGTTGTGTTGTATCCTTGTTTTGATTCCGCATCGCCGGTGAGGCTCCTTCAGTATTTTTCACATTCATTCTTACAATTTTCCAATATTCATATTTTATGAATCCTGCATATTCGGTTCTCCACAGCGTGAAATCATGATAAATGAGATAATCATATTATACGAAAAGTATTTGAAAAATATGTGAAAAAATATGATGGGTGGCTTACCCTACATCACAATACGCAATATCCATGAATTCATTGTTTTGTATTGTTACGGCCGTTCACACTACTTGCACGGTGGTTCAAACGACATCCGTGTAACTCCATGTATATCTCCCGCTCAATCATCAGTCAAAATCATTGCCAGTTCTTCCACAATGAATTGATGAATTGGAAATTTGGAACCCTGCACATCTATGTAGTAGATAAAAATTGGGATCGTTGCAGGTTTTAGATTAAAATACGTGTTTATTAATAAAATTCAAATAATACAAAATGAATAGATTGAAATAATCAAATGACTCGACTCAACTATCACTTAGTGACTTGACTTAGTTAAACAAAAAAAAATGACTCTAATGTTTAAATCAGAAATGACTCGACTATACATTATAATAACGAAACATCTCGTCTTTTATCAGAGCTTGAAGATAGTGGCCAGGCTCAACCACTGCGTGTTATTCCTTTTCGTCTTCAATTTGCTCTTCTCAACTTTTCTCTCTTTACTCTGCTTTTGGGCCCGAACACATTCCCTTTTATCCTGCCGCGTCTGAGGCTTTGTATAGCCGATTGGTTCGTCAAAGAGCAGAGAGGGTAGTTTGCTGCGGCTCGTTGATTCGTCAGTGAAATGGTGGAAAGGGAACTTTCCTTGCTTTCCCAAATTTTTCTGGAATGCTGTTCACTGATTGGGTCGCTAGTACCGCTCCGCTGTAGTTCTCGACCTTGAGTACTATGCGTTGATTGGGTCGCTAGTACCGACAAATTCTCTCCTCTGACGTCAGTGGGAAACCCCATGACGTCAGAGCCCATTATTATAAGGGCGCCGGATTGTCGCCTCTTAATTACCTGGGCCGACAATTTCTTCGTCTCGAATATTCCGATCCCACATCTATTATAATCTCCATATTTTTCACTCACTGTCAGCAATATTTGTGTATATTTGCAGAAATGACCGAATCGTGGTGAAAAACTTTTATATTCACAATGTTACCCCCCATTCCGTCCAATGATGACGCTATCGTCTGAAAATAAATTACCAGGAAAGCAGGACTTGCCTCCTCCACACTGTTGAATTGCGCATTCACAAATTAGACCCCTCATCTCTTCCCACATCGTAAACTATGATTCGTTCGATGTATCAGGATATATTTCAAAATGGTTTTGATTCACATTTTGATTTATTCATAATATTTCATATCGCATAAATTCATACATTTGTTTAGCAATCAGCTTCGTTCATCATATAGATAGTGAGATCTTCCATAGTATATATCTTTTTTTCATCAACAGCGACAGTTATGCCAGACACATCCTCCTCTTTTTTCTGCTTCTCGTAATGTAGGCTTATTGGATAGTCATTATCAGCAACATCATAGCCTCCATCATTGACACCAGCAACACTGGCGATGCCTTGAGTTTCATCAACAGCATTCTTTGCTGTTTTTCCTCCCGAAAGTTCTTGCATTTCCTGATTCATATGAAGTAGATTCATTTCCGATTCGCGTGCAAGGTATGTGATCTTTTTCGTCATTCTTTCGATGGCAGCATCACTTTCTTTGACACATTCGCATCTGGGACAAACTATACAATTATATCCATTCATCTTCTGCTCGCGTGGTCGTCCTATTCGCGTTACACCATCATGAAATTTGATCAATTCTCTACGGAATTGGCATGCTCCGGGTTGGGCTTTATTGGCATAATTTTTCTCCAGTACCGCGTCATAGTTTCGAGTGTGTGTTAGTTCAAACTGTTAAATCTTCATTTCTTTAGGACAAAGGTCTTCCGCAATATTCACGCCAATATACATATTAAAAATGACTACAAGTCCTACACAAGCGTGGTACTCTGAAACCCCCCTTATTCATAACATATGAGTTATTAAATATGAATATCGCGTTATCAGTAAATATATTATGTGCATGCAATCGTATTATTTTGGAGGTCAAATCGGACAAATAACATCAAAGAACTTACAGCCGCTTTTGTTCGTGGAAACCCTGAAGCGTGGTGATCTGAAATCCACTCATTGATAACATATAGTCCATCGAATATAAACTGCGCAGTTGCGTGGACACCCCAACGTGGCCGATAAGGAGAGTATACCTCTCGCTGGTAAGGTAGACACCACCCTAGCCCGGTGATAGTAGAACCCTATCACATGATAACTCAGAACAGAACCGTTGATGGTAAAGCAGAACTCCTTTCTTTCTGCCCGTCTTCTCTCCTCGCCGCCCTCGTCACTTCATAGCTCAGAAAAAAACTAGATTTGTTACGTAATAGCTTGGAACACAACCCTCTCTAGTAGTGGAGCAGAGTATCCAGAACCCGCCTTCTTCTACTACTGTTAATGAACTCGACTAATACTTTATAACAAATCCTACTCGCGAATAACATGTTGACCGTTCATGATATCTGAATTCATCTATCAGCAATTACGCTTTCCATCATAGCTTCACACTCATCATAAATGGCACAATTTAACACACAAATTGTAGATCATTTTTTTTTCATATGACTTATATCGACATACCCGAAGTAAAGTGATTTTCGACACATGAATGAATTTGTCCAACATTTAATGATAAATAATTCAATCATTCTGAACAAGAACAGTGAACCAATGTGGAATAAGACTTACAGTTCGCCTTTCGATGAAGATGATTGACTCAATGTCCAACAGTTCCTCTAAAAACATTGATATAATATTTTCAAGTTATTCCAACGATAATCAGCAAACTGTATTTTGAACAGGTGGGTTTGATCGAATACTTCCACTGACGGTCTTCGTCAGTTTTCCTTTCATATGAGATTCCAGCAATGAATCGTCAAATACTTTGACTATTTCGCATGGTTTTCAATACAATACTTATATGAAGCTTCAACAGCAAATAAAATTTTCGAACGTCTACTTTACAATGGCACTTGTGGTGCTGTTTGCATCAGATGTTCCATCTGTGCGAATCCTTCTAGCTTGCTTTTATTCGTAAAACCATGTGTCGTTATGAAAACCTAGAATGTTTTACTCGCGGCGGTATTCTTCAAAATACTAATTTGGCTTTTTTATTGAACATTTGTTAGCCAGGAACTGTGTTTTCATCAATTTGTCATGAATATAATCAACTTTGTTGCTAATAAGTTTTTCGATTCGACTTTTAATCTAGCATTATAATATTATACAATTCTTGGTTCGACAATTGAGACCTGAGAATCAAATTCGGGCGTTATAGGGAGAGGTCGACAATTTTTCCTGTCACAGTACACTATCATGAATATCGATGAACTTGCAAACAAAATATGAAAAACCATTCATTGAAGATACATAGATCTTTTGTTACACAGTCACTCATCAAATTCGTGGCGGAGGCTCATCGAGGTGTTCATGGCTTTGTACTAAATATGGAGGGTGATCCCGTGAGGAAAGCATCAATAAGAATAAAAGGTCGCGATATTGGCGTTCTTACTACCGACAACGGCGAATTTTGGAGAATTCTCCTACCAGGATTCTACAAGCTTGAGGTATGTGGATGTATCAATTGTTGAAGCCTAAGCGACTTTTCATAATTCACGTGATGTCACACACATATCACAATGTTCAGGCGCCTGCGCCTTTGCTTTAGTTCGTTCCTCCAAATCATCTACCTCGCATCTCGAAATATGTTCTCCATTGATGAAGTAAACAAATGACTCCATAACTCATAAAGAAATCTACTCACTCATAATGGAATATTTTATTTCTGCCCGTGATATTATTAGCTCATATCGTCATGGTCAAGTGACGAATAAAAACGATCATAACTCTTCCGAGATATTATTGACAATAGAGGGAATTATATTGTGGATTCCCTCAAGTCCTACTGATATAAATTTCAAGTGATTGAGAACAAGTGACGTTTCATGAACAAATCATACAGCAACCATAACTCTTATAAATCTCAATGTGAACACATATGGCGGAGGATATGAGCTAACTATATCTCAGTTGAAAACAAAATAATTCAAGTGTCATGAGGATTGACAGGTCTCGATCACCTTCGAGCAATTTCTATCAGTCGGGCTGTAGACCTTTGGGCTAGAAACTTTGCCTTCCGCAATTAACACTCTCATAATTCTCTTCGATACATAAATAACTGTTGGAGATAGCAAAATCATGTCGTTCTCAATGTGTTCGTATCTAACTTTCAAGTTACCGACGAATGAATTGAAAGATTTAACCAAATTCATTGCATACGACTGTAGGTGGCGCAAAGTTATATTTGATGGATATATATATACTGTAACGGCGCTTAGTTCCTTCCCCGAATTAGCCACCGCTATCGTTGTCCTTGGTTGTGGAGATGCCACCCCGATTGCCTGAAATGGCTTGAAGATTGTCGGGGAAATCTTATACAAAAAAAAAATAAGATTCGTGCAGCGAATTTACGTGAAAATAATATATAGTATTATATTTACTTGATGAAGAAAAATCCGGACGTTCAAATAAGAATAATCATGTTGAAAATAATAATGTCTCTCTTGAATGATTGGATAATGGAATACAAACAAATGATGCGTGGAGTCCCTGCTCGCAGATGAAGTGAAACTTTACACGATGAAATTCGAATACAGAGTTTTTTGATTGATTATTTATTTTCAATCGATTGTTCACAATAATATTCCATACAATAATACATTTTCATGCAAACTTTATTATAAAATTGTCATTTTTCGCAATCCTTCATTGAATTGAATTGCTATTTTCGAGTGACGGATCATTTATATCTATAATATTAAGAAATGGATTATGATAACTAAAATAAGATATAAAATGTTGAATATCTACTTTAGGTATATTCCTTGCAAAAACTGCATCAATAGTAGCCCTCCCTTTAGTAGTCGAATCATTTCTACCATTCATCATTTCCAATGAAAATTGTTTCTTGAGGAATTCTACTAGTGGTTCTGCTTCTGGCAACGAAAAGTTAATATTGAAATTCCCCGCGAGAACGATCGGCTGTTCGCAATAATTTAAAGGATCTCCAATAAGATCTGCCAGAGCTTGTGAACCTGCAGTTGATAATGGTGATAATGATTTGCCGTTAAATAACTTAATATCCATCATTGCAGCATTTGGTAATATATAAATAGTTATTAAAAACAATTCCGGACTATCATTATCGCTGTGATTAATTCTACACTTTACCGCACATAAGTCTCCAATTCTCGATAACGTTGATATCGTCACGTCAGCATTGCTGAAGTAAAGAGCCTTAATTTCTAAGTGTAGAGTGATAAAACAATGGTTGTCTTTTTCATTGCGATACATAGCAACACCAGAATTTGTAACCTCACTGCGTTGAAATTTCAGAATGAAATCGAAATTAGGAATCGATACCGGACGTTCATTATCATTCATGAACGTTTCTGATAACATTAAAATATCTATGTTTCCAAAAACTCTATCCATAAAATCATTCGCGTGGGCATAAAGACTCTGGCGATTGAATTATATGATTGATAAACGTTTTCTCATGCTGATACAATCGAATTATTGTTGATCTGAAGTGACAATTCGATTTCCACGTAATTTTGTTATTTCATATCGCTAAACTGCGCACGAACGGTTGTTATTACCTTTTCCATGATGAAATTTTTCATATTTGTCAACTGAAATCATATATAAACAATCAATGGAGACGGCTATTAATATTGCGACATTTACTAACTGTTGAGATTGTATTTTTTATAATAATAATCAACTTCATTGAAAGTGCTCCCTTGCGATTTAAGAATCGTCAATGCACAAACCGGTGCAAGTGGGAAGTGATTTCTTTTGGCTGATATTCTTCTCTGTCTATTAAGACAAATAATTTTCCCATGGCGCCATTGGCTAATCTATCAGCAACTGCGATGTTTGTCGTTATCATGTAATACTGCCCAATGTCGAGCGTTAAACGCTGTAACAGCCCACCAGTGTCAGCTGAAAATTTTTCCTTTTCTGATGCTCTACGTGCACTCTGTACTTGTTCATTATCATCACAACCGGAGATGAAGTCTACAGCGCCAGATAAAATCTGATCTTGGTGATTCTCTAAATTTCATGAATTCATTTTTCAAGTGTTCGATTGGAATATGCCAGACGTACTTCGTAAGGGCATAATTCATCAGCTTCTTCTTCTGTCACGAGTCTTGATTCCACCAACGTGAGTTCTTCGTCATCCAACTGATCTCCATTTCCTATTTTCGTTGAAATAGTCGAAAATACAACATTCGATTGATGCATGACTTGTGACAGTTTATGAAGTTTGGAGGAACGCCAAGTTTGTGAACCAATATAATGTTTCGATTGTTTGAAAATTGATATGGCTTTGACAGGTGAAAGTTGTCTTAAATCTCTAACTAGTATGACGTCCAGTCCCCAAAAAAGTGTATCGAATTCACCTGTTATCAATTTCAATCTTCTGTCAATTAGTTCTAAGAGTTTCGCTCCTACCATACTGACTTCATCAATTAAAATTAAATGAATGTGTTGAAATAGCGATCTGAATTGTTGTAATGCTTCCGAACTTGGACTATGATTTCCTTTGGTGGATAATGACAGAGCAGTGTAAATGGTGTTATCGTCGATTGCTATTGCAGCTTTTCCAGTTGATGCACAGGTGAGATATGCGTTGCAATGTGCATTGGTGGTTGCATATTTATTGTGAATTTTCATGATTAGACGAATCACCAAAGTTTTTCCACATCCAGCTGGGCCTGTCAGAAATAACAACAATAGCTGAAGTTGTATTGGTGTCAAATGATAAATGCATGAAGAAATTCTATCTCTTCGTTGCGAAAAGGAATATGCAACAAAACCATTTCTGTTCTATATACTTCGAATTGAGTTGTCATATTATAATTTATGTATCATATAATATGTTGAATAGATAGTTTCTTGTATTCGTTGTTAGTATTTCATTTTCAATTGTCAGTGGACTCGTCATTTGTTTATATTAATAGTGTGACTATTTTACAATGCTTTATGAGCTGCGATGTAATATACGTCGGTTGTAATCAATCGAGTTATATATGTCCGGTAATATGACAACTCAGTTGTAATCAATCGAGCTATTTGTATCCGGTAATGTGACACCTCGGTTGTAATCAATCGAGAAATATACCTTGGTTGTAATAAATCGAGCTGTATGTCCGGTTCTTATTCTTTAGACGCTGCTGTTGTAACCAATCGATCAGCACCCGTAGCAATGGAATATTTCGGTTGAAACCAATCGAGTTGTATCCCCAGGTCGACAAAACTATACTTACGGTGGTTCGTGCAAGGACTAAATGGTAACTCCAACGAGTTCGGGTAGTTACACTGATCTAACGCCGGTGCGGGAATGAATCCACGGTCCGGACCGCGCGGCTTATATACCCGTCAGCAGGCCTCTCCCACTCTGTCGTGAATGCGCCGCGGCGACGTGCGCATCTCCCACCGCAAGGATGTTGTGCGTGGCGGGGATTGTTTCCCACTACGGCTCTTGAGATCGATGCTGCTGGGCCTAGGTTCAAATCCGGCCGGTAGGTTTTTTTTTTCTTTTTTTTTTATTTCCCGTGGCGTCGCTCATGCTAGTGCGTTAGTCCACTGACACAGGCTAGCCGTGGGATTTTTACTGTTTTTGTGACTTCGACACAAATGGATTGAATGGATTATGCCGTTTCCCGCCGAAATTATTTTATAATAGTGTTCATCTGAACTTATATTATTGTCCTGTTAGAAGTCATCAATATTGTTATAATTATTGATTTCGTATTGAAATTTGATTCTCTTGTAATATAAGGCGTAATTGGCAAAATTCGCCTCTTTTTTATTCATCGGAACGTATATTTGAGTTGATCGAGAAGGCAGAAAAGGTGCTTCAAATTGACATTTTTGAGGTTGGTTACCTCTCACCTTTTTATAACATGTAAATGTATGTTTATGAGTTTGAAACTTTACATTATTAGATGCTCCTGACGTGGATACTGCAATTAAAGTATCGATAAAAGGAATCGTGTTTTGTTTTTCTTCGGCCAATGCGTTATTCGGCGCATTTCCCAACCAAAGTGAAATATGGGCGTGAGGACTTCCGCGATGTTGAAATTCGATTCGTTTAAAAAAGTCTTTCACTCCATATTTTCCAAATGGATAAGACTCTATAGATTATAAAAACACCATTAACGTGTTCACCAATTTTTTGAAATAGATAGCACATGTGACAGTGTCCTCGTTGATTAGTGCACTTTTTTGTAACCAATGTAATTCAGTAGCTTCATCTTCAGAGATAATTTTCCCATCCTTTATTCTCTGCATCAGTTGTAATAGTGGGATCCACCCGATTTCGTTAGCGCTCATTGTGAGGAAAAACGTGGACTTGCCTAATTGCCGAATTATATCAAAAAGATCTTTTCTACGCTGTGATTAATAATATACAGAATCAAGTATTGATTTCAAGAATACTAGATTTGTATCAAGGCAATTGTTGACATACTGTTCGGATTGGATTTGTTATTTCGTCACTCTTGTGTCACTGCCGATAATTTCAAAGGCGAAAGTTGAAAATGAAGCAACACGAAGTCTCATAATTTTTGCAGACATGTATAGCAAATGACGAGGAGTAACCCCTCGTCTTATTTCACAAGTTGCCATTCGAAAAGGTGTAATAAATAGTTCCATTTGGAATGCACTCATGTGACCAAGATATATGCTTGGAAATGATAATTTTTTGGCGTATTCATCAAATAATAGACTTTTTGGAAGTTGATTTTCTCCAGGTGCAAGTCGCCAATATTTATCTTCGTCCCCTGACAGTATTTGTTGCTGAGCAATAAAACTATCTTCTTTTGTAATCTCCTCACTCATTTCGTCATTTGCTATTTCATCATCGATTATGGGCGGATTCAAAAATGATTCATCAAATTCAATATCTTGATAAAGTGGGGTATCCTTGAAGAAATTTAACCATGCTCAGACTGTTCTTTCATTAATTAAGCCTTGAACGTAGCTTAATTTGTGAATTTCCCGTTTATATATACATATATATATATACATATATATATATATATATATATGGTGATGTTGTGGCTTGCCACACATCGGAAAATATTAATACGGATTTTATGTACGAAAAATATTATAATACGGACTGAAATGTATGGTGAAATAGTGTGAATGTAGTATGGACTGATGAGTGCAAATGTGAGCGGTGGGAGCAGCGGGCACGTGGATGCACGGACGGTGCCGAATAAGAACAATAGAGACGACGCAGCGAGGCACGTGCGTGCAACGAAAAATGAATTAATAGTAAAAGCAAGGCGAACGCCGAGAGAGAGTAAGGTGTGGAAGGACGGCCATGGCGGGCGCCGTAAGAACGAGGCGTGTGGAATAAAAACGATGGACGCCGATCAAATCTGGTGCGTGCAATGAAGAGTGTGCTGAACAAGCGTAATAAAAGTGATAGTGGTGAAATAATACAAATAAAAAATCTTCAACAAGTGACGAATTATATTATTGCTAAGAGAACGAGCGATGCATAATATTGTCCAACAGGAGAATTGGATTATTCACAAACTCAAAATGCGTATGAGCCGATCCCGGGCAAGACTACACGTGGCGAGTCGCCATCATTAATTATTTTTGCTGCCATTCAACAACGCCAGAACCTGACTATATCGAGTCCATGATAGTCAACAACAATACGGATCAATTGAATGAAATTAATAAATAATTGAAGAAGAAAATAAGCTGCTGCGATATACGTGATTCAAGTGGAACAGGTGATAAAAGATTGTGGAAATAGAGTGTCCGAAAAAATATTTGTCGGGTGAATAAAAATTGAATATTGTCTAAAAAAGTATGCAGTGTGAATTGAGTGAATGTCCGGTATTATAATTAAAATGTTTATACGGTATGAAAAGTATGAGAGAATTAATAAAATGAACAATTACTATTTCTACGGTAATAATAACGAAATGCGTGTTAAATTGTGTGATAAGTATGATGAGTGAAATGTATGAGTAAAAAGAGATTTGTTGTACAGAAATATATTGTCGCACTGCCGTCAATCGTCACGGCCAAAAATAAGAACAATATATTATTATTTAAAAATGCAAAAAGAGAAACATTATTAATTTTCGAGTCATTATATTTTTTCTTTCATCCGGATTTTTCATTGTTAAATAAATCAACATTATTATTTTCAATATTTAAATTTGTGAGAACATTATTTTCGTATTTTGTAGAAAAGATTTCTCCGATAATCTTCAGCCAATTCCAGGCAATCGGAGTGGCATCCCTTGTATCAAGGACAACGATAACGGTAAGCAAAGTTTTGAGGGACAAAACCGAGCACTGTTACAATATATATATATATACTGTGAGATGTGCCCTGCCGACTCGTCAAAAGCAAGGGCGCACTCAGAAATTACCTTGTTATTGGTGTTGTCCTCAAAAAAGGGATGCCACCCCGATGACCTGCAATGGTCTAAGATTTCGGGGGAATCTATTAATATTCAATAAACTGACTCACGTATTCAAATTCACTAACAAATTGTAATACTATTTATTGTTTAATCAAATATGTAATAAAAATGAAAAGAAAACGCCTTCAATGGCAAATAATAAGAAAACATTCAAACAATAATTATGTTGAGGTCGCGGTAATGACGGGTCTATGACGATACGACAATATATCTCAATCAACGATATGATAATTCTTATTACTTATTACTTAAAATTAACCGGATAATATTTATAATACTTATAATATCTTTGCGTCGCGTCGCGCTGTGGCTCGATATATTTTTAATGACAATGGCGGCTCACCACGTGTCAATCTACGCGAACAATCGATTGAACACGCACTAAGCCGTTTAATTATAATATTACTCACGACAATTATTCCGTTTTCGTCTCTTTACAACGGTTCACCAACAATATCTGGTGAATATTACACACGCTAAACTGCACGCAATTATCCACGCGTTACAAATACTTTTCCGTACTAATAATAATCTTTATTCTCACACACTCTATACTCTCACAACCTGCACACACGAGGTCCTCCGTGGAAGTGTTCATCAATGGCCGCTTCCGTCGTCTCCCTCGTTCAACCATGACCACGTTGCTCAATTAATGTTAAATTAGTCAAATTAATTACTATAGTATTGCGTAATTAATTGATTGGCTTTTATTCAAATGCTGATTTTTTCATTGGTCGATTAATTTGTGATTCGACTTTGGCGCCGGATTTTCCATGATGGCGGCTTCATTTTTGTCTCAATATTGAGGCGCCATCTCTCTTGTACAGCTCACACCAATGTTTATTTGTACTTTATCGACCCATTTATCGACTGAATACCATTTGTTGACGTTCATTCAAAAGTGTGGTTATGTTGGTGATTCATAACATTCAGCGTTGTGAAAAATTGTTGTTCATTATTGCAATATAAATAAGTCAATTCATTTATTCAATGGTGGTTTATCCGGACTTGCTTATTCATGTGGTTGAATGTTAGTTGGATGTTGGTTCATTTGGCTAAATGTTTCGCCAATTATCCTGATATTCGTCACTGATGATGGTTGGTACTGTTTCTCATTCACTCAATGCATTCATACATTCGTACATTATTTATTATTAATTATCTATCTTAATCTCCACAGCGCGACGTATCCTTATAATTAGATAGAGAAGTGATGAGTGGAAAGCCATCACATCACAATACATATTCATAAATAGAATATAATAGTAATGTATGCTACAACTGGAATAAGTAGCAAATAATAGGACTCGTGTGGTAGGATGTTGCTACAAGCCGAAGGCAATAAAAAGTATGTATACAACGACTGAAAAAATAATATATGTAAGTATATAAAGAAAAAATTATGATATAATATATTTTTTCCGTATTAAATATAATTTTTTCTCGTCCTTTGCAGAAAAATAGCTTCTGTGAATTATACGTTGCACATACCAAGTGAATATTCAATACACAACGATTACAAGTGTTTAATTGAGACTATCATTAAGAAGATGGAAAACTTTGCCCATGTTTATGGGAATTATAATGGATTCACCACGACTAAACATAGTATAACAAATTTCCTAATAATGTACGATATATTGAAAATATATTAGTTCAAGAGGGATAATAATAATAATAATAATAATAATAATAATAATAATAATAATAATAATAATAATAATAATAATAATAATAATAATAATAATAATAATAATAATAATAATAATAATAATAATAATAATAATAATAATAATAATAATAATAATAATAATAATAATAATAATAATAATAATAATAATAATAATAATAATAATAATAATAATAATAATAATAATAATAATAATAATAATAATAATAATAATAATAATAATAATAATAATAATAATAATAATAATAATAATAATAATAATAATAATAATAATAATAATAATAATAATAATAATAATAATAATAATAATAATAATAATAATAATAATAATAATAATAATAATAATAATAATAATAATAATAATAATAATAATAATAATAATGATAATAATAATAATAATAATAATAATAATAATAATAATAATAATAATAATAATAATAATAATAATAATAATAATAATAATAATAATAATAATAATAATAATAATAATAATAATAATAATAATAATAATAATAATAATAATAATAATAATAATAATAATAATAATAATGAAATTAAAATAAATGATAAAAGTTCGAAATACATTTTCTTTTATCATAATAATAATAATAATAATAATAATAATAATAATAATAATAATAATAATAATAATAATAATAATAATAATAATAATAATGAAATTAAAATAAATGATAAAAGTTCGAAATACATTTTCTTTTATCAAAATCCCTCATTTGTTTATACATAAAATAGGTTTGAAAATTTTACATTATTTCTCGTACAGTACCACTAATAGGTTTATATTCGACTATGCGATCATGCGAAATCAAGAAGTAGGGAAAGTAATGGCAGGGAATTGAATGGTAGATTCAAACTCGATTCTCACATCTACTGGTCCAAATTTTATATTTTTTCATTCTGCATCGAGCAGTCGATAACAATGAGAAGCGCTATGGTTGCAAATTCACTTTTAGTTAACATGGGATCGGTATGTTTTTCATAGTACGACGGTTGGAAATTTGTGTACATGTCATACTACATAGCGCATTGATTGCGATCAAAATCAATGTTGAGATTTCCATATGGATATGATTGTGAATTGAGAAATACTTTGATGTCACGTATGTTGCAATGATTAAATCGACTGTTATTTAATTTAAGACTCCTCGCTGAATTTCTTGTTCCTGTATGAAATTTGACAATGATGTAATGGGGTTTCATCAGTTGTGTCGTAGTCTTGAAAGCCCAAACATTTTTCATTGATGATGGAAGCAGTGGATACTCGTACAATTGCCAAGTACGAAAGCTCATAGGAATGGTTGAACCTCATGCAATATAATTCAACAGTTCAACTTTTTGTGTATCTGAGCCTTTGCTGTACGGTATCAACCACTCCATTTTCTGGAGTGTAATTTCAACATCTTCCACTGCAAGTTGAATGTAAGCATTTCACATCTGTACTTGTTCGTGCAAAAATCAATTCATGCTTGGCATTTACAATCACTTCTTCATAATCTTCAGCAAATCCCAACAGTGAATTCAATGGAATACTGATATCAAAGTAGCCATTAGCATTGATCAATTAAGTGTCATTCGTAGACAACCATCCAGCATTTTTCGAAGTATAACTTTGCTCTGAACGCAATGAAACATATCCTTTCATGAGTGATGTTATTCCAACTTTTTTGTATCGATCAATTTCAACGGCATTCAATTCATAGCGTATTCCTTCAAATTGATGACAAACAGCTAGATTGACAAGTGTGGTAGTCGTGACTACAGACAAATCATCTTCAGTTAGTTTTCCGCAGATATGCGATGAACTCTTGCTCGGCAATAAGCACAAGTCCCGATGTTGTACAGCAATGCGGATTTCATCATTGTTATTGAAGGTCGATGATGCATATAGCTGATGCGCATGAATCTCATAATGTGCAATTGATTCATCAATATTGATTGGTTTTTGTATCGTTAAAATTTTTTCCATGGTAGCAAACAGAACAAACAGCAACGAAATTTTATTGTTTTCCACGCAGCTTTAGACCGAGATTCTTCAAAAGTTGAATGTTCTGATGTGTGCGATGTGCACTTCGTCATTGATGACTGATGAGTTTTCGGCATGTTCCTTCACTTTCATAGCTTCTACCATGAATTATCGATGGTACTTGCGTAATTATTTCTCCTGTATCATATACTATTACCATTACTTCATCGATTCCAAATGTAATCTTATGGTGATAACTTCACCGTGACAATTCACTAGATGATCGTCTTGACCAACTATTCTTTACTGTAGATGTTGTATTGCTTGCACGGCGACTGGTATGTAAATGACATGTGACGTGATTTCAACGATCTTATATCCTGGTGGGACACTGGAGAAAAATTCATGAATCGTGTGCACTCGATGTTCATCGATGTAAGCACCCATTGTAATTTTGACCTCAACACGAAGTGCATTAACTCTCAAAATTTTCACAGGTAAATCTGATATGTAGGTTATGTTGGGTATGTAGATACGTGGATCAAATCCAAATAATTGTCGTATTGAGTTCTTCGCTGTAGAATCTATGAAACGATCACACTCGACTTCACAACATAATTCATTGTTATTGGGTTTGAGGATTATAGATACATCCGGGAAGGCTTTTTGTAGATAACTTTCAATAACTTGAATTTCATACCTGCCTGTAGGTATGAAGATTGTGTGATATCCCATCAGATGATCACTCTCAGTATCATCTAAATTTTTCTCATGAATCAAGCAAAATTGGTTGTTTGTCAGATCAATATTGGAAATCACATTGAATATCAGCAATCAAATGAGCCCCAATACATAATTTTTTTTTGATGATAGTACAATTGGTGGGAAGTATCGAGCCTCGAGTACAGAGGATCTCCCTGATACTATCAATGTCAATGAATCACCCATGACTGATGACCAGTTGTTCATGAGCATTTATTTTATAGTTGTTTAGTCAAAAATTTTAAACATAGATGTCCACATATCAGGGTGTCGTAGTCTTGATATTTTTCATAATTATATTTTACCCTACCAACATCGAGATACTCCATTAAATCTTGTGGAGGTCGCAAATTGTCAAAACTATCAAAATACGCTACATCATTCTTTTTCTTTTTATATGCTACCCAATGTGTGCCGGGCCTATCCTTATCATCAAGATTGATAATGGCTGATTCAAATTTTCGTGGGCCACTGGATGTTAAATTATTTCGCATGAATACCCTGCGAAGATGTGGGATACACATAAGTTTCGCATATTCAATAAGAATAGCATCAGTTTACGCTCGATGTGGTAGGTTTACATGTTTTTCGATGTTGGATTCAAATGAAGACCCATCCCACTCTCATATGGTGTCGAATACAATCCCTTTCCCAATACCAACTCCTCTATTTTCATATTGTGACGTTTATTCTCCTGAAGTTGTTGTTTTGCTGCACTTGCATCATTCACAGCTTCAGCTATACCAGCGGCACCACCAGCTAAAGCACCAGCAGCACTTAAACCAGCAAAAATTGGTATAAGAAATGGTAAAACCATTTGAGAGAATGGTAAAACCATTCAACGCTGACTTGATCATATCCCCACCTGAATTATACATTGAATTCCGTGCCTCTTTCACAATTTGCTTGCATAATGTCATTGGTATCTTCTTACTCCTCTTTCTCTACTTAGCTTTTCTCATCTTTCTCCTCTTCCTTTCCATACCTACACCGAGTTTTGATTTCAATTTCATGATATTGTTCACACTCCAAGCCGCAGCTTTCTTACTAACACTAACGTTTTTTTTTATCGTGAACACGTTCCAAATCTCTATCAGCTAGCATTATATCAGCTCTATTTCTCTCAGGAATATCATCACGATACTTTGCGTATGCAATATCGTGATCCTTGCATGCAGCAACGAGGGGATTGATTCCTGGATCACCGCGTGCCAATTTCTTTGATAATTTTATGCCAGGACCACAATATTGATAGCCAGGAATATGAACTTCAAAAGGAAGATTATTAATGATTCTATCCACAAGACCTCTACCATGAATATTGCGCCTCCGCGGTAAAGACATGTATCCACAATGACAGTCACTAAACAAATGAAGCAAAATCATCTTATCTCCAACTTATATAAGAAGACATCTTTTATGTTCACTAGTTAGTTATGATGATGACGATGCGTATTAAATGACCGTTCAAATTTGACAAACAGACCACAACATTACCTATTATGAACTTTGATAATCAAATACCAAAACAAAATATAATAAAACGTCATGAGGAATTGTTGCCTCATAGTATGCGTGCAATTCTTTGTGGTCCATTGAATTGTGGCAAGACTAATGCACTTTTATCACTCATTACACATCCGAATAGTTTGGGATTTGAAAATGTCTATATCTATTCAAAATCACTCAATTAACCAAAGTACAAGTATCTGGAGAATATTTCGAAACAAGTGAAGGATATTGGTTATTTTCCATTCAATGAGCATGAAGAAGTTGTAAAACCTGAAGATACCCAACCAAATCACATAATGATTTTTGACGATGTCACATGCGAGGAGCAAGATAATATTATAGCTTTCTTAGCTCTATTATTAGCTTTCTCTATGAGGCGACATAGAGATGTTGACTCGTTCTATCTTTGTCAAACGTATACACGTATTCCTAAACATCTAGTACGAGACAACGCTAATTTGATGATACTATTCCAACAAGATGAAATGAATCTTAAGCATATCTATGATGATCATATCAACACAGACATGAGATATACGCAATTCCGAGATTTATGTTTAACATGTTAGAAAGATAAATATGGCTTCATAGTAATTGACAAAGACAGTGAAATCAATTCGGGGAAATATAGAAAGGGATTTGATTGTTACATGAATATAAATTGAATTATATGGGCAATACTACCCATAGATCTGATTTGAAATTGAATACATCAACATGGCGAACAGAAATCTTGAGCAAAGAGAAGAAGATATATTGAAGCAAATAGTGAAAACAAGTGATATTATTCGACAAAAGCACAAAATGATTAAGTTGGGTAAAGACAAAACAGAGCAAGCAATGAAAAAAGTTTTCAAACCAGTAGTGACACCTTTGGAAAAACTGGTAATTACATCTAATCAGATGAAACGTGAAATGAACGATGATCCGACAGATATAATTCCGAATGAAGAGATAGATCAAACATATGCAACTGCTATAAGTGGGAATGACTACGATGAAGATGATCACACATTCAATTATAGTGAATTGAATTGAACAATGAAACAATTTGAGAGTGATGATATTCCATTTGAAAGTTCGCCATTGAAACAACATGAAAGTAATTCAACATTATATTTGGAGAAGTTATTCAGCGACAATATAGAATTGGATACGAGATTTGATTGAGTTGTTATTTACCAAAACACCAAATGAATCACTCATAAGTGATCTTGATAAGCACAATCATATCAAAATCATTAATTCAACCAACACTCTGTACAAACGTTATGATCTTGATGCGAGTCTTATATCAGATAGAGGTTTGAAGTATCAAAATTTCATGGCGAAGTCCATTTCATCACCACAAAAGGAAATGCGAAGAAGAGTTGGGAAAGCATTACCCTACTATAAAATTAGTAAGAAGAGTAATGAAACAATAGATCATGTATATTGGAATGATCCAAATGAACTCGTCGACCGTCTTCGTCTACTCTTAGCATCTCAAGCAGCGAGCAATTCCAGTCATATAAATGAGATAACATCCATCATTGAGGAATTACGCGAGGCTGAAATTATTTATTAATTATTGCTACATAATTTTTTTCAATTCATTTATCCATCAACTATTGATTTGTAACAACCTGGGCGAGAGGGGGGGGGGGGGGCAGAGAAGGAAAATGAGGGTAGATATATTTGGACGAAAATAAACAAAAGGTGTTGACAAAGATATTAATCGAGGTCCTCCTGGATATGGATTCAATGTCATCACTGATGGCCAGTATGACATGGAGAATGAAAGATCATGTAATGTGGCTAGTCCTGAAGATGTCAATGATGCAGTGTCATATAAAACTATGATTTATACTATCAATCATGAGCTTGAACAAATTCAACAGACTATATCATATATACGTAATGATGTTAATGTTCAAAGAAAGAATGTATCGACTATGCGCAATAACTTCGATGTTCAAAAGAAGAATATTACATCTATAAGTCATGATATTGATATTCAAAATAAGAATATGCAGCAATATCATGAGGAATAAAAAAACGCTCGAAACCAAAAAAAAATATTACATGTATACGCCATGATATCGATGTACAAAAATTTCAAGTAATATCATGAGATGAACATTCAAAAACATTCGTCTTAACAAGTAGACACTATTTTACATTCAACAGTTGAACTATGAACAATATGAGCAACACTAATAACTGAGAGAGGAAAAAACATGATGAATAGAAAGGTAGCATTGGTGGAAGAGTTGCATGAATCTGCTCGTGTACATTATATCCGACGTCATGTTGATATGAGGGGAATGGGTCAGACTTGGCAAGCAGATCTCGTTGATATGACAGCATATGCGACAAACAATAATGGCTACAAGTACTTGCTAACAGTGATTGATATATTCTCAAAGTTTGCTTGGGCCATACCTTCAAAGACTACAAATGGCAAAGATGTTACGAATGCGATGAAATCCACCTTGAATACTGGACGAACACCGAAAAAATTGCATGTTGATCGAGGAAAAGAATTTTACAACAAAGATTCCAAATTACTCATGAAACAATACAATATTGAATTGTATTCGACATTTAGTAATTTAAAAGCTTCAATATGTGAACGTTTCAATCGTACCCTAAAAAATAAAATGTGGAAATAATTCAGTCTTCGTGGAACATACAAGTGGATTGACATAATATCTGATTTAGTTGCTGAATACAATGATACCAAACATCGAACGATGAAAATAAAACCTCGAGAAGTTACAAGGATGAATGAAAAATATCTACTTCGAACTGTATACAAGCATCATCATGTTGTGGGAAAGCAAAGACATAAATCCAAAATCGATGATGAAGTTTGAATAAGCAGATATGAACATTTATTCGAAAAGGGGTATACACCAAACTGGACAACTAAGTTATTTACCATCTTCCAGGTGCTGAATACCACTCCTCCAACATATAAACTCATTGATTACCAGGCTGAACGAATCGAAGGATGTTTCTATGAAGAAGAGCTCATCAAAGTGAAATATCCAGATACATATCTTATGGAGAAAGTTATACGTAAACGTGGGAATAAATATTATGTAAAATGGTCAGGATTTGATAATTCACATGATAGTTGGATAAATAAAGAGGATTTGTAAGGAATAAAATCTCATGTAGGGGAAGAGTGGCATGAAAGAGCCAGTTTTGAAGAAAGGATTAAATAATATAAACGGGAATGAATAATTAAAAAATTTTGTATGATAAGTAATTGTTCATTTATTTATGTACGTGATGTTATGAAACATTATTCAAAATAATCGGTATTTTTGGGACTTCTAATCATTTATGAAAATAATTAAATTCCGCTCTTTCATAACACATAGGCATTGAAAAAGCCACCCAATGTTTTGAAAGAGCCAAGTTTTTATCACCGGACTGAAATTTTAGATTAACAAATATATGATTTAATAATAATGATTAGATATAATTTTATATCTCATATAATTATAAAACGTTTTATATAACGCAAACTCTGGATAAAATATTCACTTAAATCTGCAAAATTCTCATGAAATTAGCCGTTTGAGATCAATCATTGCAATCTGACTAAGTACGATCTTTTTAAGAACTCACATAATTTTATTTGATGTATCTGAGTCTGTATCATTATTTATTTCAGATTTCTTAGTAAGACCTTCTTTGAGGGACCATATTAAGCTAGCTTTTTCATTACACTGCAGCCCGGCTCTTTCAAAACATATTCTCCCAAGAAACATAACCCCGAAAATTAGTATGAAATTAAAGATTTACCTGCAAAATTTATATGGTATTAGAAAGCCTAATATATCTATAAAATTATTGTTTAATCATATTACTATTAGTTTTGTCCGTGTAGACGTCAATAAACAAATAAAATGAACTCAAAAACTTACTTTTTGACGACGAAATCTTCAATATGTCGTATCGACGCCGTTTATTTTTGATAAACTGTCAAATACTTGTGGGCGACATTTCACTAGTGTTACTATCTTAAAATAATAATACATTTATGATTTGTTCGAAAACTATCGCGTAAATGATAATGGCTCTTTCAAAACTTGGGTCTTTCATGCCACTCTTCCCCTATACAATTTATTTACAATTATCTTTTTTCATCAACAAAATTATGATAACCCTATGGAAGAGTATCCGTAGTTTGATTAGAAATAATTCTTTTGTCGTCTTGCCAACTCAATGCTACTTTTCTTTGTGCTATTGTATGAAATTCATGTTCTTTACGTCTAATTGAATATTGATTTACAGATAAGTTACGATGTTCAAACAGACACTGTTTATAATTATTAAATGTATTTTTTTTTAATTGATGCTCTAATGACTTTTGCTTTTTTATGATCATCATTTAATACTCTGAATGAATATAATTTGGCACGTAGTCCTATGAACTCAGTCATAATGTTGCCATTATTCTCATCTTTCATTAACCCTAATACTTTTTTATTCATCAACGGCATACTATAGATATTATTTTGCTGATAATCACTTGTATCAAACTTGTGAATATCACGTTTCATTATTTCATATACATCAGGTGTAATTGAATGATAGATGAGGCTATCAGTATCTGTATACATTAATTTGGATTGTCCATGTGGAAACATTTTCTTAATATACTCATGATGGAAAATATAAATAAATATCTTTGATATATCTGAAATTATATATCCAGTAAATATTGGTTTCTTAAATTTGACTTAAACTCGATTCAACTCAATGATTACCATATCTTTATCGAGAATAGTGCAGCTATAAGAATCGGGTTTAGCAATGAGTGCTCGTGCACCATACCTTCCATTCCACTTTGTCACCAATTTTACTTCCTTATGCTTTCGAACATTTTCCATAGTTTTACCATATACTGAATTGATCATCAATTTGAAAAATCCTTGTTGAAATTCATTCTTTGCTTTTTTTCTCAAATCAGTATTCAGATCAACGTATGGTTTCAACCAAGGTGATTGTTCGAATTTGAGGATTCTATGTATCTTATGAACCTCCATACCCAAACTCAAACATTGTTTCAAATTTTTATAATGAATTATATACTTTTCTTTGGGTAGAAGAGTTGTCAACAGTTTCGAATTTTTCCCTGTTGGTGATACAAAGTGTTGAGGACATATATGTAAATCACTATGCATGTCATGAAGCTCTTCCGGGTATATCAAGTCAACTCCAAATATTTACCCAAATGATGAATGGTTTGAAATGTTTATTATGTCATTTTCATTAGTGAATGCATTTTCAATCCACTGAAGTTCACCAGAGGGAAACAATCACTCATAGCTGCACCATTAAGATTGTTGACGTCAAAATACATGAGATATGAATGTTCTTCATTTGGGTTGAATTCATCACCCATGTATTTATTATTCGCTTTGGCAAAACGATTTGAACATTGTGCTACACCACCTCTTATGCCTTTTTCAATGAATAGTAACATTTCTGGATCTGTTAGGAGTTTTAATTTTATATTGGTGTATTTGAGCATTGCATCAAAAGCTAAACCTCGTGCTGTGTAATAATGTAATGGATCTAAATTGTATCATTTAATCTTGAAAAGAATTTATCTTTCGTTGACATTTTTTTCTCATCAAGTTTGATCCAACCATCAATATATTCATAAGGGAAAATACCTTTTCTTGTAACTAACTCATATTGATTGTCAGATTTATAATACTTTCTAGTAATCACTTAACCATCATCATTTATGTTTGATGATAATTTATCAGTGCTACTTGCCATGAATCTGTATGAGCCGATGAATCGTAGTGTTATTTTTGTATCTTTCACTTTTTTATTGAATGAAATATATTTTTCTTTATTCATCGGTAACAATAGCAGTTTTCCTTCAAAATCTTCAGCTATTGATTTGATCAAAAAGTGTGAATCATAGCCAGATAAATTATAAAACACTATGGGAATATAATAAGGAAGTTGATAATTCATATTGCAACTTTCATGAGCTGCAGCACAATACTCTCCAGCCAAAGTTTGATAATGTTCCATCATATGAACAGTAAACATAATACGCAATGCTATGTGGAATATGTTTTTGAGATCCATCCATATTCAATTCCAAAATACATTCAAGATCCGCATAAACAACAAACGGCACAGATTCTTTATACTTATAATTACTGAATAATTAAAATTTTTCGTGTTCTTGTGGTAAAATGACTCGAAGCGTCTTGTTAATATTTTGGCAATCCATTTCATGATTTTCATAAACATTGGATACTTTGAAGTGACATAAACATCTATCACAAATGAGGGTGCAACGGTTATTACTCATTTGTCTCGAAACTAATCGTGAAAGATTGCGTATCCATGTACAATGATAAATTTTTTTGGATTTATCACCATCATCATCATCATCATCCTCACTTTCCATATGATTTTCAATCATCAGTAGGTGAATTGTTGGTTCTTGACTATGTAAATTTTTACTTATATAATATGGAATAATATCGCTTTTTTCTTGATTTTCATCTTCAAGACCATATACATTGATTGAGAAATTATTCATAGTCTCAAATTTCGGGATTTGATCTAAGGTCATTGGAAATGTGAGCCTCTCGTACTTAAAATTCGCTTCACTGTGATGAGGATATGATGATGTTCTATCTGTATGGGCATTTGTTTGATTACGAGCTGCTTCGACACACCACAAAAACAATATTCATCGGCATTTTTAATGTTCACTACCGCTTTTTTCAATTGAATATGTTGTGGTAATTCGTCAAATGTAGATTGGGATGATGTGTCTGGACACATCATCCCTTGGTTCTTTGTATATAAAAATATTGCTGCGCTAAAAATAAAATGAAGCAGAATAAGTTGAATTGTCAATGTTTCAGTAAAATATATCCGGATAAATTAAATAATATTAAAAAGGAAGTTTACCTGGCGTATAAAGGTATGAATGGTTATGAGAATGTTGTGTAAATGCATGAATGTGTCAATGTGAATAAAAACCGGACGTCAGCATCTAAGTCACCACGTGGCGAACATCATCATTATCAATAAATCATCGAGCTGATTGTGTCCAATGGAATGAGCCAATATAATACGTTTTCCGGAGAGTTGGGCAAAAAAGAGAAAACATATGATTCAATGAACATCCATAGATCTGCACTAACCTAAAAGCGAGAGTTGTGGAACGAATGCCTAGTGAAATATTGAAGGAAAAATTATAGTGGTCGTAAAATAATACTATCGGGAGTAAAACATCCAGAGGAAATATGATTAATTAATGATCACAATGTAATCACCGTACAATATTTTGTATGAACAACACCAACACTACATTCAATCATGGTATACAATAAAAATACACCATGTATGACACTTTTGAGGGTTAGTGACACCACCAGATCTAAAAACATCGATTTGGCGCCAGAGATTCCATTTGTCGGCCGCAAAGACAGATACTCACACAAGCGTACCGTCGTCTGTGTGAGCTCGGCTGCTCGGCTGAGAGAAAGTAATAGAGATACTATTCTCTCTTTCTCTTTCAAACTGTGACGTCATGCTCGGGCCGTTGAAAGAACATGGAAGATAGTGGGGATACACTCACACAAGCGTACGCGTCGTCTGTGTGAGTAGCTAGAGATGAACGACTGGAAAATAGATAACTTTTTAACTAATGATATAGATATTATACTTCTGAGTGTATAATATGATTTCAGGCCCCAAAATAAAGTGAACATTGGAAATGAAATATTTACACATATTTTCTTTATCAAATTTTACAAATAAGCTGGAACATAACAAAATGTAACTGATAATTAAATAATATTTGAATTATATCCAAACTCAATAACAATAAATAAATAAGTACGTGCGATGCTTCAATACTATTTACTGACAATCATTTTACAACACCTTTGATGGCGTAGTGGTTTGTTACTAAGTAACTCACATATGCGTTCGAGAGTTCAGATCCTATTTTTCTATATTTTTTGAAGTGAAAACTTCTTTAGCGGCGTTGTGCACTTTTTTTTAGATGGGTAGAAAATGTTGAACTCGCGTCAGGGTCACGTGATGCTGATCGAAAATTCGTAAGATGTAGGGAGGGTAGACTGCCGGCGTAGGAGAGGAACCCCCTCTCTTTCTGCAGCGCGCCGAAAATGTATGCCTGCTGGTTGTTTCGTTTAAGCGGCACGGGGCGCTTGTGTGAGTGTGCGTACTGCGTGTGTGTTTGTACTACAGGCTGCTACGTGCATACACGGCAGTGATGTGGTGGGAGCATCTAGTGCGTGGCGCCTGCGCACTAAAAATTTATCGCTCACCATGCTGAATGTGGTGGTTACTGTTGAATGCTGATCAGCTGATGGCTCGACCGTCTGTATAGTTGTAAAATTCTCATATATAAAGTGTTTAAAATATGGAACACATAAATGATAGTACTTCTATACTGATAAATAAAGCAATTCGTCCGAAATTATTCCCTAACCATTCCAAAATTTTAAAAAATGTACAACGTTAATGTTCAAGTTTTCACTTCTGCCGGCACTCCCGGAGTGCCACAGATCATTTGTTTATTTTTATAATAAACTATTCCATTATCGAAATCACAGTGTTGTAAATAATGAGTGATAAACTTTATTCTCGACTGAAAAAATTTAAAATAATTTGTTTAGAACATTGGTAAAAAAATATAATATTTGTATGTAAAGTATATTTTCATTTGTGAATATGTAATGACATTCAATATTTCACAACATAGCATTCAAAAGATCAAAAATAACATTTGTTTATAATGTATAATTTGTTCATATTATCAATTATTGGCTTTCATAAAATACATGTTATGCAACTATTTATTTTGCAATGGAATTATTTTAGAGGATTTTAATAGATGTAAATTAACAAATAATCTACGGAAATTTTTTAGTCTGCAAAATAATCTGTAGACGAATAAATTCAATGTGTCCTCAATTTTTTCGAAGGGCCAGGCTACGGCTCAGTAACTACTGGAGTTACTGGTACTTCAGCTTCCGATACTTCATCATCGAGGAAGGTTGGGAATAGAACTGGTGCCATTGTCGGTAGTTCATCCTCAAAATCATTCTCGTTGATTAATTGGATGACATTCATGGTGTTGCTACACGTCTCACCAGAACAATTCAAGCACGCTCCCGAACATTTGAGACCTGTCTTTCGACATCCACAAATATCTCCACAGTTACCTTTGCATCGACAAAATATTAATTTCAGAAGCTCAGGGGGTGCTGGAGGTTTTGAACTTTGGACGGGCATCAATATTTGTCCATACTTTTACCAGCCCCAAACTTCAGGATCATTGTAATTGCCGAGCCATGACTGGACCTGATGATATACTCGGAAGCTGTGCAAGCGAGCTGTGTCTTGTGTTGGAGGAAGCGAAGACAAACTAAATGAATTTTTTGCCACTAACTTGGTGAATCGTTTGTATCGAAGACTATCAAGAGAATCATCTCTATTGCCACGATATACAGCGATGAAAAAACGTTCGCCAATTGTACTGAGCAAACTACGATCAACTCTTTGATTGGAGAATAATGCTGAAGTACCAGTAACTCGAGTAGTTACTATGTTGTGAAATATTAAATGTCATTGCATGTTCACAAATGAAAATATACTTTACATACAAATATTATATTTTTTTACAAATGTTCTAAACAAATTATTTTAAATTTTTTCAGTGGAGAATAAAGTTTATCACTTATTATTTACAACACTGTGATTTCGATAATGAAATAGTTTATTATAAAAAAAAAATCAATAAAATAAAAGAAAATTATACCTAATCATTTATATTGATATGCATGTATACTGACGAGTATTGAAGAATAGTGTTAGTTTCGCAGCGCTGTAAAACCTTTATAAATTGACAAATGTGCAAAAGTAATAAGTGAAAATTATTCCTTGAAATCTCCTCTTTAAAAGTGATCTGATGTCATTTTTCCGTAAAACGACCAGTAAAAAAGTTATAACGAAAAAAAAAAACAAAATGTCCTCAAATATTCATCTATTTTCGTTGATAACTCCTTCATTTTCAATTTTACGACCAAAAGATACGGAACTATAGTTGTAGAGAATTTAATTTGCTACAAAAAATGTTGAAACAAATTTTCTGTGCGACCAGTAGTTTGGCCGATATTACGTAAAATCATTTGCACCCCCTTTTTCAAAATGGCGGCCGAAATATAAGGGTGGCGATCCCCCAAACTTGGATTTAACTTTGCATTAACTCTCTCTTGACATCAAAAAAAAAAAATTGACTGCTCACCGATATGCAAGGTCAAATGTAACATTTCAATGGACTATGGGTCCTGAAATCACATTTAACGTTCAGAAGTAATCACGAGAAAGCAACTTATCTATTTTTCTGAGGTTGTTCTCCGTTACTCATCGTCCGCATTCGGAAAAAAAGTCGTTTTATCACAACTGAATTATAAACTAATATTCTGCTGAAACGAAAAAAATTAAAAAAAAAAAAAATAGAAAAATAAGATTTGAACTCTCTAACGCATATGTGAGTTACTTAGTAACAAACCACTACGCCATCAAGGTGTTGTAAAATAATTGTCAGTAAATAGTATTTAAGCATCGCACGTACTTATTTATTTGTTGCTATTGTGCTTGGATATAATTCAAATATTATTCAATTATCAGTTACATTTTGTTATGTTCCAGCTTATTTGTAAAATTTAATAAAAAAAATATGTGTAAATATTTCATTTCCAATGTTCACTTTATTTTGGGGCCTAAAATCATATTATACACTCAGAAGTATAATATCTATATCATTAGTGAAAAAGTTATCTATTTTTCTGTCGTTGATCTCTAGCTACTCACACAGACGACGCGCACGCTTGTGTGAGTATATCCCCACTATCTTCCATGTTTTCTCAATGGCCCGAGCTGACGTCACAGTTCGAAAAAGAAAGAGAGAATAGTATCTCTATTACTTTCTCTCAGCCGAGCAGCCGAGCTCACACAGACGACGGTACGCTTGTGTGAGTATCTGTCTCTGCGGCCGACAAATGGCATCTCTGCTTGGCGCCACCGGACTACCGAATCCATCCGTATAATTATGATCCAACCTGCATAATTCAAACCTGTATAATTATATATAGGACTATATTGGAAGTCTGAGGAAATAATTGTAATACTTGAAGGCCGTGGAAGTTGAAATACGGCGTGAAGTAAGAAATTTCCTTAAATTTATAGTAAGTGGTGAGTGACGCCATTATTGGGCGGAATTTTCATTCAATATTTTTGTTCATTATATTTCTCATTTTTCTTTGAAATAATTCTTAAGCGATTCGACAGCGCAGCAATATTATTACGAGCTAAGTCATTAGTTGGACATCGTTAATAAGTAAATCATATTTATAATATAAAGTCAGTATTTGTAGACCCATCCCGGGCTCCACGCATAATAGAAAGAGAGAAAAAATCTCCAAAAGGGACTTTGTGTAATATTGTATAGAAAATTTGCATTATAATAAATAATATTGGTGGAACATTCAATAATTAACGATCCGTAGGTTTCTAACGATCATATTGTTGTTTCATCAATAATAATTTAAAAATAATTAATTGCCATATTTTTATATGATTCGCCGGAATTACTATTGTAATGACCCATAGTATATTGGGCATTAATTCATTTATTCATGTATTTTATCAATATTAAATATTAATTAATAATTAACAACAAAATATTATCAAACGTTTTTAACTGGTATCAAATGTTTTCAACTATTATCAAACGTTTTCAACTGTTATCAAACGTTTTCAACTATTATCAAACGTTTTTAACAATTAACAATCATTTTCAACAATTATCAAACGTTTTCAACAATTATCAAGCGTTTATTTCATGTGCTAAAAAAGTCTTTATTTCTAGAATCTGTTGTTTGAATAAATTATTATTAATTTAACCGCAGTTAACCGAATCATTTATTTTGGGGAATATTTGAATCATTCTTTTCAGGATTATTCCTATTTTTATTTCAATTTTAGCATTTCGGCGAAACAGCAAGTTACTGGAGAAATTCCCTAGTTATATCTAGTAACTTTTCATCCAAATTGATCAACTAGGGTGGCATTCTTTGAGTTTTTTGTCTTTATTTTGGGACAGAATAAAGTTAATTAATAAATTTATAACGGTAAGTCCGTCTGAAAATAAATAATTCCGGATTTTAGCTTTTCTGCGGAAAAGTAACCGTTATAAGATATACTACCACACAATACCAGATATTTATACAAATTAACAACCAAATCAATTATCTAGTTCATCGACCAACTAGAATCACGTTCTTTGAATTCTTCAACTTTTTTCATCAAACTATTCATAACATTATCTTAATACCACTTATTAATATTAGTTGACCTTAGTGTAGGTACATTTGGAGTGTTAAAATATTTCATTTCTTCAACCATATCACCATTCTTTATATTTTCAAATTTGCATGATAACATAACATTTACGTTGAGATTATTATTTTTATGCATTGTTTGTTTAACTTTTGCTGTAAAAGTTTCTTCTGCATGCTTTGAAAATGATTGCAAATCAAGATGCTTAATGTTTGTGATCATACCCGTTTTAATTCGTCCATTGAAAACTGATTGCAAATCATTTCATCTTATAGTAGTTTCATTAAGATTAATGTTACCACCAATAATATTCTCTATAATATACTTGTCTATGCAATTTATTGAACTTCACAATGACTGATTGTAACTGTGAAATATATGTTAACACTTGCATTTTTTCACTACGTTTTTTACATTTTCTCAAAATTCCATTCAACAATTATAAATTTTTTGCACCAATCCTTCGCCATCTATTCGCATGGGTATTACTTTGAAGTTGGTTATTTATGTTCAAACATAATTTGAAACCATCTTCAAGATTTTTCAACAAGTCGCTATAGTATTTTTTCATTGTGAATATATCAACATTTACACTGAGATTTTTTTTGAAGTGATGATATCTCAAAATCAATATGCTTTTTATAGGCTTGGAGAAAATGACTTGGAACAGTGTTTATCATAATGAAAGAGAGGAGAACCAATTAAATGCTTCAACCAATCATAAAGCAGTGATATCCATCTCTAAACCATTTATAATTCAAGGTTGAAGCGGTCAAACATCATCAAAGGAAGTTAGCCGCTTTTTTCCTTGGAAACAAAAAACCCTTAGTAATACGACACCCTCATTCATATGAGTCATCAAAGAACTTATCACGGCTTTTTTCCTGGAATCATTTCCTGTTTATAATATGAGACATCTTCATGCATGTAACTATTGATGACGTCATCTCTAATCGTGTTCAAATTTATTTTAACCAATCATAGAGCAGTGATATTCATCTCTAAACGCGTTCAAACCAATCATAATTCAAGTGCAAACATTAGCAAAAAACGTTCAACCGCTTATTTTCTTGGAAATAATTATTTAACCGCTCTTTTTTTTGGGAATGCATGCAACCGTCAGTAAAACGACACCCTTATTGATATGAGTCATTAAATATGAACATCATCAAAGGACTTGTCACCGCTTTTTTTCCTGGAATTATTTCCTGTTTATAATATGAGTCATCTTCTTGCATGTAACTAGGAGTGGTAGGGATAATAAGCGTCATAAAGAAGAGAAAATATTATGCGACAGCATTAAGTTTTTTGATTCTAAAACAGTGAAATCACTTTGTTGCATATTCAGAGGAGGAATATCAAGATTTCATTGATGATTCGTGAGCAAAAATGGATTTTTCCAAATTAAATGAAGTTAGTCGTTTGGAAAATTTTCTACCAACAAAATCATGGAATGAACTGAAGGATGAATCATTATATCCGGTAACATCTGTGAAAAGTGTCAAAACTGAATTTGGACAAAGCATCATTGCAACCATAAATGATGAATGTAATGTGTTCTCAACCGAAGAGGATTACTGAATTTTAATTGAAGGATGAACATTTATATGAACAAATGTTAGAAGCATCAACTAATTTGAAACTTACTCTCCATTATATCAGTGGTGAATACCATCAATGTGAATTACAGTATGAGGAATGAAAAAAAATTTGTAAAAAAAGTTCTTTTCAAAATAAAGACAAATTTTCAATAAAATGGTGTTTTCTTTTTTTTTAATTAGATAATGAACTGGGAAAAAAAAAATTTCTGTCCCCATATTTTTTGCTCTTGGATTAATTCCTTCACTCTGTTGTATTTTATCCTTGCATAGCTTAAACAAATTCTATCTCATGCATAGCTTAAGGAGGTATGGGAGATGAGTCAAAATAATGAGATCGATTTAATATTTTCAGGATCGATGAAAATAAGTTTAATACGTGTTGTGTTAAAATTTCGAAGACCTAGGTTTCATAGTTTATTTATAAAACGAGATTATAAATAGGTCATTTAACATTGTAATGATATACTCGATCTCACACCTACTCTTGTTTTAATAAATTTCATGATGAAAAAGTAATGAGAAAGCTTTGAAAAACTTATTGTGTAAGAAAAAAAAATTGCAAAAATAATTGAAAAAATAAAATCAAGTTGAGGGTACTTAGTTATAAAAATAATTAAATTTAAAAAATCTAAATTCGAAATAAATAGTCAGCTATAGCAAATGTGGGTTATGTCGACGGCAACGTCACAGATGATGAGTCACGCGGGAAATTTGAAGTTTCAATGAAATAGGTTGAAAGAAATATCAAATAGGTTAAGGAAAGTATTATAAAATTTATATTATTTATCATGAAACATAACATGATTGAATAATGAATAATTTGATACTAATATTCTTAATATTGCAAAAACTTGAATATTTTTTGAAGCTTGGGTTCTTAAATGATTCAACAAATTTTCAATAATAGTTTTAGTTTTAGTAACATGAACTTTGGTATTTTCAAGCTCTGTGAAGTTGGCACCCCCAAATGCGAATTTTTCAATTTTTTTTGCACGGTTCGTTTGTCCATCGTAGGACCACATGAGTCCATCCGAAAGATTATTTTGTCCAGGCACAGTTTAGAAATTATAAACAAATACTTTTTTTTTTCAAAAAATTTCCGACCGGCATCCCCAAATTGCAAAATCATGTTCAAAACCGCCTAGATCGTTTGTCCATCGTAGGTCCACGTAAGTCCACCCAATAGATTATTTTGTCCAACCCCAGATTAATTATTATTCAACTTTTAAAATTTTCGAAAGTGTGAAGTTGGCACCCCCAAATGCGAATTTTTCAATTTTTTTTGCAGGCACCGACTAGGAAAACGCGAAGTTACACCCCCAAATGCAAATTTTGCAACTTTTTTGCAGGATCCGTTTGTCTATCGTAGGACCACATTTGTCCAATCAATAAATTATTTTGTCCACCCCCAGATTAATTATTATTCAACTTTTGAAATTTTCGAAAGTGTGAAGTTGGCTCCCCCAAATGCGAATTTTTCAATTTTTTGTGCACGGTTCGTTTGTCCATCGTAGGACCACATAAGTCCACCCAATAGATTATTTTGTCCAGGCATCGTTCAAAAGTTATAAACAAAATTTTTCTTTTCATGTATACGGCGACTAGGAAAATGCGAAGTTACACCCCCAAATTCAAATTTCGCAACTTTTTTTGCAGGATTCGTTTGTCTATCGTAGGACCACGAATGTCCACCCAATAGATTTTTTTGTCCACCCCCAGATTAATTATTATTCAATTTTTATTTTCTTCGGAGCGGTTATTTCTTCTGAAAAAGAGATGAAAAATCGCATGTTCAAGAATAATTGGATAACTCAGTATTACTTTGAATATAAAGGATAAATGCAGAATATTTCGATCAACTTTCCAAGTTTAGAATGTCTCTGATGGATCCTGAAGATTCCAAACCCGTGTGATTTTTTTTCCTTATTGCCCCGGAGCCCCAAATTCTGTGGTTTGGTCTAAATCCTCAAAAATCACAATAATGACAATTTTTTGATTTTTCATCAATTTTTCAAAATTTCTTCCCGCAATTATCTTTGTTTCATTCACGAAAAAGATCAATCATTGTAAAAAATTTGGGAAAAATTCTTTTGATCCAAAATTTTTTTTTTCAATTTTTTTCCTAATTTTTTGTTTCCATTTTTTTCACAGCATGTTTGCAATGCTTCGTTATCGGTAAAAAAACTCGATTATTCGAAACTACAGTCGTTCATCCTCGACATTAAGCATCACATAATGCGTATCACATGGAGTTCGCACAGTCGGATAAACAAATACTAAATCAGTTGCCGTGATTGAAGAAAAATCGGACAATTTTTTTTTTTTTTGACAATACTGAAGCATTGTAAACATGCTGAAGAATAAAAATCGAAACAAAAAATTTGAAAAAAAAAAAATTTTCCTTCTCGGAAGAAGTATTTGCAGGTTTTTTACAATAATTGATCTTTTTCATGGATGAAATGAAGATTAATGCACGAAAAAATTCAAATTTGCCTAAAAAATCGATGAAAAATCAAAAAATTGTCATTATGGTGATTATTGGGGATTTTGACCAAACCACAGAATTTGGGGCTTCGGGGCAATAAGAAAAAAAAATCACAGGGGTTTGAAATTCTCAGGGTCCTTTAGAAAAACTCTAAACTTGGAAAGTTAACTGAATTATTATGTATTTATCCTTTATATCCAAAGTAATACTAAGTTATCCAATTATTCTTCAATATGCGATTTTTCATCTCTTTTTCAGATGAAATTAACGCTCCGAAAAAATTTTTTTCGTCATGGACTACTGATAGCGTCTTATGGAGAATGTTTTGCAGTTTCCAGAACACCCCTTCGATTTTTGCCAACTTCGCATTTTCCTAGTCGTCATATACATGAAAAAAAAAATTTTGTTTATAATTTTTGAACGGTGCCTGGACAAAATAATATATTGGGTGGACTTACGTGGTCCTACTATGGACGAACGAACCGTGCAAAAAAATTGAAAAATTCGCATTTGGGGGTGCCAACTTCACACTTTCGCAAATTTCAAAAGTTGAGTAATAATCAATCTAGGAGTGAACAAAATAATCTATTGGGTGGAGTTACGTGGTCCTACGATAGACAAACGAATCCTGCAAAAAAAGTTACGAAATTTGCATTTGGCGGTGCCAACTTCGCATTTTACTAGTCGCCATATACATGAAAAAAAAAAATTTTGTTTATAACTTTTGAACGGTGCCTGGACGAAATAATCTATTGGGTGGACTTACGTGGTTCTACGATGGACAAACGAACCACGCAAAAAAAATTGAAAAATTCGCATTTGGGGGTGCCAACTTCACCCTTTCGAAAATTTTAAAAGTTGAATTATAATTAATCTGGGGGTGGACAAAATAATCTATTGGGTGGACTTACGTGGACCTACGATGGACAAACGATCCAGGCGGTTTTGAACATAATTTCGCAATTTGGGGATGCTGGTCGGAAATTTTTTGAAAAAGAAGTATTTGTTTATAACTTTTAAACTGTGCCTGGACAAAATAATCTATTGGGTTGACTTACGTGGTCCTACGATGGACAAACGAACCGTGCAAAAAAAATTGGAAAATTCGCATTTAAGGGTGCCAACTTCACAGAGCTGTATTTCCATCATTTTCTAATAATTTTTTTATTCCAGCATCCCCATTTTCACGAAAAGTTATTATTAAGTCTTCATAGCTGATATCAGCATCAGCAATTTTTTTTTTCATGTCAGTAGATATGCAAGTTCCCAATTTGTCGAGTGTTTTTAACTTTGTAGCTGATATTTTAGCATTACGAACACTTGCAATTGTATCACTCCAAGTTATATTACGATCGATTAATTGCTTTGTTGTGATTTGAAGATTCTCAATAATTTTTACCAGCATTAAAACATTGTATTATGCGCACCATCTGCAGAAATTTAAAGCCACGACGCCAGACCTGTTAGAGTGCACTCTCCTTTTCCTTTACGATCCGTTACTGATTCAATTAAAGGCAGTGTATCTGCAAAACCTACAACCACAGACCCAAAGTCATCAGTCATAGTCATTTTCCTCACAGAATTCATGAGAATAGGAGCATTAAATTTGCAGTTATGAGCAGCTAAGACCACTGGATGCTTCAGTTCGGCAAGATAACAGCACTACTCTTCAGATCTCTACTTTTCAAGATTGCAGCCTAAGTCTTAACTCATATTATCACTTTGAAATCAACATACTCCCGAATACCTCCAGTCTATTTTCTCACCTCCACTCCTCAAATTCTTACTTCTGATTTTTCATGTAATTCATATGAAAAGTAGAGATCTGAAGAGTAGTGTTGTTGCACTGCCTTCAGTTCCGTAAGAAAATTACGAAAAGCATCCAAAGCTCATCTTAGTGAAATTAATGGTACCCTAGTACCATTGAGCATCAATTCACCTCTAACATTTGTTAAACCATTTGCTTCAGATGCTTGTGCTGCAATTTTTTGAATACGGTTTACATGAACTGAAAATTTTGATTCACTGTATTGAGCCGCGATTTGGAGAATATCAGATTGTTTAGAAAAGCTTGATGTTTACAAATAAAAAATACTGCAATAGGTTCTGGAACTTGTGTTCCATCATCATCAGCTTCAATGATCTCTTCATTTATACCCTCTGCATAAAAAATTGAGTCATGAGCAACGTTCGTTGAAAGTAATCCCATATTAGATTAATAGTGGGTACCTTTCATATCTTGTTTCTTTTTTCGCAGATTAGTACGCTGTTCTTCTAAAAATAAACGCCTTTCTTTTGAACTCTGGACGCTCCGCTTCTTAATATCGTCGTTTTGTTTCTTTTTCTCTTCTGTCAACGTATTCAGTCGTGTGAAAGCCAGGAGATAGAAGTCTTTTTGTTGTAGCTTCTTGAATATATCTTTCTCCGAGATTTTTCTCACCAATAGCGCAGCCAAACCGAAAATCTCCAGAAGCCGTCTGAGAGTAACACCGAGACTTAGGGTAATGACTCGTCATAGTAGGATTCAGGCTCTCGTTCGCTTGGCTAGATGCACCAGCAGCAAACCGATTGGCTTGCAGCACGGACAGCAGTAATCGTTGAGCTGTCGTCATCTCCAATAAAAATTCCTACTTTAGTATTATGCTCTTTAAAAATTTCACTATCGGAAGTCCTACTAGCAGCAGCAAAAGGTTCCATAGCTTTTGCACTTCCGATAAAATTTAGCCCACAATCGTGTTCTGATTTGGGATGACCTAGGGCACACATTCTACAACCACGATTTGTTGTAAAATAGTCAATGGCTTTACCAGTTTCTCTACCCAGGAATGCTGCATATCCATTCATACTATCATATGTTCTTCCACTTCTTTTTGTACTTCAACCCATATCATACGACGCAGCAACACGTACAGTACCATAATAAGTTTCTTTAGAATTTGAAAAATTAGTTGACTCAGAATGATCACTTCTTATATCTTGATTAATAATCTCTGGCTCAATTATCGCCATCGTTGTCTCAAGATTAGTGGATGTATTAGCTGGTGTTATCGCAATCTCTGACAAGCCTGTACTCCATTCTGGTAATATAAAATTAGACAGTGCACTTCCTGGTCTGCAATAAGAGTAGTAAGAAAAACAAAGTGAGGGGATGGGAACAGGAAAAAGTTGAATTAGATTAATATTATTAGATGAATAATTTGTTGAAGGTAATTGATTCTTTTATTTAATCGATGTAAAAATTATGAATAAAAAAAAATTATGTAAAACCTGTAAAATTATTATCAAAATAAGTGGCCACTATTCTAATGATCGATTTCATCAAATTAATTTCATTAACGCTAAGTTAAAAAAAAAACATTTTACTTCCTGTTGATTGGTCATAAGTATAATATTTACAAATTATCAACGGTTTTGAATTCATTGCTTCGATTAAAATCCTCATTTACAATTTTCAAATCTAACGCAGTTTTCACTGTACAATTTTACAAGATGACAATACTTCAAAATTTTAGATTATTCAAGTATTGATTGTAATTGTAATTGTAAAAACATCTAAACTGACAATGCTTCCAATGATTGTTGAATCCTATCTGAATTTTCACTCGTTATTTTACGTTCAATTTTGGCCCATTTATAACAACTTTCTTTAGTCACTTCCTCAACAGCTGTTCCCATCTCATTTTCATATGTCTTAAAAGTTTTAGGATCAATTGATGGCGTATTAACAGAGGCTCAAATTTTATTGACGTGAGTTGCTCGAATCCCAGACTGAAGTGGGCCTGAAAAATAAAGTGCATAAATACACTTTGATTTCATCAATTGAATTATTTATAATTTAAAAACCCATTGCAATCTTAGAATTTATGTCGAAACGTTGTCTTTTAGTCGTTGCATCCACATGTTGCTTGTCAGTAGAAACTTCGTTCAATACATTGCAAGCTGTACACAATATATGCCAAATTGAACCCAAGCCACGTCGTTTTTCTCTCCTAATATTTTCTAAATCTAGCAATGCCTTGCACTGTACGCATTTTAATTGTTTAGCTGAATGAGTAACTTCTTTCATTCTCCTTCCTTGTACAATGTCAGACAGAGGAGAGGTTAGATCACATGTTTCCTTTTTTTTTGTCCGTTCTTGCATTGAGAAATACGTTGGTTATAAATTTTTTCATTTACTTGCCTTCTTTTGCAAAAAAACGCTTTTTTCCGTCACTCATTTTTTGTTTATTTTTCAAAGATTTCACAATTTAATTTCACTCTGAATAGCATTACTTGTGAACATAACACACACGTACACATCACCAACACGAATGGACCAGTGAACACATGCGCAAACGCGGTTGGATTTGCTACGTTGCCGGAATTCTTATGGATTTTACAAAGAATTTTAATTACTCAATTTAATTATTTTACTTTAATTTCCTGTTTTCTTACGAAACTTTATGTTATAATTTGATCTTAAGATTCATGAAATAATGATTTTAACATGCTAAAAGACGATTATTGTTAGCTGAAATTTTTGAATTTTGAAAGTACAGTCTTAAGAAAAGTTCATTCTCCCTAGGGGTACGTACATAGTTTTGATATGTACAGTGAGACGCAACTTTCTGCCTGAACTGTGTGTCCCACATCTCCTTGAATAATTTTATCCCATGCATCGCTGTTGTGAATGATTAGATCAAATGAAAAATTATATTTAAAGATGGAATAAAATATTTATGATAAGGTAGTGGACTGTATTAATAAGGTGAAAGATCGTAGCTCCAGATTTTTGGTCAATAAATAATATGCAGGTAATTGACTCTATGAATTATTAAATAAATAAGTAAAATTTATTTTAACACACAAGTAGTGAATTTAACACAATTAATAATGTTGAGTTTGATCTGTTCAATATTTATGATTGTTTATCTGTCTTTCTGATACTGATTTGATTGGCACAGATTGATTTGCACAGTGAAATTCCTTTTGTGGAGAAGATGATAAAATACTTGTATCACCGGTGCACATACACTTTTTCCACGTGGTCGTAAATCACGTAGGCCGGTGAATTAATTATCTCACTGATTAATTATCGATGTGATAACTAATTGTATTGATCTTTCTCTATGTTTGATTAGACGTGGTGGTGTAGCTGGTTGATTGGATCTTGGACGTTGATTTTAATTACTCAATGATGAAAATGATGATTTCAATTGTGATGAATGTATAAAATATATCAGTGCATGTTGAGCGTTGCTTTTTGGTAGAAAAGAAAAGTAGTTTTCTGCAGGAGCATGCTGGACTGAATATGCGTCAATGACCATAGGCAATAATGTAATTTGGTCACTGCGCATCTGCTGTTATGCAAAACAAGTGTGCGTAGATGATCAGTTGCAGTGCGTATGTTGTATTTATACGCAAGTTGCAATGCTATAGTGAATAGCACAATAGGCGACGCACTCAAAAGTCGCACTAAAGAATAGTGCAAGATTTCTTGTGACTTGAGAGGTGCTGCCCCACATTGATCAGTTCTACAATTAGTAGTTTGAATACGCAGAAATCGCTTAAAAAATTCTCAGGCTCGCAATATATACTAGTAAAAACATATGAATTTTATCAAACAAGCATAATAACTAATTTTTTTTCCTTATTCACTAGTCCCATACCGCGCTATGGATATATAAGGTAAAAAATAATACATATGAATAATATTAAATTTTTTATTTTATTCAGCATATAAATATGATCAGTTCTTTTTCTTCTTTACACATTGAACAATCTTTCATTTATGGAATAATTTCTTCAAATTCATCGTAATCGATAGCGATGGGATAATAATGTTCATGACATCTTCGATGAGAAACAATATCTTCATCCTTTTGTAAATTTTCCGGTAATTTATTTCAAATCCTATCAATTTTTGTTGATGCAAATCTTAGAATGAATTCTTTCGTGGAGTATGCCATGTCTTGTGGTCTCATGTCTTCAATTCTCTCCTCCAATTGATGGTATAGCTCCAATAATCTGCCAATGGATGGATTCTGCATTTGTGTCTTTTTTTCCAACCAACATTTTGATTCTTCAACATTTTCAAGAGCACAATGATATATAAGATCAGATTTTCTATATTCATGATAGTGACAGCTAGTTATTTCAATATTCTTTATTGATGGACAATCAAAACTTTCCAAATTAATAATTGTTTTTGACACTCTGATAATGTCAGAGAGCCATTGTTTCTTCTCCAATCCTTCAACATAGATGTGAGCCACATCTTTCAGAATGATATCAAGAACATCGTTGAGTTTGTTGTATGGAATATCTCCAGTATCCCACAAAATCCCATGATAAAAACGCTGTGATAAACACGATCACACAGTACAAAAAAATCCAACGGTTAAACCCGCACCGGCGACACAGTAACCGATGCGGGCGACACCACTGGAAACACGCCTTTATCCTAGTAACTAACCAACTGGGGGGAAACGCATAATGGCGCGCCCTAGTGGTAAGCGAATCGAATGGAGGTTTTCATACAGCGACTCACCCTAGTGGGAAATTAACAAAACTAAAGAACATAGAAATAATCAGGGACGGAAATCTAGGTGTAAAATTAGGTAAAAATAAATGGAATACATAATTTAAAGACCATTAGAAGCGAATCACACGGAGAAAATGAAAGCTAAGCGTTGTATTGTTATGAAATAATAAAATTATTCACGACAACGCCAGCATAGGAATAAAACAAACAGGAATGAGAGAGAGGGAGAGAAATATTCCGCCAATCAACGTGCGACACGAGGGCCCCAGCGCCCTACTCTTGCACCGTACCTGAAAAGGAGAACTGCGTGCTGGACAACTGCGCATCCAGTCATGTAAAGTGGGGAGGAATCTGCGCGGTGGGTCATTGCATATGCAGCCGGCCTATAAAAAGCGATGCTCCGGTAGTATTTAGTTAGTTCTTCGGTGACTGTTCAAGAAACAGTGACTACAGGGATATAGTTTGCACGAATCAAAGTATCACTGTATCTCCTTGATGAGTTATTGTACAATCTGCCCGGATTATGCTAACCCATCTTACTCTACTCTTCTCCTCATCCTCGTACAAAATTACGCTATTAGCCCTAGTGGACACATTGTGCATCCTTCCTTGGATAAGTATACAATCTGCCCGGATTGAACTAATCCATACCTTCCTGTCCTTTCCTCCCAGTACAAAATCACGGTAAGTAGCACCACTTGACGGAATGTACAGTATAGACGCAGCGTACTTCACCCGGACTGACACGTCTATACTATCCTTCCCATATAACCTGAAGGCGCAGCGCAATCTGCCCGGATTAACGCGTCTTTGCACCGAGTCCTTGAGCACCAGCCGGAGTAACTCCTCGTACTTGCACCGAAATATAATATTGTACACGGAAAATACTACATTGTAAGCTGCGTACATGCATACATTTTTCCAAACAGATCGATAACCCCGACTTACCGGCTGATGGTGAAAAACAGATTGGGTCAAGCCTGCATATACAGAACTATAGTACGAAGTCCATCGATAACCCTGACTTACCAGCTGATGGTGAAAAACAGACTCGGTTTAGCCTGCATATACAGTACGAAATCGATCGATAACCCTAACTTACCGATTGAGTTGCTGCTATTATGGTAAAGCAGATTGGTCCAGAATAGTACTTATATCACTATTAGTGAGAACAGTTTCATTGAAATTTTTGAACAAATGGATGAAGAATGTCAAGTGTACATTATAGATGAAACTGAAGGCTACCAAAATATTTTGAAAGAAACGTTTAGTACAGTCATTTAGTAGTTTTACATGGAAAGTTTTCCGGGAGTTTTGAAAATTGGTAATAATATGTAATTTGATGTGCTTTTTCCAAATTTCAACTTTGCCACCTTGTGTTTTTGCCGCTCGCGCTACCATATTGGAAAAATGGCGCTGAATTACAGTTTTTCACAATATCTCGTTTCAGACTCATTTTATGATAAAAACATTCATATACAATGTTAAACTAGAAAAAATTTCCTATGATTTATATGAATACAATTTTTTTTGTAAAATCAACAGTTTTAGCGTACGACCGCCGCAAAGTGTACTTCAACATGCGTTTTGACTAAAAAACTCATTTCCATACCACCTTGAGGTAGAGTAAGCGGCGCGCTTTTTTTATCGTGGTTTCCCCAGTAGGCCTAATCCATATACAAAGCACAATTCTGAAATCCAGCGCAATCTTCTTCGTTTTAATGTTCTTGATGGACCAGGTGTTATGAGTTCATCATCTTCAGTATCAATGGAGACGTCACAGATTGAAATTTCTTACGCATCATCCGCAGTGGGATCCTCAGATTCATCACGATCTTCTTCGTTTTCGTTTCCATCTTACGTTTGCTTGGAAACAGTCTCCGTTTCTTCCTCTTCATCTCTATCATGTGATGGATCTTGCAAATTATCACATGAACCACTAGAATTTGTGCATATGAGGGAGCATTTTAACCCGGCTTTTCTGCATCCACAGGCTTTCTGACATCGTTTTGCATTTACATGAAATAAGTTTCAGCAGAGTTTCTGAAGCTGAGGGCTCCAGTGTTGCAACAGGAATTAACCCATCCTCATTTCATTGCCATCCCCATTGCTCCGCATTTTTTTCATTCCCATACCACAGTTGAACCTGGTGATAAGTGCGGAATGAATGCTGTTGTGCTGCTGCTTCTGTTGGTGGTAGTGACGCAATATTAAATTTACACTTGTATGCTGATTTCATGAAGCATGTATATCTTGTGAGATGCGCCCTGCCGACTCGTCAAAAACAGGGACGCACTCAGAAATTACCTTGATTCGGTTTTGTCCTCACGAAAGGGATGCCACCCCGATGACCTGCAATAGTCTAAGATTTCGGGGGAATCTTACTATTTTAAATAAATAGACTCGAGTAATTGAACTTATTAACAAACAGTAATGTTATTTATTATTAAACACGAAAATATATGTATCGATCAAAAATGAAAACGCCTTCAATGGCAAATAATGATAAAAGGTTCAAACAATAATGGTATTTAGGTCGTAGTAATGACGGGTCTACAACGATACGATAATATCTCCCAATCATGTACACGATAACGCTTATTACTTATTACTTAAAACTAACCGGATAATATTTGTAATACTTTAATATTTCAATACTTATAGTAGTATCTTAACGTCGCGTCGCGCTGTGGCTCGGTAATATATACTAATGACAATGGCGGCTCACCACGTGTCAATCTACGCGAACAATCGATTGATCACGTACTAAGCCGTTTAATAGCAATATTACTCACGACAATTATTCCGTTCTCGTCTCTTTACAACTGATTCACCAACAATATCTGATGAATATCATACACGCTAAACTGCACGCAATTACTCACTACTTAACGCGTTACAATATTCTTTTCCGTACTAATAATTACTTTTACTCGCTTTTACTCTCACACACTCTACGCACACGCAAACTGCACACACGAGGTCCTCCGTGGAAGTGATCATCAATGGCCGCTTCCGTCGTCTCTTTCGTTCAACCATGACCACGTTGCTCAATTGATATTAAAATAGTTAAATTAATTACTACTATATTACGTAATTAATTGATTGGCTATAATTCAAATGCTGAATTTTTCATTGGTCGAATTAATAGCTATTCAACTTTGGCGCCGGATTTTCCATGATGGCGGCTTCATTTTTGGCTCAATATTGAGGCGCCATCTCTCTTGTACTCCTCACACCAATGCTCAGTTGAGTACTTTATCGACCCATTTATCGACTGAATATGTTGTTGACATTCAAAAGTATGGTTATGTTGGTGGTTGTCATAACGTTCAGCGTCGTGAGCCAATGTTGTTAATTATTGCAATATAAATAAGTCAATTCATTTATTCAATGGTGGTTTATCCGGACTTGCTTATTCATGTGGTTGAATGTTGGTTGGATGTTGGTTCATTTGGCTAAATGTTTCGCCAATTATCCTGATATTCGTCACTGATGTCTCCATGGTTGGTGCTGTGTTTCATTCATTCAATCATTCACACATTCATACATTATTTATTATTAATGATTTATTATTAATTATTTATTTTAATCTCCACAGCGCGACGTACCCTTATAAATAAATGAAGAAGTGATGAGTGGAAAGCCACCACATCACAATCTATATTCGTTTAAACACATGCTTTTTTTACTTTTCACATCACTGTAACCATATAATTCAAGTAGAAAGCGTTCCCCAGCTTTAGCAATGACCTCGGGATCAGCGTTTGGATTTTTAAATGACTGGATAGTCCCACTTAAATTTTGATTATTTCGGAGTACATTAATAAATTTGATTTTTCCTTGATTAAAGAGCGCAAATGTTGTATCACAGACACTGAAGGCATGCAAGAGTAAAATATGATCTGCGACTTTTTTATCGTCGATACTTTTAGTTGAATATATTTGTTGTGACATTTTTCCTTTTCCTGGTTTAAGAATATATGTATATGTTTGCTCGCATAGACAGAGCTGTCAAAAGAATAAGAAGTTCTACATCTTCACCGACGACAATTACGGAATCAAATGCTGATGAAACATTTATCGCGGTATTGATTATTAAAGTATCCGCATCTTCTGTGGCTTGTTTGACGATGAACTTCTCAGCTTCAAATTTCGTCTTCAACATTTTGATGAGGCGGTTCTTGTTTGCATCATTCCCCAGGAATTTAATTTGTGACACACTTGGAATCATTGTTTCGTCAAAAAGTATATCTACTGAAGCAGATTTTCGTGATGGTCGGAATCGCTCTGCATATTTGATACTACGATTTGCTGCATCGTCTGGATATCCGTTGAATACGATTATGGCATAGAATGTATATTTAGATCGAACGTATGTAACATAGTTATTGCAGATAGATAAAAACGATTCACCGCGATGCCAGGTGACTCTGTGTTATAAGTGTCCTCCATCGATGACATACATTGTATTTTCAAAATTCATGTCTTCAGAATGTTGTTCGAATGCTAAGTACATAGAAGATTTTACGCATTTACGCATACCTTCGTCTTCAAAAAGAAATAATGGGAATGGAGCGAGTTCGTATGTAAGAAAGTTTTCAAGTTCTTTCTCAGATTCTTTTGCAATACACATTCTTTGAAAAACTAATGAAGGAATAATCGGCACAATGTCACCTTCCATCTGGATGCCAACATTCATGACATCAAGTGATTTTATTCTGTCATTACATTTGAATTTTACGGGAAAGAAATCACTGCCAATGATTTCAGATATGCCAATATAACCTATTTCTTGGGACATATGACAATTTATCTTTTCATCTCCAATAACTTCAGTGCTTATTGACATGATATACTTTACTTCTGGAAATGGTGGATGGTTGCACAATCAATCCATCATTTTCTTTACATCGTCATTGTCACGATTGATACGCGAGCTTCTCATTTCAACATGCTGCTCAGAACTGGAAAAAGCTACATTGCAAAACTTTTCAACTTCGTCACTTTGTCCGCTCGAAATTACAAGTATGATATTTAAAAAATGATGTAGAATAATGTAAATTTTAAATTATGGAATATATGATAAGAACAAACATCATTACCTCACATGCAAAATGTGCCTCAGATTAGATGTACCTTAATCATTATTAGTTTCAATTATGATATCATCCATCTCTTGCGATGTTTGTGTACTGGGAGAGTGTAGTGAATTTCATAAGTTTTTCATTTTTATAAAAATAGAAGCTACACGCACAGAAGAAGAAGAGGCTTACCTTGATGTTGATTTCTCATTTGTAGTTGCCGCCTCTGCTCCTAGATTGGTTGAGGGCCAATCACTGCGTTGTTCGGAAGTTTTTTGGTCAACCTTACTATATTGATTGTTTGTTTTGTTAAATTGTAGGAATTTCATTGTTCTTCGAAAGAATAGATTCTTTTCAAAAACTAGTGAAATTGTGAAGATGGTCGTTAGTGGGTTGAAAATGAATGTTTTATATAACACAGATTTGAACTTAATATTATTACTTATTCACTTAATTACACAAGAATGAAACTTTAATTAACGTCAAGTCACTTAACATTTAGCTAATAAGAAATAATTCTTTTTTTATCTATTTAATAATGTTTATAATATTAGAACTTATCTAATGAGAACTCCGATCGATTAATTTATTGATTGTTTATTATCTTCAATTTATTTCACTTTCAGCGAAACAAATCACGCACAATGTCACTCGCAGGCTTTTATGACTGAGTGAGAACTTTAACTTCGCTCGATTTCTATTATCCCCGGGAACGTGATGTGCCGTTTGTACTTGAATAATTAAATTTATTGATTTTATAGATCGCCTGCTAATTATTTATTTCGATATTTATTAGAGAATTTAGACATCGACTAATCTTGGATAGCTAATCGATCTGATGATTATCAGGAAACTTTTCTTTCACAAGTTGATGTTTTAGATACAACTCCTATCACAGTTCAATTTATTCAGAGAACTTTTTTTTTTCGATGATCATCGGGGAACTTTTCTTCTTGGTGACCGTCGGAGAACTAATCGATCTGATGTCCGACGGAGAACTTTTCTTTTCGGTGATCGTCGGAGAACTAATCGGTTTGATGTCTGACGGAGAACTGATTTTCCTATTTGAATTTAGTAATTTTATAATGAAGTTTAGATGAAATGAGAAATCAAAGTTTCTCACGGTCCAAGTAACTTTATCATTGGTTGGTTTTATTTGAACAATTTATTTTCCTGCTTCATTTTCATTTCATTCGATTCTATTGGTTTTTGAGATGAAATGGAAGCGATTTTATTTGATATGAGTAATTCTATAAGTGTCATGTTTATTTCATGTATATTTATCATAGTTATATACTTCTAATTTTTATTCGTGTATGTCATTCATATTTCATCGGGTACTTTCTTTAAGGTATATTATTTCTTATTCATTTCCTGAATGGTACCCTTAGTTTTATTACTTTTCTTGGTAATTGATGGCAAGTGTTCTTATGGATAGTGTTCTGTTCAACTTATAGATTTCGTTTTTGTATTGAGATATATATGAAAAGATATTTATTCAATATGTTTGACATTTGTTTAGCGCATGTGCACTATTCAGAGTTTATAAAAGTGCATTTTTTGTTTAATGTTTATTTCTGTTATTTCTAAGAGCGATAGTGTTTGAAAATTTATTTATATTATATTTTGTTTGAGCTCTGATTTCAAGTGAGAGTCTGTTAGTTTTTCTCGATATTTCCTGGTGTACATTTTATACTGCTTTTATTTATTATAGCGTATGGTATTTGCTGCTGCTGCTGCTGCTGCTGCTGCTGCTGCTGATGATGATGATGATGATGATGATGATGATGATGATGATGATGATGATGATGATGATGATGATGATGATGATGATGATGATGATGATGATGATGATGATGATGATGATGATGATGATGATGATGATGATGATGATGATGATGATGATGATGATGATAAATCCAAAAAAATTTATCATTTTACATGGATACGCAATCTTTCACGATTACTTTCAAGACAAATAAGCACTAACCGATCCACACGCATTTGTGATAGATGTTTATGTCACTTCAAAGCATCCAATACTTATGAAAATCATAAAATGGATTGCCAAAACATCAACAAGACGCTTCGAGTTATTTTACTGCAGGAACATGAAAAATTTCTATTATTCAGCATTTATAAATATAAAGAATCTGTATCATTTGTCGTTCATGCTGATCTTGAATGTATTTTGGAATCAAATGTGGATGGATCTCAAAAACATATTCCACATAGTATTGCGTATTATGTTTACTGTTCATATGATGAAACATTATCAAAGTTTGAATTGAAACGAGATATTGATTGTATCAAATGGTTCACCAATGAATTGCATGAATTAGCAATAAAAGTGAATAATATTTTCGGAAATAAAAAATCTATGAAAGCATTAACAATTCAACAAAAGCATGTGTATAACAACGCAAGATTGTGTCATATATGTGAGAAGTCATTTAACGAAATTGATAAAAAACATCGTGATCATTGTCATCTGACTGGAAAGTATCGTGGTGCAGCTCATGAAAGTTGCAATATGAATTATCAACTTCCTTATTATATTCCCATAGTGTTTCACAATTTATCTGGCTATGATTCACACTTTTTAATCAAATCAATAGCTAAAGATTTTGAAGGAAAACCATTTTTGTTACCGATAAATAAAGAAAAATATATTTCATTCAGTAAAAAAATGAAAGATACCAAAATAACACTACGATTCATCGACTCATACAGATTCATGGCGAATAGCATAGATAAATTATCGTCAAACATAAATGATGATGATAAAGTGATTACTAGGAAGTATTATAAATCTGACGATCAATATAAATTAGTTACAAGAAAAGGTGTTTTTCCTTATAAATATATTGATAGTTGGAAAAAACTTGATGAGAAAGAATTGCCAACGAAAGATAAATTCTTTTCAAGATTAAATGATTGTGGAATAACAGATGATAATTATGAACATGCAAAAACGAATTGGGATAAATTCAAGATTAGAAGATTGAGAGAGTATTCCGATCTTTACCTCAAGACTGATGTATTACTTTTAGTTGATATTTTCGGAAATTTCAGACATAATTGCTATTCAACATACAATTTAGATGTATTACATTATTACACAGCACGAGGTTTAGCTTTTGATGCAATGCTAAAATACACCAATATAAAATTAGAACTAATAACAGATCCCGAAATGTTATTATTCATTGAAAAAGGCATAAGAGGTGGTGTAGCACAATGTTCGAATCGTTATGCCAAAGCGAATAATGGATACATGGGTGATGAATTCAATCCAAATGAAGAACAATCATATCTCATGTATTTTGATGTCAACAATCTTTATGTTGCAGCTATGAGTGAATATTTACCCTCTGGTGGATTTCAATAGATTGAGAATGAATTTACTAATGAAGATGACATAATGAACATTCTCAATCATTCAGCATCAGGTTATATATTTGAGGTTGATATGATATACCCGGGAGAGCTTCATGACATGCATAGTGATTTACCTTCATGTCCTCAGCACTTTGTACCACCAACAGGGAAAAATTCGAAACTATTGACAACTCTTCTACCCAAAGAAAAGTATATAATTTATTATAAAAATTTGAAACAATGTTTGAGTTTGGGTATGAAGATTTATAAGATACATAGAATCTTCAAATTCAACCAATCAGCTTGGTTGAAACCATATATTGATCTGAATACTGATTTAAGAAGAAACGCAAAAAATGAATTTCAAAAAGGATTTTTCAAATTGATGATTAATTCAGTATATGGTAAAACTATGGAGAATGTTCGGAAGCATAAGGAAGTGAAATTGGTGACAAAGTGGAATGGAAGATGTGGTGCACAAGCACTCATTGCTAAACCCAATTTTCATAGCTGCACTATTTTCGATGAAGATATGGTAATCATTGAGTTGAATAGGGTTAAAGTCAAATTTTGTGAACCAATATTTGTCGGATCTACAATTTTAGATATATCAAAGATATTTATTTATGATTTGCATTATGAGTATATTAAGAAAATTTTTCCACATGGACAATCCAAATTAATGTATAGAGATACTGATAGTCTCATCTATCATTTATTCACACCTGATGTGTATCAAATAATGAAACGTGACATTCACAAGTTTGATACAAGTTATTATCCGCAAAATAATATTTATAGTATGCCGTTGGTGAATAAGAAAGTATTAGGGTTAATGAAAGATGAGAATAATGGCAACATTATGATTGTGTTCATCGGACTACGTGCCAAATTATATTCATTCAGAGTATTGAATGATGATTATAAAAAGGCAAAAGGCATTGAAGCATCATCACTTAAAAAAATCAAATTTGATGATCATAGACAGTGTTTTTTTGAACATCATAACTTATCGATAAATCAATATTTAATTAGAAGTAAAAAACATGAAGTTCACACAATAGCACAAAGGAAAGTAGCATCGAGTTAACAATATGACAAAAGGATTATATCTCATCAAACTACTGACACTCTTCCATGGGGTTATCATAATTTACTTAATGAAAAATTGTAATGTAAATAAAATTGTATACATGAGATTTTTTTTCTTACAAATCCTCTTTATTTATCCAACTATCATGTGAATTATCAAATCCTAAACATTTTACATAATATTTATTTCCACGTTTACGTATAGCTTACTCCACAAGATATGTATCTGAATATTTCACTTTGTTGAGCTCTTCTTCATAGAAACATCCTTCGATTCGTTGATCCTGGTAATCAGTGAGTTTATATGTTGGAGGAGTCGTATTCAGCACATCGGTGATGGTAAATATTTCAGTTGTCCAGTTTGGTGTGTACCCCTTCTCGAATAAATGTTTATATTTACTTATTCGAACTTTGTCACCGATTTTTAATTTATGCCTCTGATTTTTCACCACATGATGATGCTTGTATACAGTTCGAAGTAGATATTTTTCATTCATCGTTGTAACATCTCTAGGCTTCATTTTAATCGTTCGATGTTTGGTGTCATTGTATTTCGCAATCAAATCATGTATTATGTCAATCCACTTGTATGTTCCACGAAGACTGAATTGTTTCCACATTTTATTTTTTAGGGTACGATTGAAACGTTCACATATTGGCGCTTTTGAATTTGTAAATGTTGAATACAATTCAATATTGTATTGTTTCATGAGTAATTCGAAATCTTTATTGTAAAATTCTTTGCCTCAATCAACATGTAATTTTTTTGGAGTTCGCCCAGTATTCAGGACAGATTTCATTGCATTCGCAACATCTTTTCCATTTTTAGTCTTCAAAGGTATGGCCCAAGCAAATTTTGAGAATATATCAATCACTGTTAGCAAGTACTTGTGACCATTATTTTTTGTTGCATAGGCTGTCATATCAACGAGATCTGCTTGCCAAGTCTCATCCAATCCTCTCATATCAACATGACGTCGAACGTGATGTACACGAGCAGGTTTATGCAGCTCTTTCACCAATGCCACCTTTCTGTTCACTATCGTGACCATGTTTTTGTCAACCATTGTGCTCCTACTTGTTCAGCTGTTGGATGTGAAATGATGCTTGAAGATGAATGTTTTTTCTCATAATATCGCTATTAATTTTTGAATATTTCATCTTGTTTCCGAAAGTCTTCTTTATTTTTCATGATATCGTTGAAAATCCTCTTTTTGAACATCAATATCATGACGTATAGATGCAATATTTTTTTTTTGAATATCAAAATTATTGCGCATAGCTGATACATTCTTTTTTTGAATATCAACATCATTACGTATTGATGATATACTCTGTTTAATTTGTTCAAGTTCATGATTGATAGTAGTCATCATAGTTGCATATGGCACTGCATCATTGGTATCTTCAGGACTAGCCACATTACATCATCTTTTATTCTCCATGTCATACTGGCTATCGGTAGTGACTTTGAATCTATAGCCAGGCGGGCATCGATTAATGTCTTTGTTAACACCTTTTGTAAATTTTCGCCCAAATATATCTACACTCATTTGTTGTGGTCTGTTTGTTTACCTACCACATCGAACGTTAACTGATGCTGATCTTATTAAATATGCGAAACTTATGCGTATCCCACATTTTCGTGGTGTATTCATGCGAAATAATTTACCGACAACTGGTCCACGGAAATATGAATCTGCCATTATCAATCTTGATGATAAGGATGGTCCCGGTACACATTGGGTAGCATATAAAAAGAAAAACAATGACGTAACATATTTTGATAGTTTTGGCAATTTGCGACCTCCACAAGATTTAATGGAGTATCTCGATGTTGGTAGGGTAAAATATAATTATGAGAAATATCAAGATTACAACACACTGATATATGAACATCTATGTTTGAAATTCTTGACTGAACAACTATAAAATAAATGCTCATGGACGACTGGCTATCAGTCATGGGTGATTCATTGACATTGACAGTATCTGGACGATCCTTCATACTCGAGGCTCAATATTTTCCACCAATTGAACTGGCGCCGGAGTATAATTATGTATAGGGGCTCATTGAATTGTTGACATTCAATTCAATTCCCAATATTGATGTGACAAACAACCAATTTCGCTTGATTGATGAAAAAAATTTAGCTGATACTGAGACCGATCTTTCGATGGGATATCGCACAATCTTCATACCTACAGGCAGTTATGAAATTGAAGATATTGAAAGTTATCTGCAAAAAGCCTTACCAGATATATCTATAACCCTCAAACCCAATAACAATGAATTATGTTGTGAAATCAAGTGTGATCGTTTTATAGATTGTACAGCGAAGTACTCAATAGGACAATTACTTGGATTCAAACCACATTTCTACCCACCCAACATAACCTACAAATCAGATTTACCTGTGACAATTTTGAAAGTTAATGCACTTCGTGTTGAGTATAACATTACAACGGGTGCTTATATCAATGAACATCGAGTGCACACGATACATAAATTATTTCCCAGTGTCCCACCAGGATATAAGATCGTTGAAATCACGTCACATGTCATTTACATGCCAGTCGCTGTGCAAGCAATACAACATACACAGTTGAGAATAGTTGATCAAGGCAATCATCTAGTGAATTTTCGCGGTGAAGTTATCACCATAAGAATACATTTGAAATCGATGAAGTAATGGGGATAGTATAGGATACAGGCGAAACAATTACACAAGTACCATCGATAATTTATGGTGGAAGCTATAAAAGTCGAGGAACATGCCGAAAATTCATCAGTCATCGAAGACAAGGTGCACGCTTCACACATTAGAACATTCAACTTTTGAAGAATCTCGGCCTAAAGCTGCGTGGAAAACAATAAAATTTTGTTGTTGTTTGTTCTGTTTGCTACCATGGAAAAAATTTTAACTATACAAAAACCAATCATTTTTGATGAATCCATTGCACATTATGAGATTCATGCACATCAGCCATATGCATCGTCGACCTTCAATAACAACGATGAAATTCGCATCGCAGTACAACATCAGGATTTGTGCTTATTGCTGAGCAAGAGCTCATTACATATCTGCGGACGACTAATTAAAGATGATTTGTCTGCCGTCGCGACTACAACACTCGTCAATCTAGCTGTTTGTCATATATTCGAAGAAATACGCTATGAATTGAATGCCGTCGAAATTGATCGATGTGAAAAAGTTGGTATAACATCACTCATGAAAGGGTATGATTCATGCGTTCAGAGCAGAGTTATACTTTGGAAAATGCTGGATGGCTGCCTACAGATGATACTAAATTGATTAATGCTAATGGCTACTTTGATATCAGCATTCCATTGAATTTACTGTTGGGATTTGCTGAAGATTATGAAAAAGTGATTGTAAATGCCAAGCATGAATTGATTCTCACACGAACAAGTACAGATATGAATGCTTATATTCAAACTGCAGCGGAAGATGTCGAACTTACACTCCAGAAAATTGAGTGGTTGATACCGTACATCAAAGTCTCAGATACAGAAAAAGTTCAACTTTTGAATTATATTGCAAGAGATCCAACCATTCCTATGAGCTTTTATACTTGGGAATTGTACGAGTATCCACTGCTTCCATTATCAATGAAAAATGTTTGGGCTGTCAAGACTACGACACAACTGGAGAAACCTCGTTACATTATTCTAGGATTTCAAACAGGAGAAAGAAATTCAGCGCGAAGAAATAACAGTTGTTTTAATCATTGCAACATACGTGACATCAAAGTATTTCTCAATTCACAATCATATCCATATGGAAATCTCAACATTGATTTTGATCGCAATCAATATGCTATGTTGTATGACATGTACACAAATTTTCAATCGCTGTACTATGGAAAATATACCGATTCTATGTTAACTAAAAGTGAATTTGCAACCATAGCGCCTCTCATTGTTATCGACTGCTCAAAGCAGAATGAAAATATAAAATCTGGACCAGTAGATGTGAGAATTGAGTTTGAATCCTCCATTCAATTCCCCGCCAATACTTCCGCCTACTGTTTCATCTTGCATGACCGCATAATTGAATATAAACCTATTAGTGTCACTGTACGAAAAATAACATAAAAATCTATAAAATTATCGAGCATATTTTTCATGTAAAAAATGAATGAAGGATTGTGATGGAAATAAAAAAATATATTTAAAAAAAAATTTCTTATTATTTTAATTGTATAAAACATCATCATCAACATCATCATCAATTGAATGGAAGCCACTATCATCATCATTGATCATTGCTGACCATTCTTGTATAAATACCACCCTCATTTCTTGATCATCATCATCATCATCATTAATAGCTATATTATTATAAAAATTATTATCGGTATTATTATCATTAATATTATTTGCAATTTGCATGTAGTAGAAATCATCATCATAAAAAAATATATTAAAAAAAAAATTCTTATTATTTTAATTGTAAAAAACCTCATCATCATCATCATCATCATCATCATCATCATCATCTGTTCATTATTGTTATTATCATTATTATTATCATCGTTATTATTATTATTGTTGATGACAATAATACTATTATTATGTATAAACAATATCCAAACCATCTTCATATTGATTGGCGCTAACGATGGATAATATTTGGCAAGTGATGGACGACGATCATCCTCAATTTTTATCCGTTTAGACCAATATATTTATTATGTTGCTTATAATCAATAAATTCGGAATATTGTTTTTCGAGGTTGCAAATCCTCCATAATTGCCATGGATATTAGAATACTCACTCATTTCATCAATTGAAATTTCAATCAAACCTCCATAATCATCATTAACCAACCATTCACTTGGATAAATATCGAATATTTGATGAACGTCGTTTTCTGCAAAGGAAAAAAAAGTATGTTTGATAGAATTATAATATTTTTTCATATATTCATAAGACTTCAAAAAAAAATAATAATGATAATAATATTAATATATGAGACTGGAAAAAAATTTTTTTGAAATTTAAACAGCATATTTCATGCTCACATTTTTTAGAATATTCAATTTCCAAATTTCTGTGTTGAGTTACATATAATATTTTTTCAATTATTCGATTTTTTCTTTTTTTACCCTGTCCTAGTTATATAATTTATCGCCTTGGTAATAATCGCATGGGTCTTTCTCGATGGTTTTGAATAATATGCGATTTATGAAAAGTTTTTGAGCTTGTCTCGGAAAAAAATTATTGCCATCATCGGAGGGGGGGGGGGGGGGGGGGGGGCTTGAAGGGTCCATATCCAATAAGATTTGGGCATCATGAGAGATGATCTGCGCTCAGAATTGGCGCTTGCAATAACAATACTACCTGTTAGCATAGCTTGCACCTTTTCACACCCGTTAACGAATATAATTGGAATTATGAAAATAATAATTTAAGTGATATTATGAGGTTATTAAGAAAACTCTTATGAGGTTTCGAGTAATTTATAATATATACTTTTGATATGTGGATAAGGTCCATCGAGTATATCATAGTCACCAGAAACATAGTTGTAATGTTTCAAACATCTACGATATTCCATGATATCATTATCCATTCTTAATGCGATTGGTATTTTGTCCCAAATATGATCAATTTTCGTTGATACAAATTCAATAATAAATTCTTTTGAGAAAAATGCTATATCTTATGCTTTCATCTCTTCAATTTTTCCATCTAATTGATAATACATTTCCATTGATCTCTCGCTGGATGATTCTTCATTTTTTCTTTTTTCTTCAAACCAACACTTCAATTTTTTGACATTTTCATGAGCACAATGGAATGCAAGTCCAGGAATTTTCAAAGCATGATAATTGCAATCCGAACCAGAGACATTTTTCAATAGTGGACATTTGAATTTTTCAATATTCATAATTTTCTTTAGTGTATATCCAATAATATTGGACAACCATCCTTTCTTCTCAACACCTTTGACATAGATGTAATTCACATCCTTCAAGATGATTTCGAGTATGTCGCGCAATTCGTCATATGGTACATCACCATCCTCCCAAAATATTTCATGGTAATTGCGAATAACCCAAGAGTTTATTGATCTATATAGTCCTGGTAAATCATTCCACTTACATGGTGGTTTGAATAATATGTGTGTTCCATGATCATCTTTGTTATCAAGTTGTATCATTGCAAATTCTTCAACAATGAATTCATTATTTATCTATTTGAAATCTTGCATATCTACTATGACCTCCATTTGGAATGTTTCGCGCGTACTTCCTTGGGAAGATTGAGTAACATGTTTGAATATTTTGATCATTTTTATACATTCATCCCCACCTTTTCCTCGATTGATTTATGCAGTTGTAATGCATAGACATTTATGAAAATTATTGTATAAAAATCTTGCAACAACAATTGTTCACCACACATTTTCTAAATGCGTCCATAATATTTTTTTCCCGCTCAAAAATTGGTGATGCGCGTCAGTGGATCAAGAATCCCATCGATTCATGCTATTTATGATATGCAGTACTATAATATGAAAAAACAGTTACACTGAATACATTACACCATAGTACAGGAAATCAGCCATATTGTTTCCGCTCGGTTACATTGTATAATAGTACAGAAAATCAGCTATATTGTTTCCGCTCGGTAACATTGTATAATGGTACAGAAAATCAGCAATATTGTTTCCGCTCTGTAACATTGTATAATAGTACAGAAAATCAGACATATTGTTTCCGCTCGGTAACATTGTATAATGGTACAGAAAATCAGCTATATTGTTTCCGCTCTGTAACATTGTATAATAGTACAGAAAATCAGACATATTGTTTCCGCTCGGTAGCATTGTATAATAGTACAGAAAATCAGCCATATTGTTTTCGCTCGGTAACATCGCATGAACTGACTGCGGAAATTGTAGAACTCTGAGTTACTGACTGCTGTGAAATATGGCGCGCTATTGTACAAAATTTGATTTTTGATCCAGAACGTAGCCTACAACACTACTCTTGTGTAATTATCTTGTGCTCTTAATTTTTGATTTTATATGTACTTAATATTTTGTTGAAGTGCATTCTCATTGATGAGAAGATCCAGAACGATCCGGGGCATTGTTTCAAATAATTATTGATCATAATTTCTCGCGTTGAAGCTTTCTCAAATTTTTAAGATAGTGAAAAACATTCGTGCGCTACTGCAATGGAGGGTATAAATAACTGTTGTTTGGTCAAAATTGAGCAAACTGGTCGTAAACCATTATTGAAAATGAATATTCATTATAATTATTATTATTGCTATAACTGTGCTTCGTCCGTAACTCATCATCTGCAAAAATTTTCAACTTGGTATTGAAATTCGCCGCTAGAGTTATAGAGAATTAGTAATAATCATAATATCTTATGTTTCTTGATATCAATTCTGACAAGTGTTGAAATTGACCGCCAGAGTAGAGGAAGAATGAAATATATCATGAGAGAAAAGGACAAACTTATAAATACAACGTGTGTTGGAGAAAGGCAGTTGCAAACCTGCAATAATAAGTGACGAAACGATAGGAAGTTTTAGAAGTGTGAGAAAGATACTACAGTATAGATTGAAGAGAGACAAGTTTATAGTATCATACACACATTAAATAAGGACGCCGAACAGACGACAACGACCAAGACTGAATTTTTTTCATAATGAAAATCATGAGTTTTTAACTTCAACTCAATATATCTTCGGTAATACGGAACGTAGGAAAAAAATAAAATCAGTTTTACTATATAATTCGGACACGAGCTTCCAATTGCGCTCACTTTTTTCTCGCTAAATTTTGTGCATATATGAGATCTCATCATAGTGGTGTCTTGAAACTCGGACTTTCGCGTAAAAATGCACGGTACGTATATCTCGCTCCGCAGTGAACTTGGCGCGAGACACTACCGTGTCTCTTGATACCAATGAGTTTAGTATATATGAAAAGTGTGAATGGAAAATTTCAACAAGCGACAAGTGAACATGCAAAGAGTAATGTAGATATGTACATGAAAGTACCAGGCAGAGAATTCGAGCCAATTTCAACCTTTCGATTCCGTAGTGAGAACTGATATCATATTAAATACTATATTAAATGATTGATTTGAACGGAAATTCGAATAAATAATCTTTAAAAATTTTTTTGTTGGTAGCAAGAAAAAGAAAATTATAGAAAATAATAAAATCAAGTTCATCTGCGAAGAGGATACATATAGCAAAAAAATTAAGAATCATCTCAAGACCTCCAAGGAAAAGTGCCAAGCCAGTGAACAAGGGGATGCAACGAAATACACGTGAAGCCAGGGTGACTAAAGTACATTGTCGACATATTCATCTGTGTATCGAATTATGTTGAGAAACTTTGCATTTTAATAATTTTTTCTCTTTTTTTCTATGGAAAAAAAGTCTATATAACAAGGAAAATGTACTGCGTTGTAGTGATGATAATGTCATGACATGTGGCCTTAGAGTTGAAAATGTCGAAGAACCAATTAAACATAATGACATTAAAGAACTTCTCAAAGACGTTGATGACATTATATTATCAAGTACTAGTTCACAGCAGCTTCAACAAATCCCTGATGAAATGGAACATGTAAGTAAAGAAATGAACATCTCAAGATGTTGCAAAACCTGTATTGCAAATGAATAATTTTTTCGTTTTTCTCCGTTTTGAAAAAATGTATCTATAACGAGGAAAATGAATTAAACAGTATTGATAATAATATCATAACATGTAGCCGTACAGTCGGAAATGTCAACGAATCAATTGAACATAATGACATTGGAGAGGTTTTTACAGACGTTGATGACACTATATTATCAAGTACTAGTTCACAGCGGCTTCAACAAATTACAGATCAAACAGAAAATGTAAGTAGACAAATTAACTTCGACTATTCATTTCATCAACCCTGTTATCTTCCTCATTCGATAACATTCAAGTGGTTTAATGGTTTTCATTGTTTTGTATGAAGGCTATTCATATGAAATATTTTCTTTACACTTTATATTACTTGGTATCATTTTGCATTAGTAATTTTGTTGATATCTAGTTAATTTTCCAGCAGCTTCATGTGGAGAGTGCATTTTGGAATATTGACTCATCTCTCAAATCAAGTATGTTCATTCCGTGACGCTACATGCTTCTAATTTCATTTGTAACTAGCTGTGAGGGTGTATATTTCGGTTCATACATATGCCCACTTATTATCTCATGTTTTATTTTCCATGTAGTGCTTTTTGAAATTAACTTTGATTACGATATTCGCAGCTCATTCATTTCAGATTCTATTTTTGCCTTTTCAAAGGGCTTATAAGGGATATGTATCTCATATTCATGTTGAAATGCTGAAAATTCGCCGGAGTACATTTTACACACAAAACATGCACCCATATCAATTTCCAATTTTTGTGTGCATGATACAGAAACAGTCGTTATTTATTTAGGTACAATTGAATGACTATTATTATCGTATTGCAGCTTTTTCTCTAAATAATCTAATGTGATCTCATTAAAATGATGTAGAATCTCTAAAAAATTTAACTTTGGCTGAAATGTGGAGCAGGTAATGTGTACAAATTTTTTTTTACGATTTTCATCAATTGATATCATGAATTTTCGTGATATAAATGTTGTATGAATATTTTGAAGTGACTACCAATCAGTAATTCATAGTTTTGACTGCCTGGCAGTTCAACTTGCGTCGACCGACAATAGTCCTCTACACCAGATAGCTAATTTGGAGTGATCACACCTTCTGACTATTCCAGCATACCGGGAATTATACTATTACAAAATTTAACATGTTATTAGAAATTAAGAATAAGTTTTAAAATTGAACCTATTGTTGTCGGTAGCCTCAATATCAGTATTAGGGTGTTTCATATTTAGGCGATATTTTTTTTTTCCGAGCACATTGAAAATCTGATTATTTATGGAAGAAAAAAAATACTCCCGTTTGAAAAAAAATTCTAAGTTCATCAGAGGATTCGCTGTATCAAAAATTCGATATCCCGTATGATTAACACGAGAAGATTGTTTTTTCGACTTCAACTCGATTTTTTCATGACAAAAAATTCTTTATTGAAAACATGAATTCATAGCTTTCTATGAGATATATTATCATAAAATCTTTTCATTGCTCTTTTATACTGATATTTCAATTATATTTTTAGGTTCGAATATGTGTATCGGTCAAAAATTTTTTGAAAGCTGAGAAATGTAGGCTAAAAAAACCGAAATTGTAATAGCGTAGAATAACCTAATAGTATCAGAAAACAAATAATGATGTGATAAAACTATAATATATATTTTGAGAAAATGTTATTTTCATTTAATAAATTGTTATAAAATCAAAAATATTTCATTTAGTTATATTTGTAATTTTTACATTTACTACTATTCCATTTTACTCATTCATTCACTGAAACCAAATTCTAACTTAGAAAATACCATTTCTCAACCTACAAATAATTTGTATTTAACCGATGAAAACTGCTATCTAGCTCCTGAATGATCTCCATTCGACCCATATTAAACCTACTATGAATCGATATTCCACCCTATATTAGCCCATATGCTGCTTAATAATAACTTTGGTTTGACCCCATTATCACCAATAGTAAACATCGAATTGATCCTAAATTAACCCATATGTAACGAATAAAAACCCATGTTTTACCCTTGAATAACTTGAATTCAACTGCATAATACCTCACCAAAATTTTGTTTGGTCAGTCATACTGCGGTAACTTCTCAGAAGAAAAATTCTTAAAGTAACCGTTTAATCTCGGTTACTTCTCGATCACCTCGAATACGCTACGGCGGTGGATAGAAAACGACTAACATCAACACGACACTCAACTATGGTACACAATAACATTACGACATATTGTGACACTTATGGAGGTTAGTGGTACTATCGAACCTGAAAACATCGATTTAGCGCCACCAGACTACCAAATTTATCCGCATCATTACGATCCAACCTGCATAATTCGACACTGCAGTCATCACGCCATTATGGATTCATAGAATTTATCCCAGTCAAGTCCGCGTCGGGTCAACGACCAGCCAATGAGAGATCTAAGTATTTGAATTCAAATTGTCGCAGCTAATCAACGCCGCATAGAAACGTGAAAAAGAGAAACAAAGATTCTGGAAGAAGAAGCCGCCAAAACCGAGGCTCCGGCTATTTTGTACTTCACTTAGCCCGGGGACATCATAGAGAATGGTTGTACTGCGTGTGTCCGAATTAGAATAATAATTCGCAAAAAAGAAAAGAATTATAATGAAAATATTGTAAAACGACGTGAGATTATTGTACGAAGGATTTGTTATATTTCAAGGAAAACTTGTATGATTTGATGAATGCTGTGGGAGATAAAATACGGCATTGAATCAAGAAGTTTTATTGGAAATATAATTAAAATATAATAGATTGACAGCGCAGCAATATCGTAGTGGGCTAAGTCCCTAATTTGAAGTTGATATCAAAAAGATATTGTGTTAAAAAAAATGGAGAAAAATCAGTATTTGTAGACTCATTCCGGACTTCACGAGTGTAAGAGAGAGTAAGAGGTGTAACTGGAAGGGAAATTGCGGAATTATTTATATTATTCGCGTTGTAGAAGATAATCTTATTGGAACAACAATAATCAATGATCCTTAGAAAAGATCATATCGTTGGTTCTAATATCATTTATTAGAAGTTGATGTGAATAATGGTCAATATTTCCACTTTTATCATTTGCCCAAATTGCTAGTATATTCAACATTTCGGCAGGCGACAAGTTACTAGAGAAATTCCCTAGTTATATCTAGTATCTATTTCAATAAAATTATCACTTGGGGTGGCATCCCTTGAATACTTCGTCTTGAGTTGGGCAAAGTAGATCGAAGCGAGATTTTTTGTCACGGTAACTCCGTAAAGGAAAAAATTGAACCGGATTCTAGCTTCTCTTAAAAAAGGTGGCCGTTATAACGTAGAGCTGGAAAGGTGAAAGTTGATCATAATTCACAAAAAATTTTCTTCCAAGTGGAATTCATTGATTTAACGTTAATTATCATCTTGAAATGAACGCTATAATGTTGAATCAACAATGAAATAGCATCAAAAAAAGAATTTTGATTACCGGAAAATCGAGTTGGAGTCGAAAAAAAAAATTTTTCCGGTGTCATTCATATGGGAAATTGAATTTTTAAACTCGCTAAGCCTCTAATTAACTCAGATTTTTTTTCAGACGAGAAATTTTTCAAAGTGAAACTTTTACACGCGCACTGGGAGTGAAATCTCAAGGTTGCGACACGCTACGAAAATGTAAAAGGTTTTGAGATATATAGCTATAGAAGCACAGAGGTTTGGGTCTCCGCTTTGTGCGGTGTTTCGTATTCTCCCCACTCTGTTATATGCCGCTTGCCACTCACATGCAGTCTATGTAGAATATAGTTTATTCATAGATTATGTGTTTCAAGAGACACGGTAGTGTCTCGCGCCAAGTTCACTGCGAAGCGAGACACTATGTACCATGTATCTTTACGCGAAAGTCCAAGTTGTAGGAGACCACTATGATGAGATTTCATATATGCACAAAATTTAGCGGAAAAATAATGGACGCAAATGGAAGCTTGTATCCAAATTACATAATAAAACTGATTTTATTTTTTCCCTACGTTCCGTATTACGTAAGATATATTGAGTTAAAGTTAAAAACTCATGATTTTCATGATGGAAAAAACTCAGTCTTGGTCGTCGTCGTCTGTTGGGCATCCTTATTCAATGCGTGTATGACACGTAAACTTGTCTTTTTCGCTCCGCATACTGTAGTATTCTTCTCTTACATCCAATACTACCTATCATTTTGCCTTTTATTATTGCAAGGTCACAGCGATCTTCTCCTAACACACGTTATATCTATAAGCTTATCCTTTTCTCTCATGATAGATTTCATTATTTCTCTACTCTGGTGGTCAATTTCAACAACACTAGTCAGAACTATTGAGAAACATAAGGGCCGGCAGAACTGACGATGGAATGTGAGAGTGCGTTTTGCGCCCTCGCGTTCCGCGGCAAGTTTGATAAGCTCTTCATCAATGCCACCATGTTTTTCCAGGGAGTTGCTGGCTTTAAATGATTGAGGTACCTTCAGGGCCCCAAAATTTTGTAATTTTTTTTTTAATACCGATAAAACAAAACTGAAGGAGGCGCTTTTTGATGCTTTTACATTGAAATCTCTCACGCAAATAACAGCTATACCAAAATATTAATTTCATAATTCTTTTATTCAAATTGAAGATGAAAATATTAGTTATGTCGCTTGTTTCTCCGAATCGTGATTAACTAAATAATCCATAAGCATAGCATGTATATAAATTTTACACGTAGAAATGAATTCATTTCAGATTAATTTTATATTTTTAAAATCATATCACATAAATTTAATATAAAATGTATTCATACATTACTGAAAAGTTGATAATATTAATGTATAAATCAAGTCAATCAGAAAGTAATGTCGTTTTCGCGTATATTGTAATTTATTTTGCTCAAAAACAATAATGTCGAAATAATTTTATTTCCAACTGAAAGAGTTTGGATCGAGTAATGTGAGAAAGAAAAAATAAAAACATAGTTTTCTAAGCTTGAATGCTCAGAGTTTTATTGTCGGTATGTCATATGTATATTATGTATTTGTTCATCAAAAAAACAATGTGTATGTGTTGTACCAACATGAATCAGTATTTATTTAGTACAGATGATATTGAGAATAAATTAACTTACTTCAAATGCAACGAATTGTAAAATGTAACACCTTCGGAATTAATTCAATTTTAGTCATTGTAGTAAAGTCGTATGCAATTATTAACATCACCTACTTTCAAAGTTTCGATAAATGTACATGTACATATATATAAAAAAAAGCAAACAAATATATTCTCATTTTTTCATTGTTTATTTGATCATGAAATCCTTTCTAGCTCTGCCATCGCTTACAAGAACTCGAATAAATTCATAAACTAATTCATATAAAAGTAATTTCATTATCATTTAGTTAATTTGTAAATAATAACGTAAGTAACGAATTAAATTTTGTACCCTATGTATTGAAATCCATACATATTTGAGTATTAACTAATTACTCTGTTGCCAAGAAACTTTAAATGCCTTTTGGGATTCATTCATCAGAAGTAAGAAAATATGGTTCATACGTCCACTTTGGGAAAACTGATCTCTTATACAAATTCATCAATATTGTATCCTGAGACTTAAGTTGTCTATCAAATACACATTTCATGTGTCCATGAGTACCTGAAAACAAATAATATACAAATCGTTATTTTGTCAAATAAATCTGAGCTCTTCGGTCAATCATCAATACACAAAATATTTAATTTATTTACCTAATGGCTCACAAATATGACCTCTTCTACCATACTTCGTATGCAATTTCACAGATTTAAGCCGCAAAATATCTTCCCGATTAAAGAACATAAAACGAATAACAGCTGATCGTTTATTAACTTTAAATGGATGACCACTGAGGATTACTCTTTTTATTACAAATATGTTAGGATCAGAATACATGACATATTACCACTGGCAATATCAACTCCTGAAAAAATCATATTATTATTTGTTTTATTCATAACTCTTAATGATTATCAATCCGATTTTTTTTTCTTTGGGGAAAAATATATATGTATATATATAAAAAAGTTAATACTTTACCATTATACCATAATTTTGTTGCTTGTAACACATAAGTCGACATGATGGAAATGTATAATTGGTACATACTCGCGACGACTGTATCATTTGGTTGAAGAAAGCGCGTATATGCTAAAATAAAAATAAAATTTATTTAAAGTATGAGGATAAATCTCATAAATAGAATAATTCATTCCATATTGAGTGATTCTAAATGAAATAAAATTGCAGTTGCAACATAAATGTGAATGAACAAACCTCATGCTTTGATCCATTATAGTGTGTTCGCTAAAAACTGGACAAGCACAGAATCTCCTCAATCCACATTGAAAAATCAATCGCTCTTTGGATTTGATCGGTTGTGCGTCAATGTCATGTTTTCATTTTAGTAAAACATTCAACAATTACATTTTATGTTTATTAGCGAGCAGTCCAATTAAAATAAGCGGGGCATCTTCAAACTTTTTGAAACACTTGAAATGTTCTTCACTGACGTTCTTTATATGCAGTAGTGAAATGTAACATCCGGGCTATTAAATCAATATCAACCACAATGACATTATACAATTTGTTAAACAAATAACAATTATATTGGAATGTCACCATTGCACCTTCAATATCCTCGCTTTCTTCAAATACTCGTTTTCGTGTATGATCGAAATTTTCAAACTGAAATATTCGACTATAATCATATTTAGTAAATTTTCTTGTGGATCCCACGGGCTCGTTCTAAATGACTCAACACCACGATACTTTGGAAATGAATCCGTGCCGAAATATCTTGAGGTGTATCAATTTTATCAGGGAAATGAGTATCGAGCTTTGCATCTATAAAGTTTATGTGTAATTATGAAGTTAATTGCTTTATTATCGAAAAAAGATAAATAACACAGATATTAAGGTGGGTCAATAAATCCGAATATTTTTTTTAACTTCCCACACTGAAAAAGAGGTTCATATCGACCTTTAAAAAATACTCTCCAAAGATGAGCTTTTACTTTTAATAGGATGGCCTTTCTTATCTCACTTTTCTATTTTTTCTTCAGTCTCATATGGCGAAATTCATATCTCGATCGCCATTACTTGATCGTACAGAAAAGTTCTATTTACATTTTTTATAGGAAATGAAACGCTCTACAAAAAAGGTATCCTACAATTTTTTCATAACTTTTACTGTTTAAAAGATATCGGAGGTTCAAGTTTGAATAATTTAACAAAATTAATTGGTTACTTTTAAATATTATAACTCGTAGACAAATCAATATTATAAAGTGGAAAATATATATTTTTATAGGAAATTGAACGCTCTACAAAAAAGGTTTCTTGTGGTTAATTGATTACTCTAACCATTTATGAGTTTTTCGCATTCATGACTTGAATGGATAGATTTAAAATATTTATTAAAAAACTATTAAAATCAGTACGCAGGGATTGAAATGAATATCTTCTAAATTGTTAGAGTAATCGATTAACCACAAGAGACCTTTTTTGTGGAGCGTTAAATTTCCTACAGAAATATATATTTTCCACTTTATAATATTGATTTGTCTACGAGTTATAATATTTAAAAGTAACAAATTAATTTTGTTAAATTCTTCAAACTTGAACCACCGATATCTTCTAAACAGTAAAAGTTATGAAAAAATTGTAAGATACCTTTTTTTTAGAGCGTTCAATTTCCTATTAAAATATGTATTGATCATTTGAATCCGTCTATTGGTTCGTAGGCTACAAAATATTCTAACGATAAGAAAAAAAATTTTCCATGTTATTTAAATAGAAAATAGAAATTCACAACGAGTGACCCCTAATTAATATTAACATTAAGAGCTCCGGTTTTAACAGGCATCTTTTCACACCTCCCTGAAGGTATTTCAGAGGGGGCTTTAAAAAAAAAAATTAGTCGATTTATTTGAACCAGTCTAATATGTATATATCCCGTATGATATTTCTCATCCTATAAATACCTATCATGAAGTACATATATAATGAAACGACATTTCTGTATGTACTTATATACATACCAATGATGTTGAACATCCTATTGATTGAACAAAATTATTTCACATTGTAATTTATTTTGTGAAAATTACAAATAATTTAAAGAGCTGTCCAGTAATTACTACAATTTACGCGTATATTATTATTTTCTACAAATATATTTAAAGAAAATGATGATCAAGAGCAATTATTTATCGTAAATGAAATAAAAAATATTCATACATGTATCCCATATATGAAATTCATCATTCTAGAAATGAAAATCATGAAATAATTAAATATCCCGATACATTTGTAAATGCATGCTTATATATATACATATATATTTAATGAAATAATCAATCACATTATTGATTGAAGAAAATTATTTCCCATCATAAATTATTAAGTGAAAATTATATATGATTTTAAGAGTTCATTAATTATTATAATTGACGCGTATAGCTAAAGAAAACAATAATCAAGAGCAATCAGTTTTCATAAATAAAATGATAAATATTCATATATATATCTCATATGATATTTATCATTCTATAAAAACATATCTCCAAACAATAAAAAATTTTGTCGTAGTATTGTTGACAATACAGTGACATATTTTATTTATATAATTGAAAATTAAAAAGTGTATATACGTATCTTACCTTAAATGACTTTTTCTGCCTTTTTTGCTGTATCTCCGAGCAGCTAGACAAACTTTTTTCGCATTTGTATTCCAATTGCTACGTACTCGATTCATGGTACTTATGAAGATGGTTTTTACCTAGATAACTGGAATAATTCTGAAAACTTATATTCTATTTCAATAACGTAAACACAAAATCAAACTCTTCATTGTTCATACAATGCACATTAGGGTGTTTCAAAAAAAAGCAACATTTTTTTTTTCCCTCGGGTACATGCCTAAAAGTTTCGTTTAGGTCAGAAAATAAGTCCCTGAAAATATAAGCCTTTAATATAATTAATATTAAGATAGTGCATACCGCATTTTTATATTTTCCATGAGAATAATATGGGAAGAATAGTTTTTACATCTTCTGATTTTTGTAACTTGTAAACTACTAATCACACAGGAAATCGCAATACATATTTTTATCGAGAATTGAACGCTCTACAAAAAAGGTCTCTTCTCATTTTTCGATTAGTCTACATGTTTAAAAGTTATTCAGTGTCAAAGTTGAATTTTTCGTAAATTCGGCTGATTTTTGCATATTACACCAGAAACTGTTAGTTTTATTGACAAAATACGCATTCATTTCACTAATTCTAATATATTTTTAACTTTCGAAAAATGTTAAACAATAGTATTTTTAGCTAATAAAAAAAATAGGACGCTTTCAGAATATTTTTAAAATTGTTACTACAATTTTACTTGGGCTACAAAAAAAAAAAGAAGGGGGGGGGGGGGCTACAAAAAATGATATAAATGAGATAATGAAATAAATTATATATATATATATGAAAACAGAAGGGCGACAGAGAGGGGGGTGGGCGGAGCTCTCGATTCACACAGAATGAATTGAGAAATAAAATACCCTGAAATAACAATTGTTATATATTCTCAATTCAATACAGAATATTTATATATCATCTTTCTTACACGTAATTATCTATATATTCAATTGTATAATTGAATATATAGATAATTACGTGTAAGAAAGATGATATATAAATATTCTGTATTGAATTGAGAATAATAATTAATATTTCATCGTATTTTATTCCTCAATTAATTCTATGGGAATGGAGCGCACCGCCCTCGCCCGTCCTTGCCGCCCTCCTGCTTTCATATACTCCTAGCAATGGTTTCACGACGCACAGTCATGATGTTCATAACAGAAAAAAATTTCCCAATAATGCTCTATTATTTTTTCATCTATTTCCTCGGAAGCAGATCAAGTCAAGCAGCATTGATGTTACATAATTAGAATAAATGATTTATAGCCATTCGTCGATCTATTATTTCGCTACGATATTTTTTGTTGCATATATATGTTTACATTATCTATATTCTTATTTTGTTTCAATTACTCGAAATGATTGTAATTAATTTATTAATTTTGATTGACAGATGCATGTGTATAACTATATACATAAAAGAAAAAAGTTATTATCATCTAAATGCGCTACCTGGATAAAAAAATATAAGACCACATAATATACATTTTGTAAATATTTATTTCTCTGTAAATGCACATATAAAATATATATTTCTGTATCAACTGAAAGCTCTGGTTCCTCTTTCGCTTTTATATGCTAATCCCAGTTGTATTTACTTGTGTGAATAATCATTCCAATAATTAATTTTTTTTTGATACTATCGATATTGCATATATGTATTACAGTATATATACAAATAACAGTTACTATAAATACATGGTGCACATAGTAACCATACGTTTTTTCATATTTTTATAAATATAAATTCGAATATTGTTTGAATCTGATGTGAATGACATATAAATGTAACTCAGAATTGAAAAAAGTGCATTACAATACTTGGTATACAATCATCAGAAATTACTACGTGCAAAAAAAAAATGTGAGCACCCAGTTTTGAATCTGGGACGTCATCACTCGTTCGCAAATGGTATACCATGAAGCCACCAGAGATAATAAAATTATTTTAATATATTATATATATGAATGATAAAGATGCGAGTCTATGAAATTATTAGTTGGATATTATTTGAATATTATTTGAATATTATCGAGAGTTAGCTAGTTTATGTAATTTATTAGAAAAAAATCTTCATTTATTATAACCAGTTCATATTGAAGGCGGCATATCATTTTACGTTCAGAGACAACTACAAGTATCATTTGTCCACATTAGGAAAAGGAGGAAAAAAAGTACTTTGTCACTCTATCATTGCCGATTATTCCAGCTCACACAAACGTGTGAGCTGTATCTCGTTTGTGTGAGTGAATCCACTACTTTCCTCCTCCATTTATGTGCTTAGCGGCTCGAATCTGGCATCACAACTGAGACTTGAGAGCCCCCATACACGCATAATGCACATGCGATGCCTGGGGTTCCACGGAATGTTGGTGGTTATTGAGCCGAGCTCCAGGCATGATGGTAGTGACATCTATTAGAAAAAAAAAAAATATAAATTGTCGAAAAATGATGTAAATATTTTCACGCAAATAACGCGTTATTTACAAGGAATTATGCGATCATGTTATGATTTTCAGATTCAGAATGAAAAATACTGTGGCGCTATGATTTTAGAATTTGCAAAAAACCTCTGTATTCGCTTCAATTTGCTTTTTTTCATGAAATTGTGGCCCGCGCAATTCAAATGATGAATATCCACAATTACTTACGTCAATAAAATGCTTATTATTGATTCAATCAAAATTCGGAAATCATAGCGCCACGTAGGACATTTTTATCTTTAATTTCATTAAAAAAATTATACAATTAACAATCTGGTGTAGCTGTTATTTGCGTGAGAAATTTCAATGTAAAAACATCGAAAAAGCGCCCCCTACAATTCAGTTCTGCCGGCCCATAATATTATGATTATCATCATTTCTTCGCAACTCTAGCGGCTCATTTCAATACTAATTTGAAAATTTTTGCAGATGATGAGTTACCGACGAAGCACCGTTATAGTAATAATATAATAATAACAATAACGGATATTCAGTTTTATCCAACTGACATGACAAAATCTCATTCATTTATATGATAAGGACTTTTTTATTCCCATAAAATATAAAAAATACATGAAATATCGTTCAAAAAAATTCTCTAAATATCGCACAATTGAATGTTTGAACTTTGAATCAATTTTGGAAATTATATATGAGGGTCATCATTTTTTACAAAAAAGTCTATTGATAGACTGATTTATATTCTCTTGATCCAGATGAAATTGTGTTTGCGCGCAAAAAATTTTTTAGAGAAAGTTCAAATTACGACAGAATTTCATATAGATGATTTATATTCATTTTCCATATCGTTTATTAAGTGTAAATCAGGAAATATCGATTATCTCAGAAAGTATCAATTTTGATTATTGTATTTGTAGTAAAAAAAGAAGTGATATCAAAATCGAGAAAACTTTTTTTAAAAAAAAGGAAAGAAAGGCGCCAAGTTCTTATATGACAAAAAATTAAATTGCAAAAATTACTTTGGAGAAAGTTACTTTGAAAAAATTACTTTACAGAAAAATTTGATATCAGTCATTATTGCCAAGTGTACAACATAAGGTTATAATCTAGTTATATTGTCAAAAAATTCCACTTTTAATACGAACGTACTTGGCATGTCCGAAATAAGCATAACTGATGTATTAATCATACATGAAATTTTAACTAATATAAAATCTACCAACTGATTGGACGCGCCAAGTACGTTCGTATTAAAAGTGGAATTTTTTGACAATATAACTAGATTATAACCTTATGTTGTACACTTGGCAATAATGACTGATATCAAATTTTTTTGTAAAGTAATTTTTTCAAAGTAATTTTTGCAATTAAATTTTTTTGTCATATAAGATACCTATTACAGGGCAAACGGCATAGTCCATATGTATATAGCAAATATAATAAAATTCCTATAACGCCAGGTACATACTAGACGAACGAAGGCGAAAGAATTCGTTCGGATAAATTCGCTCTAAAATGTTTGGCGCTCGATGTGAAATTTGCTTTGCCATCCACATTGCACAATCAAATGCGAACGAATCCTTTCATCGACGTTCGTCTATTTTCGTCGGAGTTGCGGGTGCGTTGTAGAAAATTGTACAACATTCATATCCGCGATATGAATTGATAAAATTTGAATAAATAGAGTGGCTTCAGTTCACGATTCAAATCACAAATGAAATTGATCAATTAATGTATCTACACATGACGTAGATTTGTACTGCGCAGTAAAGCCGTCCACACTAGAAAATAGACCGAACGAATCCGACAGAATTTTTTTTCGATGTACAACCTGGTGAGCGAACCCGAGAAAACGCGAACAAAAATGTTCGCCGGTAATTGTCAGGACGTCCATATTAGCCGGAAGAGTTCGTTCGCTTTCGTTCGCCTAGTGTGTACCCGGCTCAGTATGCCGTCTACCACAGCTTACGGCCTGGCAGCCTACGGCCAGTATGATTAAATTCTATCATAGCTATTTACGCCTAAGAAGTTTCACTTCCAATATGCGACACAGTGCAGATCATTTGTTTCATTTTTTTGTATAAATTATCAGATTTTCAGTATTCATAAACAAAAAAAAATCGCTGAAAAATGAAACATCTTAATGAATATACTTGAGAATGTGTGATTAGAAATGTTGTGTAAAATTTGAAGTATACCTGGGAGATGTGTTTGTTACTTGTGTGAATGAGGGGTTGAATTCGTATTCTAAATGAAAATGACTCTTGTGAATTGAAGTTGAACTTAGTGGATGAATTTTCAGTAATTCCCACTGATGTATCTCTCTGAATTTCGATCCACAACCACAACTAAGTAGTTGATTGTATAAATCAACTGCATTTTCTTAATACCCTTGGATGATTGTGTGTTCTTACTTGAATTTGAATTTGAGGTGAACTTCTCTTTTCAGTTTGAGATATTCATGTGTTGCTTGTAGCGTGACTGTGAATTGAATGTTCAATGCATGGCGGCAAAATCTACTACCTGGTCAGCCTCCAGAACATTCATTGATGTTCCAGAAGCGTCGCAAAGAAGTGATCAATTGAATGATTGGAATGCCCAATAGAGCAACGCATGATTTACGTGGTCACTTAGGGCGAGTGGTCTCAAAGTGTTTGTAATGACTGAGTTCAGACAGCGGATCAATTTCTTATCACTTGCACTCCTGTCTTATCTCCAGTCATCATTTTTATGAACGAAACAGTGTGAAAATAGATGTCACTAGTTTCTATTGATGTGACGCGTGGTAGATTCAAGGACCAGACATTTCCTCACATACATATATGTTGTTATGCCGTGATTGAAAACACCTCCAATCTTTTTATGAAAGTTAGATATTGATAGTTTATTTAATTATATTCCCAATACAGTTAGTTTTGATGTTATTATTATTACACTTAATATTCACAATTTTCAATGAGTAAACTATTCTTATAATTTTTATTTCACCAACTGCCAATCCTCAGATTGACGTGTGTATTCTTCTGTATTCTTACTACGACTGACTTTTTAATTACCGAGATACCTAACAGTGCATCACCATGAGTATTCCTGCGCGCCGGTAACATAATGCATGAGAGATGCGAAGCGCCTCTTATCTAAAAGAATTACGCTGACCAAAAGGTGACATTCATTAAAGCGCAAGAATACATCATTCAGACTTATTATAACGTGAGAAATAATAATTTCTCACGATGCATTCAGTTAACTTTATATCTAATCTATATAATATTGTCCAGACATAACAATGTATACGATTCTTTTGGCACTTCGTTGAATCATTTATGAGAAATTCACAAAACTCTATGTATACATGCTCATTGTTTTTTGTTCAGGTTCATGCTGAGGATTACATATCTCGTGAAGTGGAGTTCAGGGTGATTGAGCTTCATCCAACACTCCTCAATGTTACTTTGTACATGACCAAGGTATTTAGAAAAGTTCTATTATGGGTTCTTAAATGAAGTCCACTAACATGGATTGCTTGCAAGTTCTATAGTAAAAAAATTAGTAATATGGTGCGATTGGCACAGACTGATATGCATGATAGCGGTATGCGTATTATACGTAAACACACGTAGGCGTAAACATGTGTGCTTTCAGACACAAAATCTGAACTATGAAGAAGATGCTAGAGATGTTTCCAGATCATAGCAGCGGTAGTATTTGAAATACCGATTATGGTGATGATGATGAATATAATTGTGATCTGGGCAGAGCTGTAGCTCATTCAGATCTAACTCAATCCACAATTGATCAACATTATACGTCAATATCTATACAACGTCAGAATGAAGAATGGCATTTCGATGACACCGAATCTATCACGTACTTTCGCCTTCCAAAAAATCACCCTCACCGATATCCTATTCAAAAATTCTGTGCACCCATGATATACAACTTGATTAAATTAGTAATGAGTAATCTTATCCATTAATAATGATGTGAGTATTAGTATATATAAGAAGTATTCAAAACTTTCTAAGCATCACTTGTTGCACACTGAAAACGAGAATTTGAAAACAAAATGAAGTATTTCTGTTGTTAATGGTGATGCCAATTTATTTCTGGCCAATATAAATATTCCAAATGTTCATTTTCACATTTTGATACTTTCTAAAAAACTGCATATTCATACTTTTTTCGTAGAACCTCTCGATTTCGATTTGCGTTCAAATGAACAATTTTTAACCAACTTACCAATCTCTCATATACATATTGTAATGAGGTGGCCAGGGCACTCATTACTTTCATTTGCGCCAAAAATAGTGTATTGGTATGAATGCGGGAAAATTGTTAGAAAGTATAAATGTTTGAGAAGTGAGTACGGAAAAGCGGTGGTCAACGTCGCCAATCAACAGCGGTGGTCATCGTTGGAATATCATAGAGAGTTCTGAAGTCGTCCGGATGTATGACGATGGTTGTAAACAAAATAATATGGACCAAAACACCATCAAGGTCATCTACATAAAAGTCCGAAGAGAATAAGCTAAAGTTTATTTGCTCATATGTGAGAAAAATAGCAGAATACGATAGTGAACCGGACTGCATCGCTCATCGAGTTACAGTATGGGGATCAGCGCCGTTGAGAGCCACAAATAATCGTCCTATGCCATGATCACATTGGGCATGAGAAAGACAACAACTTCTCTATGTAAACAATGTCACGCTGAAGGCTCAGGAAGGACAGAACCATCAGCCAATAGTAATCTGGAGTATATCCGAAATGATATCTCAACCAATTAATATACGACGACAGAAGAATGAAAAGACGATGGAAAGGGCAATCGAGGCTGAGAACGACGTTACCGTAATTTTGTATTGCACTTCCGACTTCACCGTTCAATCAGCACGTGTGTCAGGTGTACGTTTTTGTGTGCCACGGCGAGATCGCAACCGAAGGATGGAGTCGATAGAAATGGGAAGGTCATCGAACTGATTTAGTGAGTTAAGGCTAAACAGTCAGTGGACAGTCGATAAGATGAACACCCTAACAGACAACTTCGGAAGTTTCAACCAGCAACAGAGCACGCTTCCACACGCGGAGTCGGCAAGTCGAGTGTGTAGTGTGTGAGTATGGAAAGTATGGGTTATGTGAGTATGAAGTATGTTAAGAGTGAATTATGAAGAATGAATGCAATCATGTATTGAGTGAAATAATATGAAGTCAAAATCGAGTCTTGTAGACCCATTCGGTGAACGCCACGTGTGGAAAGACGAAAGTGGAGTCATTAGAAAATTAAATAAAGTCAAAAGAGTTGAATAGAGAGAAAATATTGTATTCGAACATATTGGTTTGGCCCTTAGAAAAGGTCGAACCAAAATCAAAATTATTGTAAACGTTTTATTATATCATATATTTTTCCATTTATAATCATTCCGGTCAATCAATAAATATTTCAAGTCATTTTCACAATAAATGAATGACTCGTCGAAATTATTCATATTAATATTATTCGAGCATGCAATATTATTTTCAGATCCGTGAAAATTTTCCCAGAATTCTTTAAGGTCAGTTTAACTGAGGTGGCATCCCTTGTAAAATAGTAAGTTGACGGAAACCCCGGAATAAAGAGTTAAATATCAGGATTCTAACCTTTTTGAGGAAAGGCGACCGTCACAATATACAAAACATCGTAACATCTTTCATATAAAGATGATGGAGGTCATCATACGACACATGAATGGCTTCCCAATTCAACATCCTGAGTCGAAATTTTGTTCCTACTTCAGACCTGCTGTTGCGGATTGAAATCATTCAATTATGAAGTTCATCAATATATGGCAGCACCTCTCAAGTTATGAGTTATTTTGCACTATTTTGTGTTCGATTTTTGAGTGGGTTGTCTATTGTACTATTCACTATAGCATTACAGTCACCTGTGCGTATGAATACAATAGACGCAGAAGTAACTAATCATCTACGCACACTTGTTGTGCATAGCACCAGATGCACAGTGACCAAATTGCATCAGCGCTCATGGTCATTGACGCATATTCAATCATACACGCATCAGCAGGAAGCTACTTACGCTTCCCGAGTCGGAATTCTGCTCCTACTTTAGACCTACATATAGCTCGTTTTGTAGAAACTGAAGGTATCATTGAGGATTTGAGCCATTTAATTTCAGTCCCTTTCAAGATCTCAAAATTGACAGATATTACCATTTCTTCCACTTTGAGGTTGTCACGTGGCGCTTTCCAGGCGCCACGCACAATATTTAGAAATTATCATTAATTTTTATTTTTCGGAAACAGCAGTAACTACAGCACACAAGGGATGCCACTCCCGCTCAAATAATAATTTAATAAATAAACCGGGAGAATTTATTTATATTATAAACCAAAAATGTTTCTTTATTTAATAATATGAAACTTCAATATATTTATTGAATTGACAATGAAATGAAATAATATTAAAGCAGTAATGAGAATGTTAATATAAAGAAAATAATAATACTGAGCGTCCACATTCCAATCTCATACGCTCCTCACACTCACAATAAATAATAATAAAGTGACTCGATATAACCCAAAAGTATATTCTTTTATATACGTGGACTCTTCGACCCAGTATACTATAAATTCGCAGCGACAATCTGATGAGTGTAGAGCGGAGCGGGGAAATACATGAAGACAATGTATTTGGGCACTCAACTCTATTTACTCTGTACACGGGGCGGGGGATCTACAGGGGCTCTCACATTCATTCTTTTCACTCTTTACATTCCTTCACTTCATCACATTCTTTCTTCCACCACTTCAGCCACTTCAGCTTCCTCAGCATCTTCAACACCATCAGCGATCTCAACAGCTTCAGCGACTCCATCTACTTCGGCACCTTCATCACCTTCAACTACCTCAGCTAAGTCAGCACATCAACAGCTACAGCGACTCCACCACCTCTACAACATCTTCTTACGACCAGGTTGACTGCCGATCGTCCACATCTCTTGTATGGCAGCGTTCTCAGCCATGTCGATGTCGCCACGTCAGGCTCCACGATTCTCCCGTCGTCTTGCCACGCGTTCCAGCGCACACTGGTTACACGCGCCTCGTACACACGTCCTCACTCAATGCAGCCCCGATTAACAATTTCGTTCGCCTCGTCCCAGGAATTATTGTAGAGATAGGTGCGTACGCACCTATTCCCTCTTTTGCTCGCATAATTGGCGTCGCCCGGACGAATTTCGTCACAAGGTATAACGAGTTTTGGATATTTACCTAATTTAGACCTCCAATGTCCTGTTCAGTTAATGCCTTCGTTATATATTTTTTTACATATATCACATGTATATGGAAGTTGCATGAGAAAAGGAAGAGATAGGTTATATTGTATTCTTTATCTATATTTTAGTGAACAATATATCGTAGTAAGTATGTATCCAAAATGAAGGTATAACTCTTGAACCTCATTAAGAAAAAATGAATAAATATATTTGTTCAATCAATATATTAATTATATCCAATAATTCATTAATCATTTGCAGTTCAATGTAGTAAAACTCCTTTTGGGACTGTGTGAATTGAAATTCATGAAACAAAAATATGTGACGATAAAAGAGATAGCTATGAATGTATATATAGGTTTTAGGCTGTGAGAGAATGAGATAGAGTGCGTTTCTATGTAGTTCCCTCATCCTTCGTCTCCTTTTCGTGGGATAATTCACAGTGCTCTGCGTCCCTACTAATCTACCGTCGTATACGGGCCCGTGGCTCGTACACGGACTCTACATACCATGGAGCAGTACGGACTATGAGCTTCTTTTCACGTCATGCGCAGTAGATATAATGAAATCATATAGTGCACGACTATACCTATATTAGACTATGATGTAGGTTGTAACGTTGCGTTTTCTAGGCGCCACGCACAATATTCAAAAATAAACAACAATCAACTATTTTCAGCAAGAACCACAGCAGCACACAAGGAATGCCACTCCTGTTCGAATAATAAGCTAATAAATGAACCAGGAGAATTAATCTATAGTATGAGACTCAAAATATTTATTTAATTGATAATGGAAATGAAATAATAATAAAAGAATAATAATGAGCGTCCACATTCCATTCTCACATACACTTTTCAACACTCACAGTAAATAATGGCGCGGCTCTATATAATTCAAAAAGAAATTCTTTCTTCCATGCGTGAATTTTTCGACCTAGTATACAATAAATTCGCAGCTACGACACAATTAAAATAGTATAGAGCCGAGCCGGGAAATGCATGGGGACAATGCATTAGGGCGCTCAACTCTATTTACCTTACACGCGCGATTGCGGATCTACAAGGGCTCTCACACGCATTCTTTTTACACTGCGTGCCTTCACCACACACTTTCTTCCACATCCTCAGCTACTCCAGCATCTTCAGCGACCTCAGTAGCTTCAGCACCTCCGCAACCTCAACATCTCCATCAACCTCAGCAGCTTCTTTAACTGACGAGCATCTGCTCCACGTCCTCCATATAATTAGCGCCACGTTCAGCTTGGCGACACTCTCATCGCCTCACTTACTACGTTGCTACGGCTTATTACACTGGCGTGGCATAGCTATGATCGACAGTTATTTCAGCAGCTTCTGCAACCTCAACAACCACTTCACACAACTAGGGTGACCGCAAATCATCTACATCATTGGTGAACGCTTACTCAGCCATGTCGATGCCGCCACGTCCAGCTCCATGACTCTTCCGTCGTCTTGCCACGCGCTCCAGCACACAACGGTTACACGCACTTCGTATACGTCTTCACTCGATGCAGCCCCGATTAACAGTGTCATTCACTTCGTCATTAGAATTATTGTAGATTTTGGTGCAAATGCACCTATCCCCTCTTTTCACACGCATAATTGGCGTCGCCCGCACGAATATCGTCCTAAGGTATACAATACTATACGATTTCTGGTATTTCCACTGCGCATGACGAAAAAAGGAGCTCTGCGCCCAACAGTGCCATGGAGATGTACATTATTTTTAGTTGGGTCGTAGTGACTATCACACACTTTCAATAATTTCTCCGTGTTGTGTAATGTTAACATTATTCATATATATTATAACGGCGACTTTTCCGAAGAAAAGCTAGAATCCGGTTTTATTCTTTCTCTTCCGGACTTACCGTCACAAAAAATATCACTTCAATATATTTTGCCCAAAACTAAGACAAAATATTCAAGGGATGCCACCCTAGTTGATAATTTTGAAGAAAAAATACCTAGATACAACTAGGGGATTCCTCTAGTTACTTGTTGATTGCTGAAATGCTGAAAAGAAATGAATAATAGGAATAATCTTGAAAAAAATAATTCAAATTCTTTGAAATGAATAATTCGGTCGAATACAGTTAAATTGATGGTAATTTATCTAATTAATAAGCAAAAGAAATTAATGAACAAAAAAGAAATTTAATATACAATCACCAAATGAACTTTTCCGGCTTGGATATCTGTTGCATTTTCATGCAATCAAATAAAAGAAAAATAATTATAAACTCAAATTGACCGCGCCATCAATCGTCAATCACATCACTGCAGGACGCCATACTTCATAGGCAGTACCTACGAAGCGGCGCTAACCTCACACTTCCTCTAGAATGCATCTAGTGCATTCTAGAAACTTCTAGAGGTGTGCCTCGTGGTGCCACGTGCCGCCATTAGTAATACAGAAATCAAAGCGGAAACATCGTGATACAACCTCCAAACTTTTTCACCTCAAATCAGTTACACACATCTTAGTTTTTTCACAAAGATTCATATGATCTAGAAGCTAGAAATTATGTGCAACCACATCAGTGAAAAATCAAAGAAATTCAATCAATTCATATAATTGGGAAGTCAACAAGATCCACGTCAACTCATCACGCTAACATCATTTACATCATCTCAACTCAACAAGAACTTCAAAATCACTTGCATTAAATTCAGCCAAATTCACGAAGGAATTTTTCACATACAAACACAAAATATATCCACATAATTATACATCACAACAAGGTTAAATCATTTTTCTAATTAAAATCATCATTTATACAACACATATTGATTGAATATACAAGTTGCAGACAAAAAACTTGAAACACTCAAATCATATCACCTGCGGCATAATATTGCAACACACATTATTATAAATTATATATCGACGATAATTCATACAATATCTTTCACAAACGTATTGAATTTTCGGTAATTATAAAAACTGTCTGATAATATTCAATAACAACTGATTATTGAAATTAACCGTTTGATAGTAGAAAATAAACGAATCAATAGAAGATATATTACGTTCTCAATATTAGCAATTCCGGCAAATAATGTAAAAATAAAATTATTAATGATAATTAACTGCAATTTCCAATAAATGATAACGAAACGAACAGTATGATCTTTTCTAAGGATCTTTTATTATTGCTGTTCCACTAACATCATTTTTTATAACGCGAACTTCACACAAACGATATCGCAGTGTCCCTTTTCGATATCCTCCAACTCTTTTTAATACTCGTGGAGTTTGTAATGGGTCTACAAATACTGATTTTTTCCTAATGAATAATCCAATGCTTATCAATAATAACTCAAAACTATCGACTCAGCTAAAGATATTGCTGCGCTGTTGAACTACTCAAAAAATATAAAAAGAACATGAACAAATATTAACGAAGAAATTGCCCAACAATGGCGTCACTCACCATTTACTATATTTCCAATATAACTTCTCCATGCATGCCGTATTCAACGTTACACAGCATTCATCAATTCGCACAAGTCTCCCTTGAAATATAATAAATCTTCCGGTACAATATTCTTACGTCGTCGTACAATATTTATATTGCAATAATTTTTCTTTCCAAATCATATTGTTCCTTCACACACATATAGCACAACCATACTCTATGATGGCTCAGAGCTAAGTGAAGCCGAAAATTTAGGCCCGAAATGGCCGGAGCCTCGGTTTTTACAGCGTCTTTTTCTTCTAGAGTATTCGGTCGTCTTATTTACTTTTTTTATGCGGCGTTGATTGGCTGGGACAATTTGAAATCAAATATCCGGATCTTTCATTGGCCGGTCGTTAACCCGACTCTACCAGGATGAAAATTATGAATTCATAATGATATATTGACTGCAATATTGAATTATGCAGGTTAAATCGTAATTATTCGGATAAATTCGGTAGTCTGGTGGCGCCAAGTCGATGTTTTCAGGCCCAACCGTATCATCACTCCCATAAGTGTCGCAATATGGCGTATTGTTGTTGTATGCCCATACTGAGTGCAGTGTTGGTGTTGTCCAAATTGGTTGATAGTGGTGTTATTACACAGTGATCATTGATTAATAATATTTACTCCGGATATTTCTTCTCCGTGAGTATTATTTTGAGATCACGGTAATTTCCCACCCATTACCCCGTGTGAAAATTTTACTAGGGATCTGTGAAGGGTCAAATTATTCATCCTTAATTAGTTTCGGGACCCAGTTGGGTAACATGTTGGGTCCCTATCGGGGATGGTCACACTTTTGAAATGAAGGCCTTTATCGAGCACTTACTCAGGGCCTTCAAAGTATTCCCGCTTAGCCCTAAATATGGCCCCGAAACCTCCCGACCTTGGCCCAGTTGCTTCCCGCGAACAGCTATATGCCATATGAATAAAAAATACCCATGAAAATGCAGGATCATTTAATAATTTTCATAATGCCCGATGAACAATAGTATTTATCATTGCCGAAGGGTTTAAATCAATTGATTTGGATATTAAAATGTTCTATTATATTATTTCAATTTTATAAACTTGACTCTCTTGAATAATCATTGAATTTATGGACTTAAATATATTATCGATATATTCTGAAAATATATACATATACATGATATGAAACTTTTACTTCACTGCCCAAGTCGAAATTTATTTCCTAATTTTATGCTTATAGAAGCTCTTTGAACATCATATGATACTCATAACTCCTACGTACTCCTTCTTTGCGCCTGCAAGTGGAACAAATGGAAATTTCTGCCACATTACAGGAATAAGAGAGGATCTAAATCACATTTTTACAGTAGGCACAAACTGTATTTAGATCCTCTTTTACTCCTGTAAGGTGGCAGAAATTTCCATTCCTTCCAATTGCAGGTGCAAAGAAGGAGCTCGTAGGAGTTAGGAGTATCATATGAGGTTAAAAAAGCTTTTATAAGCATCAAAGTAGGAAATAAATTTCAACTCGGGATGCATCAGAGCTCATATAAAAAAAAATATACAGGGTGTCCCAGAAAGAGTGACTTTCCTTTGGCAGTCAGACACCTGGCACTATTCTGAAGCATAATTTATTTGACTACTGCAAATTTGTTTGTTAGTTTTTGAATTATTAGTTAGTTAAGTGCAGCCAATCAGAGCGCGTCATTTTCGCGGTACAAAAGTGGAAGGGTTTTGTCAAAAAAAAGGGTTCTAAAATCGACTTCTGGTAAATATCTTGGAAGTCGGTATTACCTTAGGCCCTGCGGTCATTTTCGGACACTAGATGGGTCCTCTGCATTTTTCCAAATAAATTTTCTGACAAAATTTTCATCTCGTGAATGCCATGAGCATACCCAGTGTGCTGAATTTTTCTGCGCTCATGAATGTTGAAACATACTTCATACTGGCTATAATAATGTAGTTAGAAATTTATTTTTTTTAATGTTTTATTAGTATTTTTACAAACGTTATTTAATGAATTTTTTTATCGATTGCCTCATTTTTTAAGGAAATTATTTGGAATTATCAATACGTCAAATGGTATTTGGATTGTGTTTAACAACAGATACAGATTAGAATGATACAAAAATGAAAATTTTCATTTCTTCATTTCGACAAATATTATTTTACCAAAAATGTATTCACTTCCCTCTGGTCTTGCAAAGTATAATTGCTATAGAAAAGGGTAGAAATAATTTTACCCTCATTTAATGTAAGCGAAATTGTGCATGGGCATTATGATAGGTGTTTAAACGGTATTTGAAGTATGAAAATTTTAAAATCAGATTTATTTTTTATTTTAACAAATATGCCGAATTTTTGGGTGAAACGTGTTAATTACAACATGTAAATATTTCGTTCCACATAATTCATTGTCCGCGTAATAATCTATGCACGATTTAATTGTTTTCTACATTCTATAGCTGAATCGAATGCATTTTTGTTTGAATTATAACAATATTGAAGACTTATTGTGCGAAATTTATTTGAAGATAACATTATTTTTCATGTGGTATTTATTGATTCAACATTTCGATTTGGATTCAGGGTGAGCTATCATAAAAAAAAAGGGTCGACGCTACAACTACCTGAAATCCTAGTTGGTGGCATCAGATTATTTCCATTTTCTGCTAAGTGTAGAAAATTTCTGTTTAGTGTGAATATTTTCATTTGTTTAAACGATCTCCGTTAACGGCCGAAAGCTTTTCTGCATAAAATAAGTAAATATCGAAATTTCACATGATTTTCTTAGTAAATTTGCACTCCCTCCGTCTCATTTTGCGTGGTATTGTTATAAAAAAGGATATAAATTACATTACCCTCATTCAATATAAGCACAATTGTGCTACAGTTGAATTTTTTTAAAATTTTAAAAGACATGCTAAGTTTTTAAGTGAAACCTGTTAACTTCAACATGTGAACTTTTCTTTTCTCATCATTTTTCATCCGTGTAATCATTTGTTTATTATTTGATTCGTTTAAAACACTCTATAATTGAATCAAATGTATTTTTTTTAATTATAAGTATTTCGAAGACTTATTGTGCGAAATTTATTTGTAGAAAAGATTTTTTTTCGTGTGGTATATTCATTGATTCAACTTAACATTTCGTTTTGGATTTAGGGTGAGCTATCATAAAAAAAAAGGGTCGACGCTACAACTACCTGAAACTGTAGTTGGGGGCATCAGATTATTTCATTTTCTACTGCGTATGGAAAAAATATTTTTATTTTGAATAATTTCCATCAATGTTAGTACGCATTTATGAAGCATCATGAAAAAAAATTATATTGTTACATTCCCGTATTACAGTTGACACCGGTCATTTGATCCTTTTAGGATATTATGTTATTTTTTTTTTTGATTCTGATCCATTTGAAATTTATTCAATTTCATTTCAGCTACTTTAGTTTCTATTACAACAAAGTACTTGTTTATGTTTTAATAAATATGTTTAAATGTTATTTTTTGTCCATTTTAAAAAATTTTGTCTGTTTTGAAGATATGTTAAAAGTATTGTGGTGAAAGGAAAAACTCGGGTAAGGCTGGTACCCCAAGTCCGCTACCTGCATTTACTGTCAACTCGCTTTACTCTTTCCGTAAAGTAATTTTCGGTATAGACCAGTGAAATGTTTTCCATTTCAAATTATATTAATGATTATATTTATTATTCATACAACTGCAGACAACTATTGATGACTTTTGACTAATATCCAACTAGATATTATTCGATCAGTCTCGATTGGTACGCCATCGAAGCAACATAGCCTATGCATACAGTAGTGTATTACTAGTGAATTTAGTGAAATAACTGGTGTCAACATCAAATAATAATAAATAATTGGATTAATATGAATACTGTGTCCTACGACAGAGTACCGCCGTAAAATCCATAAAATCTGTGTAGAACTATTGAATCAAAGAATAAAAATCACAAGACACCGAGCCAAGTCCCCACGTGGGCAAGGCACAAACAATTAATAATGAATACTAAAAGGAAAATGGAAAAACCAGAGGCCGACTTATCCGACAGGGAATTAAAAAGAATGAGCAAAGCATTCGACAAAAAATTCAACGCGTCTACATACGCAATAATGTACGAACAAAAAGAAAAAAATGCACCTAAACCGAATTTAAACAGGGCCCGAAGCGGAAGTTCGTCATCCATAGCTTCGAACATGGAGACGGACGAGAGTGTATTCATACACCCTAATAAAACCAGAAGAATCAGCAACACTGGCGACAATGCGGTGAGCAGTGTAACCCAGAATAATAGGTGCTCAATACTAGACACAGAAGAGGGCGAAACAAGCAATGATAACATTTTGAGCGCCAAAAACTCAAATTCAAAATCCCCACCCATATACCTAAGAGACATGAATATCAAAGCCACCATCTCATTAATGAAAGAAAATAAAATCAACAAAGAGTGTTTCCAAATAAAACAAATTAATGATGACCTAATTAGCATCATTGCCAAAAATACCAACAATCATGAAGAAATTATTAATATGCTCATAATAAACAAGAAAAAATTCCACTCATACACACCCAAAAGCGAAAAAATAAAAACCCTAGTGTTGAAAGGCATTAGAGGTGGATATGATGAAAATGAAATCAAAGCAGAATTAGATGAACTGAACCTAAACGACGTAAAAATAACTAAGGTAAGCAAACTCCAATTCGACCGATCTAAACCTCACATATATCACTTTCTAGTACAACTCGACAAAGATAGCAACCCAGCGGGAATAGTTAAAACCGAGTATATATTGAACCAAAAAATAAAATGGGAAAGATTACGAAAAAAGCCAATCTTTCAATGCAAAAAATGCCAAAGGATTGGGCACGCTAGCTCAAACTGCCATCTAGACTTCAGATGTGTCAAATGTGCAGAAACCCACGAACCAGGAAAGTGCAAAATAAATAAAGTTGCAAATAAAGAAGCCGTAAAATGCGCTAATTGCGGCAAAACTGGCCACCCAGCCTCCTACAGGGGCTGTACATACATCGCAGAGGCTCTTAAAATTAAAAGAACTTATTCAAAAAATAAAAACATAATGATGCAAGAAAAAGTCAAAAGAATAGAAAGATTAATCGAACCAGGACTATCATATGCAAACATTCTAACAAACAAAAACCGATATGAAAATATAGCTCAACAAAAAAGAAATACAAATGAAGTCCAAAATATCACACCTAAGAGCAATCAAGATAACACATACAATACAGAAAAAGAAAAAGACGAAAATAACACAACGCTTAAAGCAATACAGCAACTACTAATTACCCTCAAACAGGAAATGGAAGAAAAATGAGAACAACTAAATAATAAAATAACTCAAAACTCAATCAGAATTGAGCAAATTATGAATAGCTTTGATAACTTACAGTATGAATAAGAAAAACAATAACAACAACAAAAATATATTAAACGGAAACAACGACAACAATAAAAATAACAGGCTTAAAATAGCCGCGATAAATCTAAACTCGATCAGCTCCATCAAAAGAAGAAATGACCTACAAAAATTCATAACAGATAATATAATCAATATCGCATTGATATCAGAATCCAAACTCAACTCCAAACATAAAGTCAGATTTATCGGACACAACATAATAAGAACGGACCGGAGCAATTCAACAAAAGGTGGGGGTACAGCCATCATCATCAACAATAGAATAAACTTCACTACCATATCTTATCCTAACTCAATAAAAAACAAAACAATAGAATATACAGCGATAAAAATCCAAATAAAAGCAAAGAAAACACTAATTATTGTCAGTATATATGCAGCACACACATCCAATAACTCGTTCCTTAAAGAGCTAGATGAGCTCTTCAAAGAGCACAAACTCAACGATGACAACATATACTATATCATTGCTGGAGATCTTAATGCCAGACATATAATCTGGGGCGATAATACCACCAACGATAGGGGCAGACAGCTCCAGCTCTGGAAAAACTACAATGATTTAAGATACAGAGTTGCAATATACCCGGGGGCAAAACCAACCTTCAAATCCTCGGGGTCATTTTTAGACTATTGCATAGCCGACAATAGAATAGAACTACTAAACACTCTTGATAAAAAACTCAAAACGCTACCATATGATAGTGATCATAACGCTATCACTTTCAACATAGACCCAGATACAATATTCCAGGGACTTGTGGAAACAACTACCTCTACACCACGATATAACTACAAAAAAACAAACTGGAAAAAATTCAATAAAACACTATGTGAAAAATTCAAGCTAGAAGATAAACTAGAAACTAACAGAAATCTCACGATTGAAGAAATAGACAAACACATCAATATCCTGGAACATCATATTAACAAAACAATCGAAGAAAATATCCCAAAAATCAAGCAAAATAAAGACAAATACTATCTAAAATACGAAAATAATATGATAAAGAAATTACACTCTAACAAAACACTCCTAATAAACAGGTTATATTATATCAAATATGACAGCAATATTAAACATAGCAGACAAGAGATAAACAGGATAAAAATAACAATTAAAAAGCTAAATGAAAAGTTGCACAAGGAATACACCAAAACAGTAACTGCCTACTGGAATGCGTTGAGCAAAAATATTAATTACAGGGACTCCAACAAATTCTTCCCTAATATAAACAAACTATTCAGACCGAGCAACAGAAATAATATAAAAAATCTGAAAATAGACATACACAAAAATGAATTTAACCTACATCTAAGTAAAAAATTGCCACAATTGATTATAAACAATGAAATCAACATAGATGATGATAAACTCAAAATTGAAATTATAGGAGAATACTTCGAGAGCATAAACTCAGCCAGATACACTAATGACAACTCAGTAACAAAAAGATTGGCTGATGAAAAAGCAAAAAAACTCAATACTCTAAAAGAAAATATAAGGAAGAATAAATCATTCTTCACCTCGTTCACAGACAACAACCCAGCACACGACCCAAGACAAGACATTGAAGAACCAAAATTCCTATACAACTACATCGAAATAGGAAATATAATAAGAAAATTGAAAAACAAAACATCGTCAGGCCCTGACAAAATACCTGCAATAGTAATAAAAAACCTTCCAATAGATATAATAAAAGAATACACAATAATATTCAATAACTCGTTCAACCAAGCGTACTACCCAAGAAGATGGAAGGAAGCTAAAGTGCTACCAATTCCAAAAAAGAACAAAAACCAGGAAGAACCCCAAAACTACAGGCCCATCAGTTTAACGTCGAATATAAGTAAAATATTTGAAAAACTGATTAAAGAACAAATACTAAAACATTCTGACCAACATAATATAATACCTAATAACCAGTATGGCTTCAAAAACAATCACTCCACCACACATGCTCTGCACAAATTCTCTTCAGACATAAACAACTACCTACATAAAGACCTAGCAATAGCCGCAATACTACTGGACCTAGAAAAAGCCTTTGATTCGGTGTGGAAAAATGGCTTACTGCTCAAATTAGACAAATACAAATTTCCAATGGGACTAATACTACTTATAATGGACATGATAGATAACAAAACATTTAGAACATGGGATGGTTCAAATCTTTCCAATAATATCTTCAAAATCACTGAAGGTCTTCAACAAGGCACAGTCACCTCCCCTATATTGTTCAATATATTTAACAGCGAAATAATCAACCTATATGGATTGAATGCCTCCGATAAACTACATTCCATCGCATATGCTGATGATTTAATTATCTATAAAGCAGATAAAGACATAGACAAAATTCAATCAACACTCCAAAGAACAATCGACAACATTACCGCATATTATTAGAACTGGAATCTTAAAATAAACCCATCTAAAAGTGAGCTAATATTCTTCAGAAAACCTGTGAAACAAATCAAATACTCTGCAATAAAAAAAATAAAAAATGTGTAAATCATAGCAGTGGATATTCACAATAACCAAACACTTACAATTCCAAAAAAAAATATGGTCAAATACTTAGGAGTCCACTTTGATCACCTATTCAGATTGAATAAACACCATCTGATACAAATATCAAAAGCAAAGGACACTTTCAAAAGCAACTCACGAATCTTCTACAACACCAACCTGGAAAATAAAGCAAAAATTATTTGCTACCAACTACTAGTACGCCCACTTCTTACATACGCAACGCCTATCCTATGGAACACTGGACCTACTATCATTGAAATGATGAGAAAATTCGAGAGAGGTTGCATCAGGGCCTGTCTAAGAGCACACAGAACACCAGAATCAAATTACAAAAAAAGAACAAAAAATGAAGTAATCTACAATAAAGCCAATATCCCACGTATTGATAATTTTATGTTAAAATTAACCAGAAGCTACTTTAGCAACATAGAAAAAACCAACAACACATCTATCAAGAACCTAATGGAAACCAATGATGAACTAACCAACGAGATGATGCTCAGCGGATATCTACCTCCTGAAGCATTCACTCACTGCGACAAAATAGGGGTCATACAAGACCATAACAACGTACCAATTATATACCATAAGAAAAGACACTCAACGAATAAGAAGATAAATTCAAATCTAGAAGAGTACAATTACAACTTATTAACATACTCTATAGCAATACCTAACAGAGACAAAAATGATATGGATAGACTGACAAACAAATACAAGTGGCTACACAACGATGCAAAGCATCTCGATGAGCTCAGAAGAAGAACTAAGAAAAAATAAAATCAGCAAGCAGAATAACACTCCAAATGCCAAGTCAAAAAATGTCAAACACTAAAGTTAAAAATGTAAATAGGTAGGATGGAAGCCGAATTGTGACTGCAATCTTAACGATCTCTCGCATCAGCATACACCCTCAAATCTGTATATATTTCTAATATTAAGATCTTAGAACTAACATCCTTCCCATAACCTATCCCTCATCGCTAACTCCCACCTTAGATTATTTCATAAAATATACGATTGTTAGATGATTTTTCAAGTATCATTGATCATTTTTGCATCTGTAACTTAAGACTCTGCATAGTTAATTAAAAATAACTAATACAAATAAAAAGCTAAAGACTGGACAAAAATATACAAACTCAGGTATAAAAGAAAGACACTTAAATAGAACTATGTAATTAACATAGCCATTAAGTATTAATTTTTGAGGACAAATAGCATTGTAAGTAAGCTTAACTATTGTAATCATATATAGTAAAAATGACAAATAAACTTCCTTTTTAAAACTAAAAAAAAAGATATTATTCGATTTTTACTAAAAAGATGTGAAGAATAAATTATTCTTGATAATTTTCAATTTCTTTGAAAATTATTAATACATATAAATAAATAAGTCTAATTATACATAATTAAATTAAAAGAAGCAAAAAAAAAAAAAATTTGGTTGCGTTTGAATTAAGAAGTCAAATTTTTATTAATCTCAATTCCGTGCGGTTTGTAAAAGACTGACCCAATAGTGTTGATGGCCGATTTTGTATGCAAATTGTTGTTTAGATGTATTATTAAATATTTGGTTCCCAATTATTCAATAACTGCTGTGTATTAATGACAAAACGGAATATGCCGATTTTAAAATCATATGTTCATTTAGATCTTCCTCATGTAAGGTACGTGCGGGTAATAAGGCCTACCTAAGGGATATTTTCAATAATATGAAAAATGTCCAAATTAATCATTAAGGTTTATTATTAATCATTATTTGAATACATTTTTTATAAAATGTAAATAATAAATTGTAATTTTTATTATAAACAACAAAAAATTAATCATTTGTATCATTTAGGCCTTATTACCAGACAGGCCTTATTATCCGCGGGTACCTTAATTAAACTCCTTCTAAATATTTGATGACTCGATCAGAAGCGTGCTTGTATAAAATAAGAAAATATTGAAACTTTGTGTGATTTTCTTAGTTAAAATGCACTTCACTTCCCTCTGGTCTTGCATGATATTGCTATTGAGACCGTGCAGCCGGTGGAGAGGATTGAACAAACGATCGTGCGTGGAAAAATTTTGAACTTTTGATTGTGACAGCACATTGCCATTCAATTTTCAATACGTTTCTAATGCAGACGTACAACAAACATGAGCTCTCGGAAATGTTGTGTTCTACATTGTTGAAATGCAACAAAAAGTAGTCTGTATCAATTTTATTATTTTCCTATAGCCCAGCATAAATTAATTCAAAGGGCAAAGTGGATTGTTATTTGCACCGCAATATTTTGACTTTGCTTAGCCTAAACATTAGATTTAGCACAGAAATGTCATGATACTTGTCACAGTCATTTGTTTTTTTGAATTCATCCGCCGGTTGGAGGCTATGTTTATGCTTTCCACTACACCTCTTAGCTGATACAGTTACGGAAAGTGTTAAAATTGAACACCATTTTTGCACGGTCCCAGTAAAAAAAGAATAGAAATAATTTTGTCCTCATTCAATATAAGTATAATTGTGTCCTGGGCATTATAAGAGGTGCCTGGACGGTGTTTGAAATATACAAACGCTACAATGAATTTATCCAAAATTTTGAAAGACATGCTACGTTTTTAGGTAAAACTAAAATGTTTCACTTTTACTTTTGAACAAAAACTTTTGAACAAAAGTTCAAAATTTTAACTGCAATATGTGAATATTTCGTTTCACATTATTTTTTATACGCGTAATCAACTATGACTGATTAAATTTTTTTGAACACTCTATTATTTGATCAAATGCATTTTTGTTTGAATTATAAGAACTTCGAAGACTCGTGCGAATTTTTTTTTTCATGTAGTTTTTATTAATCCAACATTTCGATTTGTATTCAGGTTAAGCTATCATAAAAAAAAAGGGTCGACGTCCCAACTACCTGAAATTGTAGTTGGTGACAACAAATTATTTCCATTTTCTACTGCGTGTGGAAGAAATTTTTTAATTTTTTGAAATAATCTCCATTATGGTTGGTACGTTTTTATTAAGTGAGATTAAAAATATTAATATTTGTTTATTCACATATCATGGTTGACACCGATCATTGAATAATTGGTATAGGAAATTATCAAATTTTTTTGACTCCAGATCTACTTAAAATTTATTCGATTTCATTTCAGCTACTTTAGTTTCTTACATCGGGTGCATTCACGTTGGGCGCCTACACGCTTTGAGCGCTCATTTTTCATACCAGTCCAATGCTAAAAATGACATTTAATCGCGCTCAAAGCGTGTAAGCGCCCAACGTGAATGCACCCATCGGAATGTTTATTAACGTCTTCGTTACTATGTTTAACTGTTATTTTGTATTCGATATAATGTGTGTTTATTTCGAAGGTATTTTAAAAGTATTGTAGTGAAAGGAAAAACTCAGGTCAGGTTGGTACCCCAAGCCGTCTACCTGCGTTCACTGTCAACTCGCTTTACTTTTTCCGTAAATAAAAGTTATGTTTGGTTAGGACTAATGAAATCATTTCTATTTGAAATTCTATTGATAATTATTTTTGTTTATTATACAACTGACAACAAAAGATGACTATTCACTAATTTCCTACATGATATTATTTTATTTTTTGCTGGAAGACATGTAAAAAATAAATTGTTCATGATAATTTCCAATTTGTTTGAAAATTAAAAAAACATAAACAAATAATAAAAAATTATATCGAGTACAAAGACAGAGAAAGACAAAAGTGAGAAAATAACTTCAATGTCTTTGATTCACTAATTTTTAATTGAGAAGAAGTCAAATTTTGTTTCGTACCAACCCTTCGCGGTTTGTTAAAGGATGTCATAATATGTGTTGCACACTCCGTATGCAAAATGTTGTTTTGATGTTTTATCATAAAAACCTTTTTTTGTTCACAATTATTCGGTTATCACTGAGTATTCATATATGTCAAAATGAAACATATCATTTTCAAATTCACCTGTGAATTCTGATTATCCCGATATGATTGAACTTATTTTAAATATTTGACAATTCGACCAACAGGGTTGTTGGTATGATAAAAGACAATATCAAAATTTTTATTGCAATATTTTCATCAGACTTAATTTCCACGAAAGTTGGCACTGCACGTTTTACAATTGTGATTTGCAAATCTTATGTTTTCATGCACGTGTAATTTCATTTCCATGACGATTATTGCAGGTCAACTCCATGTTTAAAATAATTAATTTTTCTTTTGCTAAAGATCAACGTATAATATATTTGACTTTATTTTAGCCACTTTACTGCTTCGAAACTATGCGCTAGTCAATGTTTTGATCAATTCGCATTATATTTGTTTCATGTAGGATATGAATTTTGTCTTTCACAAAAGTATCATAAAAATATTGTGGAAAAGGGAAAGAGTCAGGTAAGGTCAGTACCCTCGAGTCGATTACCTGCACTCACTATTTTTTCGCTTTCTTTTCTCTGTACAATAATTATTGATAATGACCAGAGAAATCTTTTATATTTGGGATTACATCAATAATTATATTTAGTTTCTATACAACTAAATATACTATATTATATTGTCTTTCGAAGGGTACATTGAAGAACAAGCAAATTAGTGGTAAAAAAGTTATGATAATAACAATCAAGACATGATGAAATCGATAAAAAATTATATCGAGTATTACGACAGAGAAAGTTAAAGAAAATGCTTTCAATGTCTTTGATAAACTAATTTTTAGTTGACTACTACATGAAATATGGTTTTGTCGATGTGTTTTAGAGGTTAAATTTCATTTCACCACTTACTCAATTTCGATTGAATATTTTCATTTTTGCTCACTGCGTTACTTACGCTCCAAAATATTCAATAATTTCCAATCTAATGGAGATTTTACTGTTCTTGAAAAAGGATTATGTATATTGTTAGGAGGATAGAGAACAAATTAATGCACTAATTTAATGTCAATTTAAATCAATTTGACGTGGGACTCGAGCATAGGAAAAACTATTCAAAAAATTTAATTGTTATTTTCTTTCATTTTTTTGTTTAAACAAATGACTATACGTTAGTCAATGTTCTGATTAATTTGCATTATTATTCTTTCAAATATGATATAAATTTTGCCTTTCTCAAAAGTATGATAAAAATGATGTGGGGAAGGGAAAAAGTCAGGTAAGGTCAGCACCCTCGAGTCGATTACCTGCACTTACTATCTTTTAGCTTTACTTTCTCTGTACAATAATTATTTGTAGTGACCAGTGAAATCTTTCATATTTGGGATTACGTTAACAATTGTTGTCAGTTGTCAAAACCAAATTGCATTTGGTTTCTATACAACTGATAACAATTCATGACTTATGACTAATATTCAATTGGTTATAAGTTAATTTTTGCTGGGAGAGGTTTTTAAACCATGAACACCCTACTTTTTGAAGTAAACTGCTCATGGCAATTTTCGATGAGTCTTTTACTTGAAAATACCAAGGGTTACTGTATGAATGACATATTGTTTTAAATTACCTCCACAACAACATACGGACATATATCCAAATAAAATATAAATGGTAAATATTTTCTACTGCTGCACTAGTCGATTTTAACGACAAATTATTGATGAAAGTAGTAACGTTATGTCATAAAATTTACAATTTTTTAGTCCATTCGAGTTATAGAACTATCATCAATGATGAATCTTACTTGATATTCAACAAACATATGAATTGTTGAAGATTTTTCCAATGACCATAGTTAAAAAATTTCATAGTGCTCAATATAATCTTTCACAATTGAATAATTCCCATAATGTCATGTTCTCTACTTATAATTTCATTGCTTAATATTTTTCTAAACAAAAATATTTCATTCATGTTATTTTCAGTGAAATGTAAGCTGGTTGTTGCTTTATGCTTGCCAAAAGTGATTAAAGCAAGTAAAATTTTACGGTGTGCAATATTTTTTTATTGCTTTAATCCTTAAGGCCAGCAAAGGCTACTGGTGTCATAAATAAAAGGACAGTAGTCTTCATATCTCCATTTGAAATTGGCACAATAATGTTAACAACATTCTGTAGTGAGTGCTTGGGTGATGGTTATGAATCGATTGAAAACAAATTATTTAACCTTCATTCCATTTTTGATTTCATTGTGGGTGGATAGTTTTTTCCATTAACGTGATTTGTACAACTAACTCGTTATTAATTTATGAGTAATTTTCATGGAAGAACATTTTGTGTCGATTCTCATGTTATCATGGTCAATCATGTTCAGTGACTCAATTTTTTGAGATTCTTGAACTACCATTGCTGAATTCAAATTAAAGTCAACATTCCAAGTCGTGAATACTCTATCAATGATAAATAGGTGATTGCTATTGCTCCTGTCGCGTTCAATGACAGTAGATTATCGCAGTACATGGACAGACGCAGTAGAGACATGACGACATAACATCTTTCTTCTTTTCAGTCAATTTATGTTTTTGAATATATCATTGATAAAAAATCGCGTGAACACTCAAACATGACATTCCATTACAGCGACAACATGTAACAGCTGATGGTGGCATTGAACCAGCGACGCAGAGAAGTTTCAATTTTTATGGTCAAAAATCATTAGACCATCTTACAATTGTTATAAAAAATTACATTGACATTGGATAGTAGCTGACACTTTTTTCTGTAAAAGTATAATTTATTAATGTTTCATAGCTTTTCAGATATTTATCAATTTTTGACGAAATGAGTCTTTTCACTTGGAGATAAGCTTTTGAAAGCGATGTGAAAGATATTTTCACAATGCGATCTGGACAATTTACGTGAAGTATGGCTCACGAACATTAATATAGGTATGCATTATCTTCATTTAAATTATAACAAATGATTTTTATCACAGTTCACACTCTTTATTCACATTATTAAACAGTTTTCCTTATTAATTTTATTTGGTTATATGAAAAATTATCAACAACCATTGTCAACATTAAATATACCACAATTATCAATTATTTTAATTAAGATAATTAAAACTGTTTTGGTAAATTTTGATCAATGGAGTCAAATCAATTTTTAATATGGATCAATTGATTTTTTCAAATAAATACCTTAAAAATAATTGTTACATATAAAAAAAACTCCAATATTTTATTTGTTTGTTGTAAAGTAATTAACAACTATTGTCGATATTTGTTATCGAATCTTTGTTTATAACATGTGTCACAGATTCTGGTATGGGTTATCATAAAAAGGGATGAAGCGGCCCAAACCGAAATCGTCGTTGGTAAAATTTTCTTGAAAGTACCATGTTATTATTATTTTCTTTTATTTCCATGGGAAATAATCATTTTTCGGTTTTTGGAATACACTACTGGTCGGCCAGGTCAGCAATGAACTGATGAAATTACATTTTATTTCGTTGGTAGAATAATAATTCTATTGTGTATAATGTACATCGTACTTCTATTTTTATGACAACATTTTTTTTCCTCAGGATCTTTGTGTAAAGACTTTTCATATCCTCAAAAAATTTTGTCTCATGTACCCACAGTAAATTTTTTTGGCGACACCATATGTTCTGTACCACCCTTACATTTATTGGGGTTGGAGTGGAATTTTTCCAACTCAGGAATATTTTCAAAATGTTGTATCGCCAAGTAACTTTTCTTGGTGAATCCTCAGTCTAGAACTTGTTCTGAAAGTGTATAAACCCAAAATAAGAAGTATCAAATCAACGAATTTCTCGATTATTCCACGATTTTTTTACAATTCAAATTTTATTTTTCTTTTTTTTTTTTTTTTTTTCTCAATTTTTCAATATATTTTTTCATTTTTTTGTGTGTTTTTTCAAATTTTATTTTCAATTTTTCATTAGCTTTCAGTTTTTTTTTTCAGTTTTGTGTGTTTTTTTTCCTAGAAAATAAGTGTTTTTGCGTGTTTTTCAAATATTTTTTACCGCTTATTTTTCATTAGCTATTAGTTTATTTGTGTGCATTATTTCTTTCTTAGATTTTTAGTTTTTTCGTGTGCTTTTTTATATATTTTTCATTATCAATTTTTCTATTATTATTATATTTTATTTTGTGTGTTTTTATTTTATTCATTTGTATATCATAGTTAGTTTTACGGTTTTGTCGACTTTTGCATTTTTTTTTGGTTTTTTTTTATTGTGTGATTGATACTGACAATTGTGACGACCTAGGTCGCACACGAACAGTATAATTCCCATGGCTAGTTGGTGCCCGTGAAATAATGCACGGGTGCCGGCGACGCTACTGGGGAACACGTCCATTTATTTTTATTTTATATTTATTCGGAAAAAAAAATATATATATACGAGTCGGGATCGAACCCGCGCTCGTAGAAGTCCGAACAACCGTCCGACCGGGTGGGGGAACCAGAGAGTCCCACCACCACACCAGTACCGAGAATCTCCCACTGTACGCCGCAAGGCAGTGGGAGATGCGCCGTCCGCTTTTGCGCAACGAACACCGCGGAGTGGGAGAGGCCCGCCGCGGCTACATAAGCCACCGCACGAGCTCGTAGAGCACAGTCTACGTCGAACGCTCAGTACGAGCAACACCAGTCCAGTGACCAGTATCCAGAAGGAATCAACGTGGGAAAATAGTTCTTTTAAGAGCTCCATCGCCGATTCATCCAATAGTTCTTTTCAGAACTCTAAAACCAATAGCTCTTTTGAGAGCTGAATTTCATCGCTTACGCCGAACAGCTCTTCTCAGAGCTTAAAACCAGCAGTTCTTTTAAGAACTATAGTTTCATCGATTTCACAGTGAGGACGCCGTATTCTCACGTGATCCCGTACCTTCCCGTATCCGCCACGTGTTCGCTGACCGCAGTAGACGGCAGCACGTGTACCCATACGACTCTGACAGCTGGCACTAAGCTGAGGAATCGTTCCTGTTTCCTACCGAGATACCTTTTGCTCGCAGTAGGCGAAGGTATCCTTCCGTCCTTATCCAGGGTGTCGACAGCTGGCACTAAGCTGAAGCACTTTTGCCCGTCCTAATATTCCTGCCCGTGGCACCGACAGCTGGCTCTAAGCTGAGGTGTCCTTGTCCTCTTTCCCGCGAACGACCGCATCGCATCGAAGCAAATATTGTACGCGTATCGGGCTCCGAACTCATTGTATCGCGTGAGAAATTATTACGTCGAGAACAGCGCACGAATTGTCGGGAACAAATTGTATTGTACGAACCAGGATTGCATTGTGAAAGAGTAAATAAAAGTATTCTGGTAGAATTCGAAACGAATCCAGTAAATTTGTCAACGTTTCTTTCACCCTCACCCAGTCACGAACCCTGGAAGTCGGCTGAGTCTAAGTGGCATTATCACCGAAGGTATCTGTCAACCGACAGTCAGACGGAAGAACGTTACACAATGGCGGGATATACACCTCAAGAGTATTCCGAGATGATTAAATTGTATTGCCAGAATGGTTGCGTGGCTGCAATAGCAGTGCGGGCTTATGCAGAAGCAAACTACAATGCACCTGCGAAGCCCACGGGAAAGACGATTCAGCGGGCTTGGATGAGGCTGGTCGAGACGGGATCAGTGATGCCCAATAAAAAAGAGTGTGGGGTCCGCGCGACAGTGTTGACCGCGGATTGTGAAGATGCTGTTCTGGACCGCTTTCAACGGGACGGAACGCGCAGCATCCGTGATGTAGCCCGGGAGCTTCGTGTCTCCAAATCTTCTGTACACCGTGTGTTGAAGAGAGAAAAAATGCACGCTTTTCACTACTCGCGCGTGCAAGAGCTCGAAGACGGAGATCGTGCACGGCGAGTAGAGTTTTGCCAATGGTTATTGGGCGAAGAGGCACGGGCTCCTGGGTTCGTGAAGAACATCTTGTTCACGGATGAGACGACGTTCCAGAGGAATGGATTCTTCAATCAGAGGAACGACCATTATTGGAGTGTGGAGAATCCATTCCTCGTCAACGACCAGAAGAGCGTCCACAGACGCTTTAAGAAAAATATTTGGGCAGGCATGATTGGCGATAAAGTAGTAAGTAAATAGAAGCAAATGATTTGACACAAACAAATGATCTGTATATGAATAATTTCCAAAATTTTTACAGGTTGGGCCCCACCCTTTACCATCAGCTCTAGATACCGCGCTGTACCACCGGTTTCTGACTCACCGTTTGCAAGGATTATGCACACATGCAAGAGTTCAAGAGGTCACATTTACAGACATAATGTGGTTCCAGCAAGACGGTGCTCCAACACACACAAGCGTGGCGTGCACAACGTACCTGCGCAGAAAATTTCCTGGAAGACTGATTAGCAAAAGAGGCAACATCAATTGGCCCCCACGATCTCCGGATCTTAATCCGTTAGACTTTTTTTTGTAGGGGTATATCAAATAAATTGTGTACGAGTCGCCTGCGGAAAATGAGGCAGAACTGGCCCACAAAATCTCCCAGGCATTCCGTCAAATCTCGCCGCAGATGTGTGCCAGGAGCACCGACAGCCTCTTGAAACGAGCACGTGCCTGCCTCACTCAAAACGGTGGACATTTTGAGCACCTTCTCCATATGTAGTGAGTAAACAAACTGTACAAATATAGGATATTGAGACTTGCATTGTCGATATGATCTGTATATTTTTTTGTATTCCAGTTGAACAAAACTGACAGTCTTCAATACAAGCCTGACTGAAGCATCAATCATATTCCGAAAACGGGAAAATGAACATTTCCCCATGGAAACGAAATAAAAAGTCAATAATGTTGACGTCATGAAAATTCTGCACACGATGATTTCGGCTTGAGTCGCTACAGTCCTTTGTACAATACAGAAGCCCATACCAGAAGCAATTACTAATTTTAGGAAAAAGGAATTGCAAATATTGAAAAAAAAGGTATTGAATAGTTCTGATATATGAAAAAACTGATTTTTTTTGTCATAATTGACAATTTTGTTACATTTTTCAGAAGATATGGATACACCATTTGCGAAATAATTGTAGAAAGTTGCCATGAACATTTTACTTGGAAAAGTAAACTGTTCAAGAGTGAAAATTAACTTTTAACTAATTGAATATAAGTCAAAAGTCATTTATTGTTGCCAATTGAATGGGAAATAAATCATGTTATTAATGTAATTCCAAATATAAAAGAATTCATAAGTTACTACCAATAATTATTATATGAAGGAAATAAAGCATGAAGATAGTGAGTGCAGGTAAACGACCCGAGGGTACCGACCTTACCTGACTCTTTTCTTTTATCATAATATTTTTGAAATACTTTAAAGAAAGAACAAAATTCATGTTACACATGAAACAAATAATGTATATTGATCAAAACATTGACTAACGCATAGTTATAATGAAATCAAGTGGCTAAAATGAAGTCAAATATATTATACGTTGATAATTATAAAAAAAAAAATTAATTAAATTAAACAAAAAGTTGAAGATCTCCAATAACCATCATCGAAAGGAAATTATGTATGCATGAAAAAAAATTAGACCCTTTTTGTATAATATCTTACTCTTGGTTCCAAAATTGAAATATTGAATCTATAAATATTGTATGAAAATTAATCTTATCCGTAAACAAACTTTACAGAATATTTTGTATGTTCAGCATTCAAATAAAACTGTCATAACGATTTAATCGATGATCAAAAATAATTTCAAAAATATTTGATATTTCTCAACAGTGATACAGTCAATTGTACTAATCGATCACCAAAGAATTCAAACATAACTTGTGCCTGAAAAAATATTAATTATTTAGTGACACACAATTATTATACCCTTGCCAATGTTGACGAATTATTCCCAATAAAAATATCATTCCCACCTATTAATATTTCCAAATAATGTGGCAGTACCACTTTCAATCTTAGTTGCCATTAGCCAGTTTGCCAAGAAATCAAGCTCAGAATTGAAAATCAGAAAATAAATCGAGTGTTTGAATAAAATTTGGAAAATCACAAAAAATAACGGTATTTTCTTATTTAATACAAACAATCATCTGGCTCGAATAAACAAATATTTAAAAAGAGTTCAATCATATCAGATAATTTCCTAAAAGAATTAAATGATCAGTGTCAACCATGATGTATGGATAAACAAATATTATCATTTTTAATCTCACTTAATAAATATGTGCGAACGTTAATATAGAGATTATTTATAAATAATAAAAAAATATTTCATCTCCGCGCAGTAGAAAATGGAAATAATCAGATGTTACCAACTACTTTTTCAGGTAGTTGACCCTTTTTTTTTATGATAGCTCACCTCAAATCCAAATCCAAATGTTGAATTAATAAATATTACATGAAAAAGAAATTTCGCACAAATCGTCGATATTGTTCTAATTCAACCAAAACTACATTTTATTAAGTTATAGAGTGTTTCCAAAAAATTTGATCACATATAGATAATTACACGTATAAAAAAATATGTGAAACGAAATGTTCACATGTTGCAGTTGAAGTGTTTCACCTAAAACCTTAGCATGTCTTTCAAAATTTCAAATAAATTGATTGTAGGGTTTGTTCACTACAAACACCGTCCAGGCACCTTTTATAATGCCCATAACACAATTGTGCTTATATTGAATGAGGGCAAAGTTATTTCTATTCCTTTTTTATATCAATACCATGCAAGACCAGAGAGAAGTCAAGTGCATTTTCACTAAGAAAATCACACAAAGGATCGATATTTAATAATTTCATACAAGCCCGTTTTCAGAAGCGTACTTGTATTTCATAACTCGATCAGTCGATGGTAACTTTAGGAAATGCTGTTGAGCGAGGCGTGAGCATGAAAGAACAATCCAAACAATTCAATTGTTAATATCACCAATTTTTTTGATAACAATTTTCTTATTTTTGAATACACTTAGAAATTAAACAATATAATATAATTGAGAATGAAAAGAAAAAAAATTCAATTAGATTAATAGACCTAAAGATAATGAATACAGAGTACACGAAAATTACAAGGAATGCATCAAATTATGAAAATTAATTTTTAGACAATATCGCAAAAAAGTTTTTCTCAGCAAAATCTTGAAATACTTGTCGATTAATTTTATGCATATAATTTATGAAAAAAAATTTCAAACGTACGATTTGCAAATGTCGAGGTCAAAATTGTGTGAACAGTTTGTAAACAAATGATCCTATTGTGCCTATAAACAATTACTTTTTTTTCGTTTTTTCAAAAATTGTAGTAGCTTTCACCAGCCACGATGAATCAAGTTCTTAAAACAAATAACATATTCCTTGAAAAAAAATATTCATCCAATTAAATAATCCGTAATGTCCGATAGACTTATTTGTTCATATGTATTTTTAATTTTTAAATAAATTGAAAATGATCATGAACAATTCATTCTTTACATGTCTTCCAGCAAAAATCGACTAATATCATGTTGAATATTAGTGGAAACTCATCAATTGTTGTAAGTTGTATAATAGACAAAAACCTTACATGAGGAAGATCTAAATGAACATATGATTTTAAAATCGGCATATTTCGTTATGTCATAAATACACAGCAGTTATTGAATAATTGGGAACCAAATATTTAATAATACATCTAAACAACAATTTGCATACAAAATCGGCCATCAACACTATTGGGTCAGTCTTTTACACACCGCACGGAATTGAGATTAATAAAAATTTGACTTCTTAATTCAAACGCAACCAAATCTTTTTTTTTGCTTCTTTTAATTTAATTATGTATAATTAGACTTATTTATTTATATGTATTAATAATTTTCAAAGAAATTGAAAATTATCAAGAATAATTTATTCTTCACATCTTTTTAGCAAAAATCGAATAATATCTAGTTGGATATTAGTCAAAAGTCATCAATAGTTGTCTGCAGTTGTATGAATAATAAATATAATCATTAATATAATTTGAAATGGAAAACACTTCACTGGTCTATACCGAAAATTACTTTACGGAAAGAGTAAAGCGAGTTGACAGTAAATGCAGGTAGCGGACTTGGGGTACCAGCCTTACCCGAGTTTTTCCTTTCACCACAATACTTTTAAAATATCCTCAAAACAGACAAAATTTTTTAAAATGGACAAAAAATAACATTTAAACATATTTATTAAGACATAAACAAGTACTTTGTTGTAATAGAAACTAAAGTAGCTGAAATGAAATTGAATAAATTTCAAATGGATCAGAATCAAAAAAAAAATTACATAATATCCTAAAAGGATCAAATGACCGGTGTCAACTGTAATACGGGAATGTAACAATATAATTTTTTTCATGATGCTTCATAATTGCGTACTAACATTGATGGAAATTATTCAAAATAAAAATATTTTTTCCATACGCAGTAGAAAATGAAATAATCTGATGCCCCCAACTACAGTTTCAGGTAGTTGTAGCGTCGACCCTTTTTTTTATGATAGCTCACCCTAAATCCAAACCGGAATGTTAAGTTGAATCAATGAATATACCACACGAAAAAAAATCTTTTCTACAAATAAATTTCGCACAATAAGTCTTCGAAATACTTATAATTAAAAAAAATACATTTGATTCAATTATAGAGTGTTTTAAACGAATCAAATAATAAACAAATGATTACACGGATGAAAAATGATGAGAAAAGAAAAGTTCACATGTTGAAGTTAACAGGTTTCACTTAAAAACTTAGCATGTCTTTTAAAATTTTTTAAAAATTTAACTGTAGCACAATTGTGCTTATATTGAATGAGGGTAATGTAATTTATATCCTTTTTTATAACAATACCACGCAAAATGAGACGGAGGGAGTGCAAATTTACTAAAAAAATCATGTGAAATTTCGATATTTTCTTATTTTATACAGAAAAGCTTTCGGCCGTTAACGGAGATCATTTAAACAAATGAAAATATTCACACTAAACAGAAATTTTCTACACTTAGCAGAAAATGGAAATAATCTGATGCCACCAACTAGGATTTCAGGTAGTTGTAGCGTCGACCCTTTTTTTTTTATGATAGCTCACCCTGAATCCAAATCGAAATGTTGAATCAATAAATACCACATGAAAAATAATGTTATCTTCAAATAAATTTCGCACAATAAGTCTTCAATATTGTTATAATTCAAACAAAAATGCATTCGATTCAGCTATAGAATGTAGAAAACAATTAAATCGTGCATAGATTATTACGCGGACAATGAATTATGTGGAACGAAATATTTACATGTTGTAATTAACACGTTTCACCCAAAAATTCGGCATATTTGTTAAAATAAAAAATAAATCTGATTTTAAAATTTTCATACTTCAAATACCGTTTAAACACCTATCATAATGCCCATGCACAATTTCGCTTACATTAAATGAGGGTAAAATTATTTCTACCCTTTTCTATAGCAATTATACTTTGCAAGACCAGAGGGAAGTGAATACATTTTTGGTAAAATAATATTTGTCGAAATGAAGAAATGAAAATTTTCAATTTTGTATCATTCTAATCTGTATCTGTTGTTAAACACAATCCAAATACCATTTGACGTATTGATAATTCCAAATAATTTCCTTAAAAAATGAGGCAATCGATAAAAAAAATTCATTAAATAACGTTTGTAAAAATACTAATAAAATATTGAAAAAAATAAATTTCGAACTACATTATTATAGCCAGTATGAAGTATGTTTCAACATTCATGAGCGCAGAAAAATTCAGCCATCAGTTTTTTCAATGAAACGTAGGTTAGCTTCATAATGTCGTCTAAAAATGTAAATTATTCCGGTTAGTGTTAGTTGAGAACGTTTTTTTGAATATATGAACGTCGTCATAATGTATTCTCACATTCTGAAAGATAACTTTCTTCAAGACCATGAGACCCTCTAGCTGTGATCATTCTGTTACAATTACTTCTGACCGTGGCTGAATGCGGTATCAACAAAGACGGGACATTCCCTTGTGGAATTTCTTTATCTTTCCTCTGTTCGTATTCGAAGTGCCTATTTTCACGTAAATCAGCGACAGTCTCAACAGTACTAGAACCTTGATGAGCATCAAGAATGTTTGTCGGTGTTTCCCACAATCGACGGGCAGAACTTTGAATCAGTTTACTCTTTGATGACTGTGCCAAATCGGTTTTCACTTCAGTTTCAGATTTCTTGTAATTTTTTTGTGATAACGATAATCCTTTGTCCAATTTTTTAGATTTTTTCATATTCTTGGCTTCTTTGGAACGACCTTTTTTTCGTTTATTGATTTTGGCTGGATAAAAATATTCAGAATCCGTGGTCATATCGTTAGAACAAGCTGAAAATTCAATTGAATCAATTAACATGGAACCAACATGCGAGAAAAATATTTAAATTTGTTTTCATATTTCGTACATGTGGTTTGATTGTATGAAGGTCAAAGTTGTGCCTGAATTTATTGAATCTCAATGAAAACTTTTGGCCAATAAGTATGAAGCTATTTCGTTTTTCGTCAACACGTGATTAGAATTTATATCTTTAAAATGTAGCGTAGCGGCAGCTGTTGCTTCTCCATCATTCTCCGCATCTATCGTGAATGCATATTCTTTTGATTTCAGCTCTCGTACTCGTTCAATCCTTACTGCATGTGTTCCTATCATGCACAAAATATATTTTTCATGGTTGTGATCATGCAACAATAAATAAAGTAATAAAAAATTGATAAAGTCTTACTTGCTCGATCAACACAAACGACTTCAAATTTTGGCCAACCCTCCAGGGTGCACACCTCTTTCTTTATCGAATTTTTTCATCTTCTTCACTAAATGGACCTTTCATATATCGTGCCATAATACAGCCTGTATCTTGATCGAATTCAATCCACGAATTTGGTTCGAATTCAATGGATCGAGTACCATTTTCATACTTGTCATGAATGAAGTGGACTATTTGATATGGATATAAATAGTTACTTGACACTGAAAAAGTTATAAAACAATAATTATTACCTGCAGTATCACCAAAAAATCATCAATGTTCAATAACGCACGATAAAAACAACAGAGAATTGAGGTTATAGAATCTGATATATATATTGTGACGAAATTCGTCCGAGCGACGCCAAGTATGCGTGCGAGAAGAGGGGATAGGTGCATTTGCACCTATCTCTACAATAATTCCGGAGACGAGGCGAACGACACTGTCGATCGGGGCTGCATTGAGTGAGGACGTGTGTACAAGGCGCGTGTAACCGGTGTGCGCTGGAACGCGTGGCAAGACGACGAGAGAGTCGTGGAGCCTGACATGGCGGCATCGACATGGCTGAGAACGCTGCCACACAAGAGATGTGGACGATCGGCAGTTAAACTAGTCTCAAGAAGATGTTGTGGAGGAGGTGGAGCCGCTATAGCTGTTGATGTGCTGAGGTAGCTGAGGTAGTTGAAGGTGATGAAGGTGATGAAGGGGCAGAAGTAGATGGAGTCGCTGAAGCCTTTGAGATCACTGAAGGTGCTGAAGATGCTGAGGATGCTGAAGTGGCTGAAGTAGTGAAGGAAAGAGTGTGATGAAGTGAGGGATTGTGAATGATTTAAAGAATGAATGTGAGAGCCCCTGTAGATCCCCTGTAGAATATAAAGTAAATTGAGTTGAGCGCCGAAATGCATTGTCCCTATGTATTCCCCCGCTCCGTTCTATACTCATTGGATTGTCGCTGCGAATTTATAGTATATTAGGTCGAAGAATCCACGTGTATAAGAATAAATAATTTTGATTATATAGAGTCGCGTTATTATAATTTTTGTTGAGCGTTTTTGGTTTATAGTATAAATAAATTCTCCCGGTTTATTCATTAAATTACTAATTGAACGGGAGTGGCATTCCTTGTGTGCTGTAGTTGCTGCTGTTACCGAAAATATAAATTAAATATTATTTTTGAGTATTGTGCGTGGCGCCTAGAAAACGCCACGTAACAATATATATATATATATATATATATATATATATATATATATATATATATTAGGGTGCTTCAAAAAAAAGCAACATTTTTTTTCTTTCGGGAACATGCTTAAAAGTTTTGTTTAGGTCAGAGAATAAGTCTCTGAAAATATAAGCCGTTAATATTAATATTAAGATAGTGCATACCGCATTTTTTTATTTTCCATAAGAATAATATGGGAAGAATTGTTTTTACATCTTCTGATTTTTGTAACTTGTAAACTACTAATTACACAGGAAATCGCAATAAATATTTTCATCGAGAATTGAACGCTCTACAAAAAAGGTCTCTTCTCATTTTTGTAGCCCCCCCCCCCTTTTTTTTTTGTAGCCCAAGTAAAATTCTAGTAACAATTTTAAAAATATTCTGGAAGAGTCCTTTTTTTTTTATTAGCTAAAAATACTATTGTTCAACATTTTTCGAAAGTTAAAAATATATTAGAAGTGAAATTAATGCGTATTTTGTCAATAAAACTGACAGTTTCTGATGTAATATGCAAAAATCAACCGAATTTACGAAAAATTCAACTTTGACACTGAATAACTTTTAAACATGTAGACTAATCGAAAAATGAGAAGTGACCATTTTTGTAAAGCGTTAAATTCTTAATAAAAATATGTATTGCGATTTCCTGTGTAATTAGTAGTTTACAAGTTACAAAAATCAGAAGATGTGAAAACAATTCTTCCCATATTATTCTTATGGAAAATAGAAAAATGCGGTATGCACTTTCTTAATATTAATATTAAGGGCTTATATTTTCAGAGACTTATTCTCTGACCTGAACGAAACTTTTAAGCATGTACCCGAGGGAAAAAAAAAATGTTGCTTTTTTTTGAAACACCATAATATATATATATATATATATTGTGACGGTGCTCAACCCGCAAGTTGAGTTGATTCGCTTACTATCTTTCTCTGGCGAACTTACCGTCAACTCTATATGATTTATTCCGGACTAGAATAAACCCAAGGGATGCCACCCCAATTTTATTGTGTATTTTGATATTTGGAGAAGCTAAAATTGGGGAAAAGTCTTCTTGTTATTTTTTTAAGTCTTAATCAGGAAAAGGTAATTGACGAATAATTATTTCACAAATAATTATAATTGGAGATTAAATTATAGCAATTATATATTTGAAATTAGAACAAACGAAAGCGAATAATTGTGTTTAATTTGAACAGAAATTTCAAATTGATAATGATATTAATATTAATATAGAACAGTTATAATAGTTTGTATTACTCTTTTACTCAATTATCGTGGGTATTATATTCTATCCGGTGGATCTCATAACCTTTTCTAAGGGTTATGTACAATGAGAATTCCGGATGTTTTGTTACTTAATTTTGGTGTGAGCCCAGTGATGGGTCTACAAACATTGAATCGCAGTTAATTCTTAACTCTTAACGTGGACTTAGAATAATATTCACTGCTGCGCTGATTAATCTTTCAAAAACAATACTCAAAGAATTGCGTCAGCACGTGGCTAATCATCTACACGTGTATACGAATTGTTATATTAATTTTAACGACTTACAATTTACCTCAATTAATCGTTTCACTCTCAATACAATCGAATTTATATCTTCCTTCCTTTTACAATTCTTTGATCCTTGTTTCCTTTATTTTCTCTCTTATTTTTCCTTGAATATATATTCTTTTCCATTCACTCGCTCTTTCACACTCGAGTCTCTCTTTCCAAGTGCTGACAAGATGGCCGTCTTCTTTTCTCTTGCTTTCTCCATTATCCTCCGGACGCCCATTGGCTGAATCATTATTCACTAGCTTCTCCGGAGCTATAGTCATGCATTTACTTTGTCGCCACCTATCGGCCACTGATCCTATTAATGTAAGTTACGGATGATTTGCGTATCTTAAGTTGGCACTAGTAACTTATGGTCTTGGTCATAGATGACTTGCGGAATTTGTAGACTAAGTTACAGATGACTTGCGTATCTTAAGTTGGCACTAGTAACTTGTGGTCTTGGTCATAGATGACTTGCGTAATTTGTAGACTAAGTTACAGATGACTTGCGTATCTTAAGTTGGCACTAGTAACTTGTGGTCTTGGTCATAGATGACTTGCGTAATTTGTAGACTAAGTTACAGATGACTTGCGTATCTTAAGTTGGCACTAGTAACTTATGTTCTTGGAGACAGCCATTATATCTGACAGAGTTACAGTCATTACGATTTCACTATATGCGATTATCGTTACTTACGGGATTACATCTAGTCGTGTATGTCCGCAACGAGAATCTCCTTCAGTTGACCGCTGGATCTTGTAGGTTATGTTCGGCTACAACAACATCTTGTGAATAATACTAGTAGACTTTTCTCCGGAGTGTAGTATATCCATACATGACTGTATTGACGATGATAGCATGGAATAGCAGCGTCTTATGTTTCCCTTGGATCCAGGCTGCCGTAGACCACCGGCTCACATACATCACATGACTCATTCACAGCTCAAGATTATAAGACATAAATTAAATTACAGGATTAACTCAGCACAGCAGTTATATTTGGATGAATGAAGTAATGAGTGACAAGCCACCTCATTACAATATATATTGTGACGTGGCGTTTTCTAGGCGCCACGCACAATTAATTATTTTGCAATAATTACCCGAAACAAATATTTCTCAGCAGCGACTTACAAGGGATGCCACTTTCGTGTACCTATTTAATTATAAAAGATAAATAATAGGATGAGGATAGTCAACGACCACGAAAGAAATCGTTTCATGAAATTTAATGGAAGTATGAAAATAATAATTTATTGGTCTAATCAAAATATAATTCAAAGTAATATTGATGATAATATCGAGTAAATGAAAATATGATATGAGAAAATAAGGGTGCGCTTGGCGCAAATAATTGAAACAAAAATAATAATAATACTTAACGACGGGGTTCGTACACCAGTAAACAACTGATCTGGATATTAACACCTAAACTTAATTATCTACAACTCTCTTTTTATTACGGCAACCGTTATTCAATTATAACTACGCTTATAATATAATGACCAGGAATTTGGCGCAATGTGAACAAAATGGACGCCCGCTGAACAAGGCGAGCGGCACGTGGCGATAGACACAAAAATCGATATTAATTTCTATAACTTACAAAAACTCGTCTCAAAATTATGTGACACAATTCAACTGCTATCTCGGCTTCTCTCCAACTTCACACACACACACTTTCTCGACAATATGTAATTAATATTATTAATTGAATAATTTGCTTTTTTACGCACTATTGGGCACACGTCTGGTTATTACGCAATCCAAATTCCAAGTGTCTCTTTTTTGCATTCTTTTTTGTTTTACACCATCATTCCGTTATGTTATTATTCACCACTTCGCTGGGTGACATCCCAGGAAGTGCTGCCACCTTGGGTTATTAGGCGGAACAACTTTATCGAGTACGCGCCAAACGTATCGATCAGCGGATTGCGGGACATTACGTACATTCTACTATTTTGACGTAGAATCATCGTAATAAATTTTAATCGGTTGTTTCTTTCGGCTTTCAGCGTGTGTGTCCATGCAGTATCTACATTGTCTTCTTTTATTTCTACATGCTATCTTTTATTTAATTCTACATTCATTCATTGTCCATATTTTGCTGCATTCTAACTTATCGACTATTCGCGTCTGTTGTGTCCGTCGCCCGTTTCAGCGAGCGTCATATATAAAAGTAATAAAAAATACTCGTGACTTTGTAAAATCGTCACAATATATATATATATATACATATATATTGTAACGGTGCTTGGTTCGTCCCTGAGCTGCAAGTCGCCGTTAACGTTACCTTGTGATTTTTATCGATTGGGATGCCACTCTGGATCTTTTGAGTATCAGATATAACTCCAGAGAAATTATATTTTATTCCTTAAATTAATTATCGAACAATTGACTTTTCTTTATTGTTTATGAAATTAATAATATTTTATTTCGACACAATATTAATTGAATGTGCGTGATGAACAAGAAAAATTATAATATTATAATTTTATACTAGATTCTGATAGTTATTTTAGGCCGTGGTTATGACGGGTCTACGGCAACGCGATAAATTCCGTTGAACAAAATGAAAATTTAAGACTAATTATACAACAATCCTAAATTATTATTATTACTTAATAATATTCACCAATATTACTTTCAATATTTTCTTATAATTCATTTTAACAATGCAAGGATTGCGCTGTGGAAAGATAGTAACAATTATACAAAATGGCTCGCCGCGTGTTGCTTCGTTCAATCACGCTTTGAGTAATTTATTCTTTAATTTATTACCTTTTTTCCCAGCCACACTCGCTCAATAATAATTACTCCTGTTTACTTTACTTACGAACAATTATTCTCACGCAAATTACAACGTCGATTACTCTTTTTAACAATTATATTTATCGATTATCCGCGACACACATTCAACACGCATCCGTATACTATGAGGTTCGTCGTGGAAGTGCCGTCCAAAATGGCTCCTTCCGTCTTCTTCCCCTTCCAGCATCACCGTAGTAGTCGATTAATATCCATATTGAGTCAATATAATATCCATAATACTTGATTTAGTACTGATCAATCATCATTGGTCCAATTCAAATGATGAAATAATCGACAATTATTTCATTGGTCGGCAAATTGATTTTTAATATTGCCGCCAAAGTCAGCCATCTTAATTCCGGATTTCGTATTCCCATTGGAGAATTTCAAATATCCAAGATGGTCACTTTAAGACTCAAGCGCCACCTATCTTCATTCGTCACCATACCTCTTACATCCAATTGTTGACGTTTTGTTCATGAGAGGTTAACCCATACTGAGTATTCTGATTGAACATTGTTGGTGTTATCTTCTTCGTTTACTGTGATATTTGGGCTGATGAATTAATAATATTGGTCTGAGTAATTGATTTTGTATCATTCGTTTATCCGGATGTTTCATTGATGATTGACTATTGGACTGATTGTTGGATTATTTGACTGCTTACTGCTCCTTTGAATGGACATGTATCCTTGTGTTGTCTCTGCGATACTCGGTGAGGCTCAATTAGTATATTTCACATTCACACTTACAATTTCCATCCATTCTTACTTTGTATTAATACTTTATATTTATCTTTCCACAGCACAATGAGGTTAAATAAAACAGTAATATTAATAATGATGTGTGGCAAGCCACCACATCACAATATATATATGTTAGAACAGTATTATTTTCACTTGAATGTTCCATAGGCTCGTCGGCATGCAAATTATTATCACTATTCATTATTATGTTCTCTTTTCTTATTTATTATTAAATAAAGTAATGTAATTATTGGTTAGAATAAATAGTACACAATGATCTATATCCAATGGTAAAGTTTAATTCACAGTTTTCTACAAATTAATTTCACAATACGAATTTAAACGCACAGTTAATATAAAACGATCACACAGTTGTCACTAACGTGAATACGACAATCGACACGCGAAAAATGATGCGCAACGAATCCACGGGCCTTCGACACAGTTCTCTTGCAACCAAAACCAATGACAGTTCTAATTTTCTCAATATCAATTGCTCTTTCCGCTCGTCTCGCTCAGGATAGACTGACTATCCAAAAACTCCTGTCCGGCCCGTGGCTACGTTCGAGAAGAGACGGAATGTCATGAAAAAATGCATGTCTCTCTCTCGCATCACTCTTTGTATACCTCAGTGAGTGCATACCCTACGTGGACACTTACTATTAGTCCTTATCATAAACCTAGACATACTTTTATTACAGGCCAGAAGGGTCTGTGAACATTATAATCCTAAGCAGATGTGCATTTACAATCTATGAAGGAATGCGAAATGAAAATAAAAAAATATAAAAAAAATACAGATGGCAAACAAATATTTGTTAAAATAAACTTAAACTAAATTGCCAACGCCGGTTTTCGTTATTCGGCTCCGTGCGCCGACACGGCCCTCCTGACTGTCACACGTCCACGTGTGCCGGTATTGAGGCTTTATAAATCATCTGTAACATGTAATCGTAACCCTTGACGTTCGACCATCCTGATATCTTATCAATTTAATCTGATAGCACTGTTCCAATGTAAGCCTTCCATTATAAATAAAATTTTAATTTCACCACAAAACAATCGAATGATTTGGACCGATAGTGAACTTCAATCAACAACATTACACACATGTCCAATACAGGACCTTCAAAATAAACGAATACCATTCTCATTGGTATTGTTTTCATTACATCCTTGCCAACCCATGTGGCTTAAGATGACCAACTATATGGTCCATCACAGTGGTCCTCAGTTTGACCGACCATACCCATCGCCTGCCGTTACATCGCCCCGCCTCCGTTACCAGCTAAACTGGGTTGGGAATCATGGCTTACGACTAATAAGCAAGGCATATGGATCATTTGCACTCTTATTGTTCACTATCTTCCATGCCGACACTGGCACATTCTGACTGTATATCTTTATCAACATCATTATTACTATTACAAGGATCTAACTCCATAGGAACACTGCTATCAGGCATTAATCTAAGTCGTTCATGAGCATATTTATACATCCTATTTCCATTCAAAGCTTTTATACAATATCTATCGTTAGGCAATACTTCTACAATTTTATACGGCCCTCGAAATTTCGCGTCCAACTTAGTTTGATTTCGCTCATGATTTTCTATGAGCACGAAATCTCCCACATTAAAATTACAAATTTTTGCTTTGCCATTATCAAATCTTTGTTTATCTTTTATGGCATTTTTGTCAATTGAAACGGTCGCTTGCTCTCTGATCTCAGATATATCAATTTCATCGTTTTGGTCGCTGGTAGTGGACAATGTTAAGGGTCTCGCGACTTTGCCGATTAACAATTCTAATGGACTAAACTTTGTAGTCTTATTAACAGTGCAGTTCAATGCTAATTGAACATCACCCAGTGAATCTTGCCATGATTTATCTGCTTCTAGCTCTACTGCTGTAAGCATATTCCTCAACGTGCTCATTACGCGTTCAACTTGCCCATTGGCACGACATGTACCCGTGGCAATTAAATGTAAATTTATGTTGTGTTTTGTGCAGAAATCGCGAAAATTATTATTTGCGAAACATCTGCCCTGATCTGCAATGACTCTACATGGGGCTCCAAATAAATCAACACACTGCTTCAATGATGAAATCGCGCTAGCTGCATCAATATGCAACGTGTGTTTCAGAATAACAAATTTAGTGAACGCGTCAATAAAAACGAAGGCGTACTCTTTGAGATTATTTTTCCCACTAAGTTTGCCAGTGGCATCAATGTGAATTGTGTGCCACGGGACAATTGACTTCGGGATAGGATGGAGCTCTGCCTGTACTTTACCTGAATTATGTTTTGATAATTTACATGTAATACAATTGTCAATAAATTTTCTAACATATTTATCCATATTGGGGAACCAATAATATTGATATGCTTTCTCTAAAGTCTTCTCCCAACCCAAATGGATTAAGGACTCGTGAATATTATTTATGACTGACCATCGAAAACTTGCAGGTATAATAGGTAACTGGTGATTTCGACCCTTACGTTGAATTCTCCTATGCAATACTCCCGACTTTAGTAAGTAACCATTGACGATATCTTTGTCAGCTTCATTACTTTGTAATTTCGAAATAATATCATTTAGTTCTTTATCGCGTTGTTGTTCAGCTTGTAGCCAATTTTCGGATATTTCTGCAAGATTTATATGCTTGGGTTCAACTCTTTTCTCGATAGTTTTCAATGGCAAAGGGTTGCGTGATAGAAAATCTGCGTGACTCATGCGTTTACCTTCACGATAAATGATATCGAAATCGTATGCTTGAAGAAAAGCCCACCACCTATGAACCCTCGGTGTAAGATCAATTTTTGTGCGCGATGCTTTTAAAGAATTACAATCAGTAACAACAGTAAAATGTCGACCTTGTAGAAAATGACGAAAATGTTTAATAGCATTAACCACAGCGAGAGTTTCTAATTCGTATGAATGATAACGCGATTCAGCATCTGTAGTTCTTTTACTATAATAAGCAACAACATGCGACTTATTATTTACTTTTTGCATTAAAACAGCGCCATACCCATCGGCACTAGCGTCAGTATGTAGCTCGATAGGATAAGTAGGATTAAAAATCATTAATACTGGTTCGCTCGTTAGTCTAGTAATGATTTCTTGACGGATCTTTTCATGTTGTGATCCCCATTCTATTTTTCCTTTACCTGAAGTTAATTTATACAATGGAGAAGTAATCTGTGAGAATTTGGCAATGAATTGTCGAAAATATGAAGCGAGACCAATGAATTGACGGAGTTGAGTTACAGTAGTGGGAGGAACAGATTCAGTTAATGCTTTTATTTTGCGCGGATTGGGTCTTATTTCTCCCGCAGTAACCTCGAAACCTAAATAATCAACACGTGTCTTCAAAAATGAACATTTATTTAGATTGAGAGAAAATCCTGCTATACTTAATTTATTCAAAACAATTTGAAGCCTCTCTAATGACTGTGAAACTGAATCAGCCGGGATCATGACGTCATCTATATAGCACACTACAAAGGTATTGACGAGCTCACCCAAGGCTTGATTTATTGCCCTTTGAAAAACTGAAGGAGCATTTCTCAGCCCAAAAGGCATAGATAAATACTCGAACTGACCATCAGGAGTAACAAACGCAGTGCGCTCTATAGAATCTCTATGTATAGGGATTTGATGAAAACCAGACGCCATATCCAAAGTAGTGAAATATTTTGCTCCACTCAGTCGCTGAATTTGGTCGTTTATGAGAGGTAGAGGATATCGATCAGGTACGGTATTACTGTTGAGCTCTCGGTAATCAACACATAAACGATCCGACCCGTCTTTCTTTTTAACTAATAAAATTGGACTTGCAAACGGCGAGCAACTAGGCCTTATTATGCCAGCTTCGAGAAGTTCGTCAATTTTATTGCGTACTATCTGCCTTTCATCGGGACTAAGCCGATATGGCCTTCGCTGAACAGTACGATTCGGATCGACTAATCGTATTTGTAATTCACCCGTAGTTATGCGGCCGGTAGGAGTTCCTGCGACAAATGACGTAGTATATTCGTTCAATAGAGTAATTAAATTAATTCTATCAGAACCAGTGACATCCGTATCGATTTCTTCAAAATTTTCGATTCTTTTACCAACCTCGCATAGTTGTATAGTTTTAATTCTTTTTAAACAAAAATTATTCATTGATATCTCTAGCAAGAATCCCTGAGTGAGTAAATCACGACCAATTAAAATGTCATTGCTCAGGTAATTATTTGGCACAACATGAAAGAGGATTTCAATTGTGTGCTCAGTAATTTTTACCTGAGATAAAATTTGTAAGCTACAAATGATATGACTATTACCGAGACCTACAAGAGTTACCAGCGACTGAATACGTTTGCCCGCAAATTTATTTGCTATACATTCCTTGATCAGAGAGCATTCCGCGCCCGAATCAAAACAAAACACATACGTCTCACCCGAATGAATTAATTCTGCTGACACTGGCTCGATGCTGCATAGGTTGACTCGGCGCTCAGTAGAAGTGCTGGGCCCCTTTATGGCATCCCTCGGGCATTGTGGAGAGATGTGGCCGCTCTCGCCGCACTTGAAGCAGGTAACAGGCTTCTTATTAGTAATATTGTTACTAATTCCCCCACTCTGCTTGCCGTGGAACTGTTTGGGTTGAACCTTCCGTTGGTGACACTCCGACGATTTATGGCCTATCTTGCCACAGGTGAAACAGCTCAAATTCAACTTTGGCTTCTTTGCATCTGCCAATTTTTCGTTGAAGCCGGTTCTTTTGCGGAAATCACAAGCCATTAGCTCTTGTTGTAATGAGCTCCTCGTTTTTATGTCAGCAGTGAATGCCAATCGCTGCAATCGCGGTTCAAGCTGCACACAATGCGATAGCGTAGTAGCCACCGCGATTTCTTCAACCGTCATAGACTGCCAGCGAGTCATCAATGTTGTTACCATTCTCCCAGCATATGCAGATAAGCATTCGCCTTCTCGCGGCTTACCGCTGCTTAGTCGAACCATGGTAGCGGCAGGCGTCTCCACAGAATCGTAACGGGATAAAAATATCTGTTTGAATTGACCCCAGTTCATCCCGGCGTAGCTCACTTGCGAGAACCAGGTAGAGGCAGATCCTTTTAACGATTTGCTCAATGCGATGACCAATGCACTACCCTCCACGGTCTGCTCGAGCATACACAAATCTACGGTATTACACCAGGCTCGCGCATCTGCCTCGTGATGATCAGGATTAAAGTCGGGGAAAACGATTCTGGCCTGTTGGCTCGGCCTCGTTTCACCAAGTGTACGGATCAGGTCCAGCATGTTTCGACTCTGCATCTCGAAAAGCATTCTGAAATTTTCCATGTCACTATTGCCTTGAAGTGACGTTCGATTTTGGTTGGGCGGTTGAGGTAATCCCACTTCTGATGTTAGAACAGTATTATTTTCACTTGAATGTTCCATAGGCTCGTCGGCATGCAAATTATTATCACTATTCATTATTATGTTCTCTTTTCTTATTTATTATTAAATAAAGTAATGTAATTATTGGTTAGAATAAATAGTACACAATGATCTATATCCAATGGTAAAGTTTAATTCACAGTTTTCTACAAATTAATTTCACAATACGAATTTAAACGCACAGTTAATATAAAACGATCACACAGTTGTCACTAACGTGAATACGACAATCGACACGCGAAAAATGATGCGCAACGAATCCACGGGCCTTCGACACAGTTCTCTTGCAACCAAAACCAATGACAGTTCTAATTTTCTCAATATCAATTGCTCTTTCCGCTCGTCTCGCTCAGGATAGACTGACTATCCAAAAACTCCTGTCCGGCCCGTGGCTACGTTCGAGAAGAGACGGAATGTCATGAAAAAATGCATGTCTCTCTCTCGCATCACTCTTTGTATACCTCAGTGAGTGCATACCCTACGTGGACACTTACTATTAGTCCTTATCATAAACCTAGACATACTTTTATTACAGGCCAGAAGGGTCTGTGAACATTATAATCCTAAGCAGATGTGCATTTACAATCTATGAAGGAATGCGAAATGAAAATAAAAAAAATATAAAAAAAATACAGATGGCAAACAAATATTTGTTAAAATAAACTTAAACTAAATTGCCAACGCCGGTTTTCGTTATTCGGCTCCGTGCGCCGACATATATATATTGTGACGATTTTCATGGTCACGAGTAATTTTTATATGGCGTTCGCTGGGACGGGCGACGGACACAAAACACCAACAGAATATAATGTAGAACATAGTAGAAAATAAACGGAAACCAGCCAAGCAAATTAAGACAGAGTATGGAAAGTATGTAGATATCGCATGGGCACACACTGAGATGGTAAAGAAAATTATTATTACGATGATTCTAAGTCAATAGTAGAATGTACGTAATGTCCAGCGGCTCGCTGATCGATACGTTTAGCGCGTAGTCGATAAAATTGTTATAATGAACGACCAAAGATGGCAGCACTTCCTGGGATGCAACTCAGCGAAGTGGTGAACAGCTGTACGACGGAAAGAGTCGTAAAACGAAAAAAGGAGAATAAAAAGAGTCACTCAGAAATTGGTAGCCGAAATTATTAGACGTGTGCCCACTTTTTTGCGTAATAAAATATAATTAATTGTGTAATTGAACCGAATATTGTGTTTGAACGGTGTAAAAGTTGTTGAGGTTGAATTGAAGTAGTTGCTGAGGAGAGATTTATACTGTGGAAATATTTTTTCGTAAGTAGATTAAATAAATTAATATATTGTGTCTTTCGCCACGTGCCGCTCGCCTTGCTCAGCGGGCGTCCATCTTGTTGTACAAAGCGCCAATTTCTCGGTCACGCATTTAATTAATAAATTATAGAGAAGTTGTCGAAGTTACAAAAAAAAAAGATTATTAAGAGATAATTTAGTTGAATGATAATAAACCCAGATCTGCCGTAGACTGGATAAAAAACGAACCCAGCTGAAAAAGGGCAAATTATATTATTATTTTGTTGAAATACGTACGCTATTTATTTAATCTTATTATTTTTATTTCACTCAATAATAATCATTCTTTATTTTTCTTTGTCAAATATTATTTGAGCTATGTTTTGTATTTCGAATAAAAACTACCATTTTTATATTATTATAATAGTGGATGAAACGATTTCTTTCGTGGTCGTTGACCAACTATATCCTACCATAATTATTAATAATTAAGTAGGTACACGAAAGTGGCATCCCTTGTGAGCTGCCGTTGTTATTCAAAGGTAATTATAATAAATCCATTATTCGTGCGTGGCGCCTAGAAAACGCCACGTCACAATATATATATATATATATATATATATATATGTATGATTATCCATGTATAGGTATATAAGCACATAATTATAAGATAAACGAGAACTTCGACTGACAATCATAGAAATCCACTCAATAACTGCAATACTCGAATCAATGAATAAAAAAATACGAATAATCAAAATAATGTTTAATAATTGTATAATAAAAGATGATGCAATAGAACAAGAATGTGAAGAATAAACCAAAATATGAAACACGATAGAAACTAGATAAAAAACTAAGATAAAACTGTATAATCCGCATATTGGATATATACAACACTCGCTGATAGAATTCTGTCATTATCCTATAGTTAAACACCACCTGAGTAAACAAACCATCACATCGTTATATAAAACAAAAACACAGGAATAGATGAAGATAAGAACTTGGAATTACCGCAAAAACATTCCTTTCATTAGAAAGGCATAAGCATAAAAATAAACATTAGACGCGTAAAAAGAATAGAATGTTCAAAATCAATAACACGTATTTTTCTCCCACGCATGATATGAAACTTTCTAACCAAGATAAATAACATAGTTCGATAAACAATCACACAAAATGATAAAACCAAATTCTTCGGTAAAATTCAAAGGACCAAGATTGGAAACTGTTTCCTACCAAATCTCTTACGAGGAAAACTTGAAACAGCGAATGAACAAGCTGTTAAATAAACTATAACCTATGAGCGCGAGTCCGCACGGACCGCGAGATGAAAACTCGTCCCTCAATGAAATGTTATGAAAACTCTGGAAAATTCGGAAAAAGACAGTTCTCCGACAGTTAAGAAAAGGACAAGTTCTCCGGAAGACGCACAGATAGTTCTCCGACGATTATTAAAACGATCAGCTCTCCGACCAGATCAATTTCGAACAGATCTATTACAATCTTTAACAGACAGTTCTCTGATCAAGTATTTTCTTAAAAATAATTATTCAATACAGGTTCTTTAACTAATTAATAAAATCACATAGCGCCGAGTTCAAATCGAGTAGAGTGCAAGTTCCTACTTAGAATACACTCGAGAGTGATAATTATCCGTGACATGTGCGAGAAAATTACTATTGTATAAAAATATAAAAATAAATAAATGAGTCGGAGTTCTCATTAATTAAGGCACAATATTATAAACATTACCAAACAATAATAATAGTGTTGTTAGTGATTAATTAAATAGTTCGAATTAAATATCAATCCAAATCCATGTATATGAAAAAATTGAATAAATAGTTGTTTAAATTCAAAGTGTGTTCCAAGGTACATCATTTAAATACCGCTAAACCGAACACCTTCACAATCCACTTATTCCTGCAACGAACCTACAAATTCGGAGGATAAATAAATCCCTATACAACAATCGACACATTTTATAGTTAGGTTGGCAATAAAACTCCTGAACGACGCAGTGATTGGCACTCAACCAATCTGGAGCAGAGGCACTCTACCACGAATCAAGTAGTTCAACCAAGGTAAGCCTCTCTCGACAAAATCGCGTGTTTCCAGGGCGTAACAGTACCATCACATATCATTTACATGCCAATCACTGTTCAGTCAATACAGCATTTACAGCTAAGAATAGTTGATCAAGACGGTAAACTTGTAAACTTTCGTGGTGAAATCATTATCGTGGTGGAAGTTATAGAAGCAAGTCATCATGTCGAAAAAGGATCAGTCATCACGTACCACACAAACAGCGAACACCTCAGGACATTTAACTGCTGAAAAATCTGGGATTGAAACTACGTGGGAAATAATAAAAGTGTGTTGTTTTTGTTTTGTATGTCTAATACCATGGCGCAAATCTTGAATATTCAAAAAGCGATAGTATTCGATGAATCTATTACACATTATGAAATTCATGCACATCAACCATATGCATCGTCGACATTCAACGACAATGATGAAATTCGTATTGCTGTGCAACATCAAGATTTATGTTTATTACCAAGCAAAAGCTCATTACATATCTGTGGACGATTGACTAAGATTGATAATGCAGCAATTGCAACTACATCAATAGTAAATTTTGCTATATGTCATCTGTTTGAGGAAATATGTTATGAATTGAATGCTGTTGAAATTGATCGAAATAAAAATGTTGGTATAACATCTCCTATGAAAGGATATGTTTCCTCATGCTCAGGACAGAATTATCTGTTAGAGAATGCAGGATGGTTAACTCAAGATAATGATAAAATAATTGACGACAATGGATATTTTGATATATCTATTCCATTAAATTTATTGTTGGAAGTCGCTAAAGATTATCAGAAAGTTATTGTCAATGCTAAACATGAATTAATTCTCACGAGAGCGAATACTGATTCGAATGCTATTGTTCAAACTGTAGTGGAAAATGTTAAGCTCACCCTTCAGAAAATTGAATGGATGATACCATACGTAAAAGTATCAGACATACAAAAAATTCAATTGCTCAATTATATAGCTAACGATCCATCTATTCCAATGAGTTTTCGTGCATGGGAATTATATGAATATACATTGCTTCCAACATCTACAAAAAACGTTTGGGTTGTCAAAACTATAAACCAATTGGAAAAACCACGGTATATTATACTAGGAATTCAAACTGTGAGAACAAGTAATGCAAGGAAAAATGCCAGTCACTTTGATCATTGTAAATTGAGAGATGTAAAAGTATTTCTTAATTCACAATCTTATCCTTATGGAAATTTGAATTCAGACTTCGATAAAAATCAATATGATATATTATATGAAATGTATACAAATTTTCAATCATCATACTATGATAAAGAATCTAATCCTAGGTTAACAAAAGCTAAATTCGTAACACATGCACCACTTGTAGTGATTGATTGTTCAAAACAGAAAGAGAATTCAAAATCGGGACCAGTAGATGTACGAATTGAAATTGAATCTGCAGATGAATTTCCTGCTCAAACCACAGCTTATTGTTTGATGTTGCATGATCGTATTGTTGAATATAAACCTATAAGTGGTATTGTAAAAAAATTAGTTTAAGAAATATTTATGTATGTTGTGAATAAGCAGCTTATAATTTCGATGAAGAATTCACTGTTCTTCTACCATCGAGGATTGTATAACAGCTACTGAAAATACGAGATCAATATAAATCAATAGCAGACGCAGCAACGAATGGATCATTCATTACATTGGTGGAGAGTATGATGAATTTGAAATCATACATCTTGAATGAAAAGTGTTATTTGAATATGATTATATAACAATTTTTGAATAAAGAAGATAAAAAGCTTATTCATATTATATATTCATCATTATTTGCATATAATTGTACGTTAAATCTTCATCATAAATAAAAGATGAAAATTAATTCATTTTTATTATTATGGTACAACCTAACATCAAAAATATCATATTATTATTATCTTCAAAGAAGATAGGAAGGTGTTGAAGTAATAAATATAATTTAATATTTATTATAATATAATATCTATTTAAACTAAACATATTCATTTAAACATTATCATTTAATTCATAGGATATGATGCCACTATCGTCACTATCAGCGGCTATCCAATTTTGTAAAGATAATTCATGCATTTCAGCATCATTTCTATCATAATCAGTACTATCATCAAGAGCAGCATTGTTATCATCATCATCATGAGCAGCATTGTTATTATCGATATTATTATTAACAAATAGCCACCCCTCTCCAAGGATGGAGGTGCTAACGGTGGATAGTAATGAACTGTTGCAGGACGAGGATCATCCTCGATCCGGATTCTATTAAACCTTATAATCCTCGTTACTACGTTAATAAATAAAGCTGCTCGAATCCCGTCGATATTAACGATCAATCCTTCATGTGTTCCATGGATATTGAAATAATTTCCAATTGAATTCATCAATTGATTAAATAAATATTCATATGAATCCTCGACTGCTAATTATTCCATTGGAATGAGAATAGTAAAAATCATGCATGGTAATGATTCCATTTTTTTTTCTATAATAGAATATATATAGTAATATCAGTAGAAAAATTATCATTTTTTTCATATATTAGGTTAGTAATATTGATTAGATGTTATGAATATTATATATATTATAATATTCATGAGAATATTTATAAGAATATTTCATACTTACATTTTTTTTTAATTGTTGAAATTTCCAATAGTAGTAAAATAAGGCGGGTTCTGGATCAATCTGCTTTACCATCACAGGTTTTGTTCCAAGCTATGTCATTGCCTACCTTACCAGCGGTAGTGACGCGAGTTATTATCTAGCTTATACCTATTTGTAGGTCACACTATTGTAGGCCGTTTTTTTTATCGGCAAGTGGGCCTCATCGTTTTATAAGCGGTCCGAAATCCCAACCCCCCACCCCTTCATGGCTATTTCAAATTATACACAATTGAGGGTGGGGGATTATACTATAAGAACTCGAGATTTTGCATGGAAACTATTCAGTCAACTTTCATATTTTGCGTGTACGACTTCCATTTTTTCAAATATGAATATTAGTGTGAATATTGGTGCGATGATTGTAGAAGATCTTTCTCGTGAAGAAAAAAAGTTTCTCGAGTTTGTACCACCGCACGCTGATGACTATGATGAAATATTGATAAAAAATTTTGGCAATCGAGCCTCACTAGGAGTATACCAATTTCGCAGAGATTCAATCGAATTTCATGATAGAGTAATGCGAATTGGACGATTGCGTGAGGAGGATATGAATGAATATGGTCACAAAGTATGTCCAAGATGTGAATGTGTCAAAAAAAGAGATGCCACCATCATAAGAATGATGGAAAATCTCATATACTTTGCAAACCAATTGAAAAGTCGTCTACGAAGTATGACGAGTAAAGTGGAAGAACTGTCAGGGAAAAAATTGGTGTATAATGCTGTCAATGATGATGATGATGAGGATGATGAAGGTCATGATGTTGCTGGTAATGAATCTTTGATGAGCCTACAAGACGTGAAGCAGAAAGAAAAGTAGGAGAAGAACTCTGATACCAATAATCAAGAAGCCTCCACAACTGCAACTGCTGTTACTAGTGATGATATAAAATTATATATATTATGAGACTTCTCATCGTTTTTATGATGGAAGGAGCTGAACAAATATTCAAGATGGGTGAAAAAATATGTAATTTTAGGAAAGAAAAAATATAGTGGATAATCAAATCTGAATGAAAGAACAATTTCAAAATATATACTTTTTAATTCTTAGAAATGTTAAATGTCTGAAAGACAGGATATCGTTGAGAAACATTTGTTTTGAAATTCTCCGAAGAGAAAAAATGCCACTATCAATATAAAAAATTTTTTCTGTCCAATATTTATTTCTAAATGTGATCCATTCGGTTACACCTGGAAAAAAAAGAAGAGAAGATAAATTTTTTACGTATACAATTAAATAAAATAACGATGATGAAGAAGCGGATAATTAACTGCGACTCACCATTAAATAGAATAAAATCGCAATATTCCCTCTTTCTCATCCCACACAGAATGCCTCCCATTCTCCGCAGGATGGTCCTCCCCCCACCTGCCGTCATGCATCCATCTGATGCCGGCGAAGTCGAAATCGAAATTAGTGAGCTTTTTTCGACTAAACTGCTTTAAAAATTCTTTTACCGGCTTCCTTTCCTCCTGCCTTGCCTTGTGAGCAGCCTGTCGGGCCGCAATATTGACATACCCGCCCACAACAACCTCCTCATGGACACCGCGCTGAAAAAAACGGGAAATTAATTAATAAATAAATAAGCAAACAAAATAAATAAATAAATGAGTAAATAAGTGGATAAACGAATGGACAAAGTTTCGCTTACATCCCAACTCAACGACTTTATCACATCGTATAGGTGCAGCACCTCTACTACGTGATAACGCACGAACGAAAAGTCGACCGCGCTCATAACGTTCACGCAATGCATCACGTCACCTACGCAGCGCCTCTCCAAAAGCTCCACCATTCGTATCATAGTCAAAAACCAGTAATTCCATCTGAATAAGTATGAAAAAATAAATGAATAAATGATAATAAAATTAGCATTAATAATAATAATAATAATAATAATAATAATAATAATAATAATAATAATAATAATAATAATAATAATAATAATAATAATAATAATAATAATAATAATAATAATAATAATAATAATAATAATAATAATAATAATAATAATAATAATAATAATAATAATAATAATAATAATAATAATAATAATAATAATAATAATAATAATAATAATAATAATAATAATAATAATAATAATAATAATAATAATAATAATAATAATAATAATAATAATAATAATAATAATAATAATAATAATAATAATAATAATAATAATAATAATAATAATAATAATAATAATAATAATAATAATAATAATAATAATAATAATAATAATAATAATAATAATAATAATAATAATAATAATAATAATAATAATAATAATAATAATAATAATAATAATAATAATAATAATAATAATAATAATAATAATAATAATAATAATAATAATAATAATAATAATAATAATAATAATAATAATAATAATAATAATAATAATAATAATAATAATAATAATAATAATAATAATAATAATAATAATAATAATAATAATAATAATAATAATAATAATAATAATAATAATAATAATAATAATAATAATAATAATAATAATAATAATAATAATAATAATAATAATAATAATAATAATAATAATAATAATAATAATAATAATAATAATAATAATAATAATAATAATAATAATAATAATAATAATAATAATAATAATAATAATAATAATAATAATAATAATAATAATAATAATAATAATAATAATAATAATAATAATAATAATGGTGATGAAATAAATATCGACATTATACTCACATACAGCACACTCGATAGTGATCCTTTTTTCATTTTTGTGCGTTTTTCGGTTTTCCTCTATCTTCTATTTTCTTTCTTTTCCCACCACACTGATCCACGTTAAACACACTGTTAATCGCCGACTTCTTTCCGCCACGAATAAACACAGAAATAGTTTCATCCAGTTATTTCACAACTACACCTTCTTTTCTCACACTTCATCGAATGCTCGACACTGCGTAACTGGTGATCGAAACGCGTTCCATGGCCGTCGAACATATCCCGATCATTTTATTAACATATAGAGTTATCATATTACATCATCGTCCAGTGCGTTATGACTTCAAATTCTTTCCCTTCCGCGTCAACCATAAACATGCACAAATTGAACGGCGATGATATCAATCGATAATCACGTAATGTAAATGTTTATATCAACATAAACATATTCAAATGTCTATGTATATCATTTCTCATGATGCCCAATGTTCATTACATATGAGTCTGCTCGCGTTCGATTTGAAATCGTTCTCGATCGCAAATAATCACGTAATGTAAATGTTTATATCAACATGAACATGTACAAATTCGCGTAATGAATATAAATAATGGCAATGCTGCACTGTTTAGATTCTGGATTTGAGGAGTGAAAAAAATATGTAATAAACTTTTTATATTAAAATTTTCTAGACTATTGTAATAATTTCAAGCAATAAAAAAATAATTAAAATGAAATAAAAAGTAATATAATAAACACGCTGTAAAAATTAAATCTTGCTGATTTTTTTATTTTTCCATATTATGTCACACAATATGCCTAAATACTAAATTTGATATACTAAAACGATGTCATGAATGGGTAATAACACTGATGGGTAGAGTGGGGGTAATTTTATGAATACAAGAGTTTTTCGTTCGTATCCAGTCATTCTGCAAGAGATATTCATATTGGTGACAGTAAGTGAATAAAAGAATGGAAATTATATTGGATGTGCAGGGTTTCAAATGTCCGAATAATCAATTCATTGTAAAAGAACTGGCAACGATTCTGATTGATGAAAAAGCAACAGATACATTTGGAGTTACACGAATGCTTTTCAAACCACCGTTCAAATGGGATGAACTATCGAAACAGTACGAAACAATGAATTTATGGGTAAAGCGCAATTATCATGGAATTTTGTGGGATGCTGGAGACATACCATACGACAAGCTCAACGATGTTCTGCATATCATTCTGAAAGGTGTGGGTAATATTTACGTTAAAGGATTGGAGGAGAAAAAACGGCTCTCTGATATCATTAAAGGATCAAAAACAATCATAAATTTGGAAAATTTCGGTTGTCCATCGATGGAAAATAATGAAATAACCAGCTGTCACTACCATGAATATCGGAAGTCTAGTATTATGCATCATTGTGCACTTGAAAACCTTAAACAATTAAAATGTTGGATTGAAAAAAAGACACAAATGCAGAGTCCATCGATTGGTTGATCATTGGAGCTGTACTATCAATTGGAGGAGAGAATCGAAGACATAAAACCTCAAGATATTACATATTTAACAAAAGATTTTATTCAGAAATTTGCACCAACGAAAATTGATAGGATTTGGAATAAACAACCAGAAGAATTACAAAAAGACAAAGATATGATTGCTCATCGTAGATGTCGTAAACATTATAATCCCATGGCCATTGATTACGATGAATTTGATGGGATGATTCCATCAATGAAAGATTGTTCAATATGTAAGGAAGATAAAACATGATCACCTTTTTTTGCTTACGAATAAAAAAATATTTTATCTTTATCATGAATGTATGAATATATTGATGATATAGTGTGGGAAATATGTAGGAATGTAAATATTAATAATAAAAATGTTTCAAGTTATAATGTTTTCATTTATTTATCGATTGTAAATACCAAAATTCAGATTTCAACATATATATATATATATATATATATATATATATATATATACATATATATTGTGATGAGGTGGCTTGCCACTCATCACTTTTATTTGCGCCCGAGTAAATGTGTGCGAAGTGAGTGCGGAAAAGCGGTGGTCTACGTCGACAATCGACAGCAGTATTCATCACCGGCTAATAAATACCATCCGGAACGCAGCCGAAATAATATTCCTATTTACCGTAAAGTGGGGCAAAAGAATTTATAGACGATGGAAAGGGCGATTAAGACTGAGAACCACGCTGCCGTAATTTTGTACTACACTTCCGACCGAAACGTGGTTATGTAAGGATTGTCAACTTCCGACCGAAACGTGACAATGTGAGGATGAAAGCGTGTTGTGTGTACTTGAGGGCGAGGACATGTTTGTTATTGAACCATGGTGCGGCAAAGTTCACACCGTCCGGAGATTAGAGGACAGACTAGAGTGATTAACCATGAGGGCATAAGAAGTCGCGAGGAATGCGGCGAGATGTCAGGTAATCTGATGTTTGTTGATATGGACGTGATGAGTAAACCGCCTAGAGACATGTAAGATAATTTCATCTGATTCGCGCAACAGTATATTCACACGAGGTCGGAAAGTCAATGGATGTAATTATGTGTGTGAATGGACAATATAAAGCACTACTTCCGATTTCACCGTTGAATCAGCACGTGTGTCAGGTGTGCGTTCCTGTGTGCCACGGCGAAGCCGCAACCGAAGGATGGAGTCGAGAGGAAAAGGGGAGGTCACCCGGATAAGGAGTGATTGTAACATTTGCGAATGTTATGATCGGGCTGATTTGGCGAAGTAATGACCAAATAGCTAGTGGTAAATCGGCAGGGTGAATACCCTAACAGACTACTTCGGAGGTTCCAGCCAGCAGCAGAGCATACAACCATGTGCAGAGTCGGCGAGTCTAGTGTGTGTAGTGTGTGAGTATGGAAAGTGTGGGTTATGTGAGTGAATGAGTGAATGAAAAGTATGTAACGGTATGAAGTCAAAATCGGGTCTTGTATACCCATCCAGTGAACGCCACGAGCAAGTAAAGTAGAGTCAAAGAGAGAAAATAGAAGAAAGAGAGTAAATTAAATAGAGTTAAATAGAGAGAATTTAGAGTCAGAAGAGTCAAGAGAAAATATTGTATTCAAAATATATTGGTGTGGCCCTTAGAAAAGGTCAAACCAATATCAACTTATTATTATCATTTTCATTTATATTATATTTAACATTTAAAATCATTTCGGTTAATTAATAAATATCAAGGTCATTTTTATATCAATTAAATTATACTGAGTCAAAACAAATAAACAAATATCATTTAAACGCATGCAATATTATTTTCAGAGCCTTGAGAATTTCCCCAGGATTCTTTTAGGTTAATGTTACTGGGGTGGCATCCCTTGTAAAAGAGTAAGTTGACGGTAACTCCGGAGTAAAGAGTAAAATATCCGGACTCTAGCCTTTTCGAGGAAAGGCGGCCGTCACAATATATATATACATATATTCCGATGCTCTTTATTTTTCTCATTATAAATGATTACTGATAATTTTTCAGTGAAACTGAACTCACAATTTTTATATTTTCCGCCGATATAACGCATCATCAATTTCTCCTCAGTAGTTGCTTCGGTGAATAATTCATATTGTTGGCGATCGTTCAACAGATATTTCTTGATTCTCAATGGTAGGAAAACTTCGAATTCCTCATCTAAGATTAAGACAATACTGTCTCCTAATTTTGTCTTAACAGTTTTAATTCCAGACACTGAATAGTTCTTGTCCACTTCCAGTTCATTCCATGACTTGGTTGGTAAAAAATTATTCAAACGAGAAACTTCATTTAATTTATCAGAATTCATGATCGTTTCAGATTATAAAATTATAATAACTGTGTACTTAATAACTGTGTATTTAATACTGTGTACTTTGCTCAAGTAGCTTGAAATGATATCTCTCTCTGAGAGTTCTCTCTATATGTATGGAATCCCCCACCAATTTTTGCGATACATACAACAAAAATTCTTTGCTCCATTTACCTCCTACTTTTGAGTTCTTAAAAAAATTCATATCTATTCAGATTTTATTGATGATGTGATGTTTATATTTGATGAACTATATGTTCATATATTCATTGTCCCATTGCATCTAAGCGTGGAATATTCCACGAACTTTAACTGTTCTGTATCACCAAGTATAGAATAAACCACGAGAACGTAATTGTCTTTTATCGATGATCAAAAAAATGTGTGGTGATATGAACCAGTCGCTAGTTTGAATGTCAATTATACAAATGGGTTAATGATCACGTAATGTTTATAATAACTCATATGTTAATAACAGCGTTTGTATATATTATAAACGTGTCCAAACGTGTCCAAACGTGAAATATTTGTTATCATTGCGGGTCTTGGAATATCAGACTTTTGTTTATATCAATGAAAAGAAGCGGTCACAAGTTCTTTGATGATATTTGACTGATTTAACCTTCAGTCCAACTCTTTGCATTTTTTTTTTTTTTGCTTTTATATTCAAGTGAGGCTGGTAAAAGGTGAAATATCATCCCATTTACAGATTTTGTAAAAGTATAACAGTTCATTGCTAAGAGTGTTTGTGAAAGATGTATGACAAGAAAATTTTCAACGATCTCATCAATTCAATGAGAAGTGCATATAAAACACTTCTCTCAATGCATTCTGATGCATCGTTTGATTCGTTGATAACCACGTGGGAACAGATTAGTAATGGAAACGTGCAATGTTTGAATAAATTTTTGAAGACGCCACATCTAACTGTGGGTGAAAAATTACACATTTTGACAACTATTGCGCATCTCAAATCATTGAGTGCAAAATTTAATGAGCAAAAGTATCGACGGAACTGTCAATGAGAGCGCCATAAATGCAATATTGTCGGTGGTAATATTGGAACTGTGGAAAATCGTATTCAATGGGATGACACCGAAACAGCATTCAATAGTCGAATCAAAACTGGCATCATTACAAATCTACAGCACATAGATATATCCTCATTTTTATTAGATACTAAACAAATGATTGTCAATAAAGTGAAACGAATATTGCAAGATGATGAAAATATAAAATTGTATGTTGTATTAGCATGTCGTTATAAAAGAATTAAGAATAGTGAATTAATTGAAGAAATTAAATATTTCAATACGAAAAATACACCCATCTTGCTATCAACTGATATGAATAGGTGGTTCGATGAAAATGTTGGTGAATACCTTTCAAAATAAGTGCAAGAGATTGGAAAGGGTGATTCAGGATACTCAATGGATGAAATAATTAATTTAATGGTGAATATCTATCAGTACATCCCATTAAAGGGAGGATTATCAACATGGGTGGATCTACTAAGTGATATTGAATTGAAGAAAGCCGTTGTGAACATCAAGAATGACGATGAATTTTGTTTTTTGTGGGCAGTGACAGCAGCACTTCATCCAGCTTCCCGAAACGTAGATAGAAAGTCATCATATCCAAATTTCAGTGCAGTGAACCTCAATTACGAGGGACTATGTTTTCCATTCGCATTAAATGATATCACTAAATTTGAGATGATGAATGATTTATCAATAAATGTTTACGGTATCGAAGACTATTAAAATAAACAGAAAAGTGGAATTAGTCCATATTATATAAGTAAATATGTCAATACGAATGGTAAACAAACTCACTTGCTCATGATCGCAAGTAAGACAGAAAAAGTTTATCACTTTGCGTGAATTCGAAATCTATCACGTTTAGTATCATTGCAAATATCGAAACATAACTCACAATTATTCATTTGTGACCGATGTTTGTGCCACTTTCAATTTCAATGTTCTTATGAAAATCATCGACAAGATTGCATCAATATGAATAAAATGGTAAGAGTGATATTACCAAATGAAGAAAACAATCTATTATCATTTAGCAATTACAAATTCAAAGAAACTGTACCATTTGTTGTTTATGCCGATCTTGAATGTATCCTAGAGCCAACCACAAACGTACTGCAAAAACATATTCCACACAGCATAGCCTATTATTTACAATGTTCCTATGACAATTCATTGTGTAAATTTGAATTAATGCGAGATGCCAATTGTATTGAATGGTTTGTCGATAAACTCAATGTTTTAGCACAGCAGATCAACCAAATTAACTCGAAAACAATACCAATGAAACAATTAACAGGCGAAGAAAAAAATAAATTCAACAACGCTTCAGTTCGTCATATTTGCGAAAAATCATTTAGTCTAAGTGATAACAAACATCGTGATCATTGTCATTTAACGGGTAATTTTTGTGGTGCTGCACATGAAATTTCCAATTTGATCTATCAATTACCATTTTATATTCCTATTGTGTTTCATAATTTATCTGGATACGATTCACATTTTATACTTAGATCTTTAGCAACATATTTCAAGGACTCATCATCACTTTTACCAATAAATAAAGAAAAATATATATCTTTCAGTAAACAAGTTACAAATACAAAAATAACTCTTCGTTTCATTGATTCTTTACGATCCATCGCTAGCAGTATTGATAAATTAGCATCATATTTTAATGATGATGATAAATTATTTACACGAAATGTTCATAAAGATAATGAGCAATTTAAACTAGTTACCAGAAAAGGTGTTTTCCCCTACGAGTACATAGATAATTGAACAAATATTGATGAGCAACAGTTACCAGAGAAAGATAAATTCTACTCGAAATTAAATAATAGTGATATTTCATATGAAGATTATGAACATGCTAAAGTAGTTTTGAAAAAATTTAACATCAATACATTGGGTGAATATTCAGATGTATATCTGAATACTGACGTATTACTTATAGCAGATATATTTGAAAATTTTAGACGTAACTGTTTCTCATCATATAATTTAGATCCATTGCATTATTATTTGCAGCTCCGGGATTGGCTTTTGATGCAATGCTCAAGCATACAAATGTGGAGTTAGAGCTTTTTACTGACCCTGAAATGTTGTTGTTCATTGAAAAAGGTATGAGAGATGAAGTAGCTCAATGTTCAAATTGCTATGCTAAAGCAAATAATCAATATATGGGTGACAATTATGACCAAACCATAGATTCATCATATCTTATGTATTTTGATGTAAACAATTTATACGGTGCAGCTATGTGTGAATATTTACCATTTGGTGGATTTGCATGGGAGAAAAACATGACTGCTGATGAAATGTTCAGTATTCCAGATGACTCATCAATTGGATACATTTTTGAAGTTGATCTAGATTATCCACAAGAACTCCATGATTTACATAAAGATTTACCTCTGTGTCCTCAACACTTTACATCACCAACAGGAAAGAATTCTAAATTAGTAACAACGCTCTTCCCAAAAGAAAAATATATTATTCATCATAGAAATCTGAAACAATGTTTAAGCTTGGGAATGAAAGTTGTTAATATTCATGAAATTCTTAAATTTCAGCAATCTCCATCGTTGAAAAAATATATCGACTTAAATACAGATTTGCGGAATAAATCAAAAAATGAGTTTGAAAAGAAATTTCATAAATTAATGAATAACGCCGTATTTGCTAAGACCATGGAGAATGTTAGAAAACATAAAGATGTTAAATTGGTGAAACAATGGGGAGGAAGATGGGGTGCAAGATCGCTCATTGCAAAACCAAACTACCATAGTTGCACTATCTTTGATAATGATATGGTAATAATTGAAATGGATCGTGTCAAAATTATATTTAATAAACCAATATATATAGGATATTGTATCCTTGTGTTGGAGAATGCAAGATTGGAAATTATTATAAAAATAATAACGCGATAATGTTCAAAATAGTTAGTATAATTATTATATAGTCACTTAATATAAACAAATACAGATCCTAGTAAGCACAATTTAATTACAAATAATGGTTAACTTTGATGAGACAGCTGAATTAATTCTTTGATTAATTTTCGCATGAGAATACATAATGATTTCTTTCAATAATGAGTTTAACAATTATAAATTTGATATTATACAGCGCACTATACATACACACTATAAATGCATACATACACCACGTGGGTCGTAAAGCCACGTTTTTTATAATATATTTGATATTGCAGTTGATAAAATATAATAATGATTATTACAGTTGATTTTTTACAATGTTTCTGATTATGACAAAAATTAATTGAGCCGACAATGATATTAATAATTAATGATGAAATGTACAAAGCACGCTGCAATGCACACGACACGTGGGTCGTAAAGCCACGAGTCTTACAAGATATTTTCACTTTTACTTTACTCGATAAGTACAGTCAAATTTACACGATGATGTTCACGATATTTTATGCAGATTTATTTAGCATAAAACCACTACAGTTGATTCACAATCACGATAATTTAACAAGTTGTAGAGTCAGTTGAATGCAATAATTGCAACACGATGTTCACAATGCAGTTGATTTTTCAAGAGTGTCTTGAGACGCTACGCGTAGTAACACCAGTTGCATTAGACAAAGCAATATATCTATACATATATATAATTTTTGGCAGTTTGACCATGCGACGGCAGCACAATGCACGCTGCACTTGATTAGTCGTGCGCCCTTGTGGTCATTCCCGGTCACCATAATTGATGGCGATAATTCAAATATTTATATTGATTGAGAAGGTGCATTCCCAAACACCTTAATATATCGAAAATATTCATATTTGACTTTCATTACAATTATATTAAGAAAATGTTTCCATATCAACAATCCAAATTAATGTATACAGATACTGATAGTCTCATCTATCATTTAATTACACCTGACGTGTATGAAATCATGAAACGTGATATACATAAGTTTGATACTAGCGATTATCCACAAAATAATATTTATTATATACCGTTAATGAATAAGAAAATATTAGGTTCAATGGAAGATGAGAATAATGGTAAAATTATGACTGAGTTTGTTGGGCTACGTGCAAAATTATACGCATTCAAAATATTAGGTGATGATAGTGATAAAAAGAAAGCTAAAGGTATCAAAGGGTCAGCATTGCGTCAAATAACATTTAATGATTATAAACAATGCCTTTTCAATCATGATAATTTATTTGTCAATCAATATTTAATTAGGAGTAAGAAACATGAAGTCTGTACAATACAACAACGAAAGCTGGCACTGAGTTGGATGGATGACAAACGAATTATCTCACATCAAACGACTGATACTTTACCATGGGTCTTCCAAGAATCTCACAATAATGTTGATGATTGTGACGTGGAAATGTTATAGAATAAAATATTGCTGTAATATTCATTGGTATAGAGGCGGAAATAAAAAACTTTTTCTGTTTACATGTCTACTTTATTTATCCAACTACTATGTGAATTATCAAATCCCAACCATTTTACATATCTTTTATTACCACGTGTACGTATAACTTTTTCCACAAGATAGGTATCTGGATATTTTACTTTGCTGAGCTCTTCTTCATAGAAACATCCGCCGATTCGTTGATCCCGGTAATCGATAAGTTTATATGTTGGAGGAGTGGTATTCAGCACTTCGTCGATGGTAAATATTTCAGTTGTCCAATTTGGTGTATATCCCTTCTCGAATAAATGTTTATATTTGCTTATTCGAACTTTATCACCGATTTGAAATTTATGTCTCTGCTTTTTCACAACATGATGATGCTTGTATACAGTTCGAAGTAGAATTTTTTCATTCATTGTTGTAACTTCTTGAGGTTTCATTTTGATCGTTCGATGTTTGGTATCATTGTATTGCGCAATCAAATCAGATATTATGTCAATCCACTTGTATGTTCCACGAAGACTGAATTGTTTCCACATTTTATTCTTTAGGGTACGATTAAAACGTTCACATATTGACGCTTTCAAATTGCTAAATGTTGAATACAATTCAATATTGTATTGTTTCATGAGTAATTTGAAATATTTGTTGTAAAATTCTTTTCCTCGATCAACATGTAATTTTTTCGGTGTCCGTCCAGTGTTTAAGATGGATTCTATTGCATTTGTAACATCTTTCTCATTTTTAGTCTTTGAAGGTATGACCCAAGCAAACTTTGAGAATATATCAATCACTGTTAGCAAGTACATGTAGCCATTATTTTCCGTTGCATATGCTATCATGTTAACGAGATCTGCTTGCCAAGTCTCATCCAATCCCCTCATATCAACATGACGTCGAGCATAATGTACACGAGCAGGTTTATGCAGCTCTTCCACTAATGCCACCTTTCTCTTCAATATTGTGTCCACGTTTTTGTCAACCATTGTGCTGTTCATATTTCTTCAACTGTTGGATGTGAAATGATGCTTAAATGTTGGAGGCAAATGTTTTTTCTATATTATTGCTGTGAATTTTTTTGAACATCAATATCATGACGTATAGATGCAATATTTTTTTTTTTGAATATCAAAATTATAACGCATAGTTGATACATTCTTTTTTTGAACATCAACATCATTACGTATAGATGCTATACTCTGTTTAATTTATTCAAGTTCATGATTGATAGTAGTCATCATAGTTCTAAAGGACACCGCATCATTTGCATCTTTAGGACTAGCAACATTACATAACCGTTTATTCACCATGTCATACTGACCATCAGTGGTGACTTTGAATCCATAGCCAGGAGGACCACGATTACTATCTTTGTCAACACCTTTTTTTAATTTCCGACCAAATATATCTACACTCATTTTTCCTACCCACCTGGTTGTTACAGTTCAACGGCTGCCTGATGAATGAATTGAAAAAATATGTAGCGGTGATTAGTGAATAATTTCAGCCTCTCGTAATTCCTCAATGATGGAGATGATTTCATTCGTATGACTAGGATTGCCAGCAGCTTGAGATGCTAAGAGTAGACGAAGACGATCAACAAGTTCATTTGGATCATCCTAATACACATAATCAATTGCTTGATTATTTTCCTCACTAATTTTATAGTAGGGTAATGCTTTCCCCCATCTTTTTCTCAGCTTCATTTTTTTCTGTAGTGATGAAATAGAATTTGCGATGTAATTTTTATATTTCAAACCTTTATCCAACATCAAGCTTCCATCAGGATCATAACGTTTGTATAATGTGTTGGTTGAATTAATGATTTTGTCATAATTTTTTTTATCAGTATCACTCATGAGTGATACATTCGGTGTTTTGTTAAATAACAACTCAATTAATCCGGGTGTTTCTGAATATTGTTCATTGGCAACACTTATCATGTTATCCTCAAACTCAATAGATGAATCACCCATCATTAATCGATTATCTTTCAATTTACGAACACCAAATCTCGTATCCAATCCTTTATTGTTGCTGAACAACTTCTTTAGATATAATGTCGAATTATTTTCATGTTGTTTCAATGGTGAATTTTCAAATGGAATATTATCACTCTCAAATTGATTGATTGTTTCATTTTCATGTTGTTATTTCAATGGTGAACTCTCGAATGAAATATCATCATAACCAAATTCATCGATTGTTTCATTTAATTCACTGTTATTGAATGTATGATCAATTCTACCATCATTCTCACTTACAGCTGTTGCATATGTTTCATCTATCTCATCTTTTGGAATTATATCTGCAGGCTCATCTTTAATTTCACGTTTCATCTGATTAGATGTAGTAACCAATTTTTCCAAAGGTGTCACTACTGGTTTGAAAACTTCTTTCATAGCTTGCTCTGTTTTGTCTCTACCCAATTTGATCATTCTATGCTTTTGTCGAATGATGTCACTTGCTCTCACTATTTGGTTCAATATATTTTTTTCCTTATAATTCTTATTCGCCATGTTGATATATTCAAGCTCGAATCAGAACTGTGGCTAGAATCACCCACATAATTCAATTTATACTTATGAAACAATCAAATCCCTTCCTATATCTCCCTGATTTAATATCACTATCTTTGTCAATTACCATAAAACTATATTTATCATTCCAACATGCCAAACATAAATCTCGGAATTGCGCATATGTCATGTCTGTATTGATATGATCCTCATAGATATGCTTGAGATTCATTTCATCTTGTTGAAATAGCACTATCAAATTGGTATTATCTCCCACAAGATGTTTAGGAATACGTGTATACGTTTGACAAAGATAAAACCAGTCAACGTCTCTATGTCGACCCATACAGAAGAAAGCTCTGATGTTGTCTTGCTTCTCGCATGCGACATCATCAAAAATCATTATGGAATTTGGTTGCGCATCTTCAGGTTTTACAACTTCTTCATGCTCATTGAATGGGAAATATCCAACACCTTTCACTTGTTTCAATACATTCTCCAAATACTTGTACTTTGGTTGATTGAGTGATTTTGAATAGATATAAATATTTTCAAATCTCAAGCCATTCAGGTGTGTAATGAGTGCTAAAAGTGCATTAGTCTTACCACAATTTGATGGGCCACAAAAAATAGCACGTATACTATTCGGTAATAATTTTCCATGACGTTTCTTCAAATTTTGTTTCGGTATTCGATTATCGAAGTTCATAATTGGTAATGTTGTTGTCTGCTTGTCAAATTTAACTTTGACTGGTTGTTTCTTATGCGTCATCATGACTATGACTAACTATTATTCATAAAAAGATGTCTTCTTATACATATATATATTTTAATACAACGATTTTAGAATCATTTATTCGGCGACTGTCATTGAAGATACATGTCACCGCGGAGACGTAATACTCACGGTAAAGGTCTCGTGAACAGTATTATTAATAAGCTTCCTTTTGAAGTTCATATTCCTGGTTATCAATATTGTGGTCCTGGAACCAAATTATCGGAGAGATTAGCTCGCGGTGATCCAGGTATCAATCCTCTTGATGCTGCATGTAAGGATCATGATATTGCATATTCAAAGAATCGTGATGATATTATTGAGAGGAACAAAGCTGATAAAGCGCTGGCTGAAAGAGCTTTGGAACGTGTTCTCAATAAAAATGCGAGTATTGGTAAGAGGATATCGGCTGTGGGTATAACTCATATTATGAAGTTGAAATCAAAACTCGATGCGGGTGTGGGGAGAAAAAAAAAACAAACGATGAAGGAAAAGAATATCATGAAGTTGAAATCAAAACTCGGTGCGGGTATGAGGAGAAAGAAGAGACAAACGAAGAAGAAAAAGAAGACGTCATTCAAACAAATTGTTAGAGAAGCGAGAAATTCAATGCGAAATTCTGATGGCGATGTACTCAAGTCTGCGTTGAATGGTGCACGTGCTGCTGTGAAAAAAGCTGGTGGAAAAAGTAAAGTGGGTTCAATGCCACGCATTTTACCTGTACTATTGAAAATAGGAGGAGTTTTACCATTACTTTTACCTATATTTGCTGGGCTGAGCGCTATTGGAAGTTTGGCTGGTGGAGCTGCTGGTATAGCTAAAGCTGTCAATGATGCACGTGCAGCAAAACAACAACTGGAGGAGAATAAACGTCACAATATGAAAATGGAGGATGTGGCATTAGGGGAAAGATTGTATTTGAAACCATATAAGACTGGATGGGTCTTTATTTGAAACAAGCAGCAAAAAACTTATAAACCTACCACATCGAGCGCTAACTGATGCTGATCTTATCAAATATGCGAAACTTATGCATATCCCACATTTTCGTGGGGCATTCATGCGAAATAATTTGCCGGCAACTGGTCCACGAAAATATGAATCTGCCATTATCAATCTTGATGATAAGGATGGTCCCGGCATACATTGAGTAGCATATGAAAAGAAAAACAATGACGTAACATATTTTGATAGTTTCGGCAATTTGCGACCTCCACAAGATTTCATGAAGTATCTCGATGTTGGTAGGGTAAAATATAATTATGAGAAATATCAAGATTACAACACATTGATATGTGGACATCTATGTTTGAAATTTTTAACTAAACAACTATAAAATAAATGTGTAATGATAATTGAACATCAGTCATGGATGATTCATTGACATTGACAGTATCTGGACGATCCTCCATACTCGAGGATCAATATTTTCCACCAATTGAACTGTCACCGGAAAAAAATTATGTATTAGAGTTCATTGAATTGTTGACATTTAATTCAATCCTTAATATTGATGAGACTAAACTAATTTCGCTTGATTGATGAAAAAATTTAGCTGATACTGAAACCGATCGTCCGATGGGATATCACACAATCTTCATACCTACAGGCAGCTATGAAATTGAAGATATTGAAAGTTATCTGCAGAAAGCCTTATCAGATGTATCTATAACCCTCAAACCCAATAACAATGAATTATGTTGTGAAATGAAGTGTGATCGTTTTATAGATTTTACAGCGAAGAACTCAATAGGACAGTTACTTGGATTCGAACCACATATCTACCCACCCAACATAACCTACAAATGAGATTCACCTGTGGCAATTTTGAAAGTTAATGCACTTCGTGTTGAGTGTAACATTACAACGGGTGATTATATCAATGAACATCGAGTGCACACGATTCATGAATTTTTCCCCAGTGTCCCACCAGGATATAAGATTGTTGAAGTTCCAACACACGTTATTCACATGCCAGTCGCCGTGAAAGCAATACAACATCTACAGCTAAGAATAGTTGATCAAAACAATCATCTAGTGAATTTTCGCGGTGAAGTTATAACGATAAGATTGCATTTGAAATCGATGAAGTAATGGGGATTGTATATGATACTGGAGAAACAATTACGCAAGCATTATTACCATCATCATCGATAGTTCATGGTAGGAGCTATAGGAGTGGGGGAATATACCGAAAACTCATCAGTCATCGAATGCAAGGCGGACAACTAACACATCAAAACATTCAACTGTTAAAGAATCTCGGTCTGAAATTACGTGGAAAAAATAAAATTTTGTTGTTGTTGTTTCTGCTGTCTGATACCATGGAAAAAATTTTAACAATACAAAAACCAATTATTTTCGATGAATCTATTGCACATTATGAAATTCATGCACATCAACATTTAATAACAATGATGAAATCCGTATCGCAGTACAACATCAGGACTTATGCTTATTGCCAAGCAAAAGCTCATTGCATATCTGTGGAAGACTAACTAAAAATGATTCAACTGCAGTCGCGACTACAACACTTGACAATCTAGCTGCTTGTCATCTATTCGAAGAAATACGCTATGAATTGAATGCTGTTGAAATTGATCGCTGTAGAAATGTTGGTATAACCACACTTATGAAGGGATATACTTCATTGTGCTCAGAGCAAAGTTATCTTTTGGAAAATACTGGATGGTTGTCCGCAAATGAGACTAAAATAATCAATGCTGCTGGCTACTTCGATATCAATATTCTACTTAATTTATTGTTGGGATTCGCTGAAGATTATGGAAAAGTCATTGTAAATGCCAAGCATGAATTAGTTCTCACAAGAACAAGTACAGATGTGAATGCTTACGTTCAAACTGAAGACGAAAATATTAAACTTACTCTGGAAAAGATTGAATGGCTAATACCATACATCAAAGTCTCAGATACACAAAAAATTCAACTATTGAATTATATTGCAAAAGATCCAGCCATTCCTATGAGCTTTCGTACTTGGGAATTGTACGAGTACCCATTGCTTCCATTATCAATGAAAAATGTTTGGGCTGTCAAGACTGCAACGCAACTGGAGAAACCTCGTTACATCATACTAGGATTTCAAACTGGAGTAAAGAATTCAGTAGGAAAAAATAACAGTCGTTTCCATCACAGCAACATTCGAGACATCAAAGTGTTTCTCGATTCTCAATCATATCCATATGGAAATCTCAATATTGATTTTGATCGTAATCAATACGCTATATTGTATGATATATACACAAATTTTCAATCATCGTACTATGGAAAACGTACTGATCCCATGTTAAATAAAGATGAATTTGCAACAGTCACACCACTCATTGTTATCGACTGTTCGAAGCAAAATGAAAATATAAAATCTGGACCAGTAGATGTGAGAATTGAGTTTGAATCCTCCAAGAATTTTCCTGCCAATACTTCCGCTTACTGTCTAATTTTACATGATCGTATAGTTGAATATAAACCCATCAGTGGTACTGTACGAAAATTGATATGAATAAACAAATGTCTCTTCAATAAAATCTCAACCTGATATTCATGCAATGTATGTGTACAATTATTGAACCTATACATGTTAGATTATAATTACAAATGTTACACTTTAATAATACTTACTCCTATGATGTTCAATGAAGAGGTAATTGTAAACATTTGAATATATTTATGTTGATATAAACATTTACGTTGCGTGATTATCGATTGATATCATCGACGTTCAATTTGTACATGTTTGTGTTGATATAAACATTTACATTACGTGATTATTTGCGATCGAGAACGATTTCAATCGAGAATTGAGTGATTGATTAAAATTATTGAACCTATTTTATGTGATAAATATGAACAAATAAGGGATTATTATAGAATGGAATAAGAAAGTATATATTTTGAAATTGTTTTTTTATTCACATTTAATTATCCACTATATTTTTTGCTTCGTGAAATTACATATTCTTTCACTCATCGTGAATATTTTTCCAGCTTCTTCCATCATATAAACGATGAGATCTTTCATATTGTACATATCTTTTTCATTGACATCACTGGTAGCAGCGGTAGTTGCACTTATGGAGGCATCTTGATCATTAGTATCAGAGTTTCCCTCCTCCTCCTTTTCTTTCTGCTTCATGTGTTGTAGGCCCACTGGATATTCATTACCCGCAATATCATAACCTTCATCATCATCATTATCATTATTGACTCCATTGATAGCATTATTCACCAATTTTTTCCCTGACAGTTCTTCCACTTTACTCGTCATACTTCGTAGACGACTTTTCAATTGGTTTGCATAGTATATGAGATTTTCCATCATTCTTATGATGGTGGCATCACTTTTTTTTGACACATTCACATCTTGGACATACTTTGCGACCATATTCATTCATATCCTCCTCACGCAATCGTCCAATTCGCATTACACTATCATAAAATTCGATTAAATCTCTGCGAAATTGGTATACTTCTGGTGAGGCTCGATTACCAAAATTTTTTATCGATATTTCATCATAGTTATGAGCGTGTGGTGGTACAAACTCGAGAAACTTATTTTCTTTTGGAAAAAGATCTTTTTTAATATTCGCACCAATATTCATATTCGAAAAAATGAATGGAAGTCGTATACACAAAATATGAGAGTTGACTGAATAGTTTGCATGCAAAATCTCGAGTTCTTATAGTATAATCCCCCACTCTCAATTGTGTATAATTCGAAATAGCCATGAGGGGGTGGGGGGTTGGGATTTCGGACCGCTTATAAAACGATGAGGCCCACTTGCCGATAAAAAAAACGGCCTACAATAGTGTGACCTACAAATAGGTAAGCGAGATAATAACTCGCGTCACTACCGCTGGTAAGGTAGGTAATCACATAACTTGGAACAAAACCTGCGATGTTAAAGCAGATTGATCCAGAACCCGCCTTATTTTACTACTTCCAATGCTTTTATAATTAATCTTTTTGTATGAAGGTTTTCAATAATTTATAAAATCATTTTTCGATTATTCAATATAATAATTTATATTATTATTTTTCGATTATCCAATTGAATAATATTCCAACACTTTCTAATTATATATTTTCCTTCAACGTTTTTTGGACTGCGTATTACTTTATTGATAGTTTCAAATGATATGAAAGAACTCATGCTTTGTCTTAAAGAAAATGATTGACGTCATCGGGGGAGATCGATCGTCGCAGGACCCATGTACAATAAGAATTGGGCATTATAAGAGATGATGCGCGCGCAACATTTCATCCTGTAACGTTTCCAATCTATAGATATATTTCATGAGTGGTGCTACTGATTCCTTTGTTATCTATATTTGAATGAAGTTGCGCGTGCTATAATAATGCTACCTGTTAACCTTTTTTTAACACCCGATAGCGAATAATGAAAATAGCAATTTAAGGGATAATATGAGGTTATTGAGATAATTATAATGAGGTTTAAAGTAAATTACAACACATATTCTTTTGGTTTATATTTTGTATTCAATTATTTTCAAAGTTATAATAAACTTTTCTTGTCAAAAAAAAAAAATTTTTTCAATTGAATTATTTTTTCGTCAAACCAACATTTCAATTGTTTAACATTCTCATGAGCACAATGGAAGCCCAGAAAATTCTCAAATGTATGATAATTACAATCAGCACCATACACATTTTTCATTGATGGACATTTGAATTTTTCAATATTCATGATTTTTTTCTGTGTATATCCAATAATATCGTATAACCATTCTTTCTTCTCAACACCTTTGACATAGATATAATTCACATCCTTCATGACGATCTCGAGTATATCACGCAATTTGTTGTACGGTATATCACCATCATCCCAATATATTCCATGGTAATTGCGTATTACCCAAGAATTTGTTGCTTTATATTGTCTTGGTGAATCATCCCACTTGTAACGTTCTTCCGTCCGACTACCGGATGACAGATACCCTCGGTGAATATGCCTCTTAGACTCAGCCGACTTCCAGGGTTCGTGACTGGGTGAGGGTGAAAGAAACGTTATCAAATTTACGGGTTACTTTTGGATTCCGCCAGAATAGGATGGCCGAATCCGTTTATTTCACTCTGTTTGTATAAATGCAATCCCGGTGCGTACAATAATCTTTTCCTCGACAATTTTTGCGTTAATCTCGCCGTTGAATAATTTTTTTACGCAATACTATGTGTTCTATGGCCCGATACGCGTACAATTATTTAATGCGGTGCGGTCGTTCGCGGGAGAGAGGACACCTTAGTTCAGTGCCAACTGTCGGTGCCACAGGCGCGGGAAGGAGTACCCCGGGAGGTACAAAAGGACGGATAGCGGTACTTCAGCTGCAGGGCCAACTCTCAGCACCCGGAGCTAGGAACTGAGTGATTTCTCCGCTGGAGTGCCAACGGCCGATACCAAAAGGCAGGAGAGCGTGCCGCCTGCGCGCCACAGCTCGGGAACGATTCTCCATTTGGGGTGCCAACTGGTCGAACCGCACGGGGTGCATGCGTCTCGGCTGCTGCCAGCCAGGCGACTAACGTGGCGGATGCAGGAAAGGTAGCGGGATAGTGAGAACTCCGCGGGTGTCACGGTGTTAGCTCTGAAAAGAGCTATCGATGTGAACGATGAAACGAGCTCTAAGAAGAGCTATTGATTGTGACTTCTGAGAAGAACTTTTGGTTTTCCGATGAAATTCTCACGAAGAGTTTTCGAAAGAACTGTTATTTTTCTTAGTTGAATTCCCCGGTTGCTGATCTGGATACTGGTTACTGGTTACTGGATACTGGTCACTGGACTAGTGTTGCTCACTCTGAGCGCTCGACGAAAACTGCGCTCCAGTCCAGTTCAGTTCAAAAGTCATTTATTAATATAGTTTAGTTTTATGCATACATACAAGAATACATTTTAGGAGTGACATAATTTTTTCATTGCAACTCCTAGTTGTATATATAACTTTATTCGCATTAATAATTATTATTTTTAGTTTTAGAGTGGTTATCACAAATTATTGTTTTAAATGATAGTTACCCAGACAGCAAAAAACATTGCAGCAATATTAAATCTTGCAGGGAATACTGCCACAATATTGCTGCAACATTCTCCAATATTGCTATGTCCGCCTCTTTGTAACTTGCAGGAATATTGTGGGAATATTACACCCAATATTGCACGGATATTACACCCAATATTGCACGGATATTGCAGGAATATTGCGAGTGTTGCATGGATATTGCAGGGATATTGCAGTAATATTGCAAGTGTTGCATGGATATTGCAGGGATATTGTAGGAATATTTAATATTGTCTCAAGTCTTTATAATTGATTCGACACATCAAATGTAATTGCATGATGTATATTTATTTTAATTTTCTTAATTCTCACTCCCATATTTTGTTAATTTATTTCATATACCAATATTTAAACAAATTTATATAATTAAAAAATAAAATTAAAGATTAATATATCGTTTCCTTTCTGGGTATATCTCGTAACTACAAAATCGTAATTATTCAGGAATCAATAAAAACAGTTTTTAATATCGAAAATACATAAATATACATGAAAAATATCAAATTCAGACGATATTTTCGTGTCAATTTATAAAGATAAATGAAAATTTCATGATTGCCATTGGCAATCAAGAGCTAGATTCGAAACAACGTTCAACTTTGCAAAGGTTCCAATTTTCTACATCTTCAGGTAAATTAGCAGCTTTTATCAATTTCTCTAATGTATTTAGTGATTTAATATGGCTTGGCCACAATGTTTCATCTTTCATCTCATTCAACCAGCAGGTTGGAATAATTTGTAATCCGTCCTCAAATTGAGCGATTGTATATTTTTTTTTTTAAATTTGTATTCATCATATACCTGAAAAGAAGTCATGAAGAATGATAAAAAATATTTATGTCTACTTCTACATAGTAATTTCACGTCAATTTACATTTTGTACTCACCGTTTTTCTATGAAAACACTAAACAAATATTTTTTTGGTTTCTGGACACGTGTTTAATGCAGTGGGTTATGAGGTTATATAAAATCATGTATTTTTAATTACACACTTCCATATATTATAATACTATAATAATTTTTTAGATCACTTGTACTTTGTGTAATTGTGTAATTGAGATGTATGTAGACTTAGTATCCACGGGATTGTATGAATCGTCGTGAATAGATATGCAAATGGCGATATGTCGACAACACGTGGAGTTGTACACAATACCCAATTAATAATAATATGAATAAATTAATTGCAATCGACTATCACTCAAATGTTGAACAGTGAAGTTCAGTGCGTTGCACGTAATTAAATTATTATATATAGAATCACGTTGTGATGTTCATTAATTTACTGTAATTAATAATTGTAAAAGCAAGAAAAAGCACGTTGTACTCGTAGAAGCCGGTAGCAATAAGCATCGATTCTCTATCATAGAGAAGATAGAGAGAGACGGCTAGCGATGCGTCGTCGACAATAATGCATGTGCATGCGAGTCTCGCGCAGTCGACAAGCCTGTGTGAGTAGACGCACAACATGTCTCAAGTCGAATATTATTTATAAAATATGGGTAATATCAAAGTCGCACAGAGAGTACTTTGCAATGGGATTATGTCATTCATTAAATGGACATGTCCAAACTATTTGAATGAAATTTTTTTATGTAAATGCTACATGTAGTGAAGACAGTAAATGTATTTATGAATAATAAAAATTTTCATTCTTGATATCATCATTTCACTTTTTATTTATTTACGAGTCAAGTTAAAATTTTTTTGCAGCAATATTGCAGGGATATTGCGTGAATATTGCGAGTGTTGCATGGATATTGCAGGGATATTGCAGGAATATATTTAATATTGTCTTAAGTCTCTATAATTGATTCGACACATTAAATGTAATTACATGATGTATTTATTTTAATTTTCTTAATTCTCACTTCCATATTTTGTTAATTTATTTCATATAACAATATTGAATGTCATTTAAGCCTTATCAAATTTATATAATCAAAAAACAAATGAATCTTTAACACGACTTATTCTTATTCACTGAAATATTGCAGGGATGTTGCTGCAATATTCACATTGCAATATTGCCACTGGAATGTTGCAGGAATATTGCTGCAATATTCACATTGCAATATTGCCACTGGAATGTTGCAGGAATATTGCTGCAATATTTGGAATATTGAGCAAGGTTCGCAACATTGCTGCAATATTTCATGCTGTCTGGGTATAGTTGATACAGGGAAAAATTTGATTTCTATAAAAAAACCTGTTTGACATTAACATAGCTAGGCCAGCCTAGCATAATTACATGCCCAATCTCACTTCTTGAATTATTATTTGTCTATTTGAGAAGATTTTCATCATTCAATTTTCCATGTGGATATGCTCATATACATTCATTCATTCAGTTATACATTGCATCATACATGAAATTTCCTACGCATAGGCTCCAAGACTAATAGTTAATCCAAAACCATTAACACAGTTGATAATTAATTTTTTTTTATCATTTATTTTTGAAGTGAAACTTCTTAATCGACTTCTGAAACGTTAAACGTTAAATCTTAATTGTTAAACTTCAATTGTTGAATTTTCATTGTTGAACGTTAAATGTTAATGGTTGTTAAACTTTAATTGTTGAATGTTCATTGTTGAACGTTGAATGTTAATTAATATTTCCTTCTCCATAATGAAAATACATAGACAGCATAACATAGATAGTGCGCGTGCGTCATAGATCCTCACCTCAGGTAAGGTTAGATTTAAAATTTAAGATCACAACGAAGGAAGAATGTGTACTTGACGCATGCGCAGTAGCAATTTTTCCTTCTCCATGATGAAAATACGTAGTCGGCATAACATAAATAGTGCGCATGCGTCATAAATCTTCACCTCAGATAAGGTTAAATTAAAAATTTAGCATTAAAATGAAAAGGGAATTGTAGGAGGTTGTGGTGCAGGAACGGAGATTTCCTAACAGAAATACCTCACTAACATATATTAAAAATATTAATTTTATTTCATAAAATTACACTTTGCTTTTAAACAATTCTCTAATCCTGTTGCTGCAGCTATGGCTGTTGTTAGTCTTCTTTTTTATCTTTTTTGCTTTGGCACTAATGTTTGTTTCCGTTGGTGCTGAGATGCATTTGTACCGAAGCGCACTCCCCTGTGCTCTTCTGGTACCATTGCCATGGGTGCCACAGAATATGTACTTGACGCATGCGCAGTAGCAGTATTTCCTTTTCCATGATGAAAATACATAACAGCCTAGCATTGATAGTGCACAGGCGTTATAAATGCTCATCTCAGGTAAGGTTAGATTAAAATTTTTATTATACTAATACAAAAAGCTAATCGAACAAATAATAGAATAAATGACGAAGTTGAATAATAATAATATTAATGATAATAATAAATACAAATACTCTTGAAAAAAAAATATAATTGATTTTTAATAATAATTATTATCAAACACAATGAATTGTGAAGTTCCTCTGCCACGTCCAACGCACCCACCTCGCCCGCCGCGTCTATCGCGCCAATTATCCAACCAATATGGGGCCCTTTCTTTTTGTCTAGGACCCCGAGCCCATCTTTTTGCAAAAAAATAAATTTTTTTTAGTTAACAAAATTGTTGATAAAAAAATTTTTTATCATATATAATAGTATTATTTACGTCTTTTTTCTTCTGCCATCAATGGTGGTGTTGATAGTGTTGATGCTGGAGGTATTGATGGTGGTGGTGATGCTGTTGGTATTGTGATGGTAGAATTAATAAAAAAACAAAATGAAGATAAAATTCGATTTTCAATTAAATTTTCTATACCTTGTTACGTCGTAGGTGTTGTTGGACGTTGGTTTTAAAAACAGAAATATTATTTTATTTTGGTAGAGGATCGTTGCCTGCCACTACTATGCGTAGCTGAAGCGTAAGGATGTTATGAAGTGAATTAGAGCTGGTTATATTTTTTGGAGAACAATCATAATTTTAATTGATATTTATTAATTTGTTCATTCAAACCGTTACAGATAATTTACACTTTCAGATATATTGTCTATTTATTTCTTCTTTGAGTTCACTTGACGATTCTGAATTTAATTGATTCTAAGATCTTATTTCACGGAATACTTGATTGTCGATTATCGTTATCACTTAAAACTTAAAGATGCCACACAGGCTATATGATTTGCCACACAGGCTATTTGATTGCCACTAAGGCTACTGAATGCCACAAAGGCTACTTGATTTGCCACACAGGCTATTTGGATGTCGAGTTAGTATTTTATAACTTGACTTAGTTGATGATTTGCTTGAACTCGTAATCGTCGTAGAAGATGTAGAAAGTGAACTGATGAGATTCGTTGTGTTTCAGTTTTTATAGACAAGTTTTTACTTAGCTTTGAATATTTCTGTCAGCAGTTTGAAACGTTATTTTCTATCGGTTGAATTTACGTTAACAATTTGATAATTCGTTGGAAGTGACGGAAGGGTGACTCTTATTGGTCGAACAGTTTAATAGGTAGGGATACTTTATAATTTGCTGATTTTAGTTAACAATGTTTCTTGGAAGAATCATGGAATTGAATTAATGAAAGTTTTAGTTAAGTTTCAAATTTTATACGTTATGTGAAATAAGCATTTTAGTGTGAGAAAGTTATTCGTGGTTTTAATTTCTTCTGTTTCATCGAGAAGCGATTTTGACGGGAAGTTCTTATATGACATTGGTATTCATACTCAGTTAAGAATAGATATTTTTAAAGTAAAAGCTACTATTACATAAAGTAAATGAAGTATTATATTATATAAAGAATATTCAATACAATAAATGAATCGATTAATTACTAAAATAAGAACATGTTTCGAGATGCAAAATTATTCGTTCGAAATAAGCGCGCTGCGACAAAGCGCAGGCATGTGACGTCAGAATTGAGGGTAAAGGTCACTTGGGACCTAACAACCTATATTTTTTATTTGATTAAAAAAATCCTCCATCATTTCCAATTTGTGTTTAATATAGTAAATATGATTCATATTATTTATGATAGCTGAAAATATAAAATCATATATTATATTTTAATAAAATGTCTATATTTCACGCCATAATGATACCGCCTCATCACACATACCATAAAAAATTAGGGTTAGCCACAGTAATAAAAAATATATTTATTTATGTATGACTTTGTATATATATAACATTGTATATATTGTGTTGATGTGTCTTGGCACATCATCCCTTGGCTCTTTTTATAGAGAAATATTGCTGCGCTGAAAATGAAATAGAGCAAATTAAGTTGAAGGAATAACATCAACGTAAAATATGTCCGGATAAATCAATAAAATTAAAAAGGAAGTTTACCTGGCGTGTAGAGAGATGAATGATTGTGAGAATGTTGTGTAGATGCATGAATGTGAATAAAAACCGGACATCAGCATCTAAGTCATCACGTGGCGAACATCATCATAAATAAATCATCGAGCCGATTGCGTCCAATGGAATGAGCCAATATAAGACGTTTTCCAGAGAGTTGGGCAAAAAGAGAAAACATAAGATTCAATGAACATCCGTAGATCTGCACTAACCTAAAAGCGAGAGTTGTGAAATGAATATCTAGTGAAATATTGAAGGAAAAGTTATAGTGGTCATAAAATAATACTCACGATAAGAAAATCCGGAGGACTTATTATTAATTAATAATCACGAAGTAATCCCCGTATAATAATTTCGATTAACAACACCAACACTACATTCAATCATGGTATACAATAATAATACGCCATGTATGACACGTTTGAGGGTTAGTGATACCACCAGATCTAAAAACATCGACTTGGCGCCACCGGACTACCGAATTCATCCGTATAATAATGATCCAATCTGCATAATTCAATACTGCAGTCGATAAATGATTATGGACCTTATAATTTTCATCCCGGTAGAGTCCGCGTCGGGTTGTTATATCCCCAGTATAGGGATATATGTTTAAGCATAGAATAAGTAGACTATAAAAAACTACACTTCAAGCGAAGGTAGAAATAACGTTTATACCTATAAATATAAGTAAGATAAACGAGAACTACGATCGATATCACATAATCCTATCAAATAATTAGACGATTGAACTCAATTAATTAATAATTAAACATCTGTACACATTTAATGAACATTTAACGAACATGGCAATTAACGTATGAAATATAAAATAATTTAATTACACAACTAAAAACTTGAACTGACATATACCGTACGCTATAATAAATAAAAGCAGTATGAAATGAATACCAGGAAATATCGAGAAAAACTAACAGACTCTCACTTGAAACCAGAGCTCAAACAAAATAATAAATATTCAAACACTATCGCTCTTAGAAATAACAGAAATAAACATTAAACCGAAAATGCGCTTTTATAAACTCTAAATAATGCACATGCGCTAAACATAAATGTCAAACATTTTGAATAAATATCTTTTTATATATATTGTAACGGCGCCAAATTTGTCCTCTAAAAATTTTAGCTGCCGCTATCGTTGTCCTTGGTTACAAGGGATGCCACACCGATTGCCTGAAAATGACTTAAAGGTTATCGGGGAAACCTTTTTAAACTAAATACAAAATAATCAGTTTTCACCATAAATAATTTTAAACAAAATAATAACGTCATTTATTTATCATAATAATGAAGAAACCGGATGAGAAAATAATAAGAAAATAAAAATAATGTAATTACTCGAAAAATAATAATGTCTTTCTTTTTCAACTTTTATCAAAATAATCAAATGACCAAATAATATTCTACTCTAATAATTTTGGCCGTGACTATTGACGGGTCTACGGCAGTGCGACAATACATTCCTATTCACAACAAATATATCTTTCTCACTCATACATTCCACACAATATATTTATCACGCAATTTATTACACTATTCATTACTTATTATTATCGTTGTATTCATTCGAATATTCCAGTGTTAATTTGAGGGGACATTTTTTCCGGAGGGGTTTATTTTCTTAACTAACACTTTCATACTTATCACATCGAATGAACAATTTCAATAATAATTAAACCGGACATTTACTCAATCCATACTGCATACTTTTCCACACAACGTTAAATCATTAATCACCCGACAATTATTTTTATGAACAATCTCTATCATACATTATCTCTTCACGTGTTATCATTCTCCCGATAACTATTCTTCCGGATTATTTCTTCACACGTTAACATTCTCCCGGACGCATTTTTTCCACTGTCTGGATTCACACTTTTCTGGAATCTCGTGCACAGCAGCAGCTTCTTTCGTCTCCATCACTCGTTATTCTATTCGTCATAACTTTTCACTCGTTTAACTTCATCTTGGGGAACCGGACAAATAACCTCTCCTCTTCTTGGCTACTATAACCTGGTGCTATTAGACCCTTGCTTGACTCCCTTTACGTGGCGTGCACAGGATACTTTCACCGTCCATCTTTTTCCTGGTTTACATGCCTCGTGGTCACGGCGCCCACCATGGCCGTCCTTCCACACCTCTTACTCGCTCGGCGTTCGCCTTGCTACTCTCTTTTTCAATTAATCCGGAATTTGTCTATTAATTATTTGCACGTGTCTCACTGCCTCGAAGTTCGGCACTCTCCGTGCCTCCTCGTGGTCACTGCTCCCACCGCTCTCACTCGCCTTTACACCGTACATACTACATTCACACTTATATATACTTTTAATTGTTATAATATCATTCACACAATTACCCACTTAATCCATTCGTGTGTGGCAGGCCGCCACATCACAATATCTTAATACAGGAACGAAATCTATAAGTTAAACAGAACACTACCCATGAGAACACTAGCCATCAAATACCAAGAAAAGCAATAAAACTAAGGGTACCATTCGGGAAATAAATATACCTCAAAGAAAGTACCCGATGAAATATGGATGACATACACGAATAAAAAATTAGAAGTATATAACTATGATAAATATATATGAAATAAACATAACACTTATAGGATTACTTATATCAAATAAAATCCCTTCCATTTCATCTTGAAAACCAATAGAATCAAATAGAATGAAAATAAAGCAGGAAAGGGAATTGTTTAAATAAAACCAACCAATGATAAAGTTACTTGGACCGTGAGAAACTTTGATTTCTCCTTTCATCTAAAACTTCATCATCTAATAACTAAATTGAAATAGAAAAATCAGTTCTCCGTCAGACATCAAATCGATTAGTCCTCCGACGATCAACGAAAAGAAAAGTTCTCCGCTAATCATCAGATCGATTAGCTATCCAAGATCATTTGAAGTCTAAGTTTTATAATAAATAATTTGCAGTTGATCTATAAAATCAATAAATTTTACTATTCAAGTACAAACGGCATATCACGCTTCCGGGGTAAATAAAATTTAGCGAAGTTAAAGTTCTCGCTCAGCAATACGAACCCGAGAGTGACATTGTGCGCGATTTGTTTCGTTTAAAATAAAATGAATTGAAGATAATAAACAAACATTAAATTAATCGATCGGAGTTCTCATTAGATAAGTTCTAGTATTATAAACATTATCAAATAGATAAAAATAGAATTACCTTCAATTAGTTAAATGTTAAGTGACTTGACGTTAATTAAAGTTTCATTCTTGTGTAATTAAGTGAATAAATAATAATATTAAGTTAAAATCTGTGTCACGTAAAACATTCATTTTCAACCCGCTAACGACCATCTTCACAATTCCACTAGTTTCTGAAAAGAATCTACTTTTCCGAAGAACAATAAAATTCCTACAATTCAACAAAACAAACAATAAATATAGTAAGGTCGACCAAAATACTTCCGAACAACGCAGTGATTGGCCCTCAACCAATCTAGGAGCAGAGGCGGCAACTACAAATGAGAAATCAACATCAAGGTAAGCCTCTCTCCATAGTTCGCGTGTTCCAGGACGTAACAGGGTCAACGACCGGCCAATCAGAGATCCGGATGTTTGAACTTGAATTGTCGCAGCCAATCAACTCCGCATGGAGACACGAAGAAGACGACCGAAGGTTCGAGAAGAAGAAGACGCCACCAAGACTGACGCTCCGGCCATTTTGACTTTACTTAGCCCAGTGACATCGTAGAGTATGGTTGTGCTGTATGTGTGTAAAGGAAAAGTATAATTGGAAAAAGGAACTATTGTAATTGAATATTGTACGACGACGTAAGAATATTGTACCAGAAGATCTATTATATGTCAATGGAGACTTGTGCGATTTGGTGAATGCTGTGGAAGATCAAAATACGGCATTACATAAAAGATTTATATTAAAAATATAGTAAGTGGTGAGTAACGCCATTGTTGGGCATTTTTCATCGTTAATATTTGATCACTTTCCTCTTATATCTTTTGAGCAGTTTAACAACGCAGTAATATCTTTGAGGGCTAAGTCAATAGTTTAGAGTTATTTTGTAGTAATAATTAAATCATATTTGTTTGTATAAAATCAGTATTTGTAGACCCATCCCGGGCTCCACGCGTAATAGACAGAGAGAGAAAATCTCCGAAAGGGACTTTGTGTTATATTATATGAAAAATTCGTATCATAAAAAATTGATTTTAGTGAAATATCAATAATTAATGATCCGTAGAAACGATGATATTGGTGTTTCATGAATAATAATTTAAAAGTAATTAATTGCCACATTTTTATTTTTATATGATTCGCCGGAATTGCTATTGTAATGACCCATAGTATATTGGGCATTAATTCATTTATCCATGTATTTTATCAATATTAAACGATTAATATCAATTGATAATTAACAATAAGTAATTATCAAACATTTTCAACTATTATCAAACATTGTCAATAATTATCAAACATTTTCAATAATTATCAAACGTTTATTTCATGTGCTGAAAAATTCTTTATTTCTGGAATCTGTTGTTTGAATAAATTATTATTAATTTAACCGCACTTAACCGAATCATTTATTTTGGGAATATTTGAATCATTCTTTTCAGGATTATTTCCACTTTTATTTCAATTTTAGCATTTCGGCGAAACAGCAAGTTACTGGAGAAATTCCCTAGTTATATCTTGTAATTTTTCATCCAAATTGATCAACTAGGGTGGCATCCCTTGATTATTTTGTCCTTATTTTGGACAAAATAAAAGATAATCAATAAATTTATAACGGTAAGTCTGGCTGGGAATAAATAATACCGGATTCTAGCTTTCCTGCGGAAAGGTGGCCGTTACAATATACATATATTGTTAGGTCCCACGTGACCTTCCCCCTCCCTCCTTCCATAAATTCAAATCTTTAACTTATTAGCCGTCGCTCTGCGATTGCAGCTCGGAAATAATTATCAATAAATTCATTGTATTATGATTATTATTATTATCTCAATAGCTAATAAGTTAATATTTCTTACTCTTTGTGAGAAACTTTCCTACGCTTCTTCCCACTGGGGAAACCTAAGATCGCACTCAGCATATCGTCTTCTTTTTCACGGCATCGCACGATATCTCAAAAACGCTGAGCAAAGCGTCTCGTCGTGGAGACGCATCAACTTGCATTATGAATCTTTCCATCTTCTTTTCATAATTACTATTAACAAATCAGTCTTGATCTTCACTTCAATCAGTCAACACGTAATTTGACAAAACGACTCTCAATTCATAAACTAAGTCTTGCAATAAATCATTTGTTTCCTGAGGCACGAGGGGTGTCATGAGCACAACTTCCTGCTGAGGGAAATCCTGGAGGACAGTCGGAGATCGGGCCGTGAGTTGGTTGTGGCATGGTTGGACTTGACGAATGCGTTTGGTTCAATTCCCCACACCACATTGTTTGACGCTCTCAGGGGAGCACAACTACCCCAGAGGATCCAGTGTTTAGTCAAGTCGATGAACACTGGATGCACGACCAGAGTCCGGTCAGCTCAAGGCTTCACTGAGGAGATCCCCGTCCGAGCGGGTGTAAAGCAAGGCTGTCCGTGTAGTCCCATGATCTTTGACCTGGCCATCGAGCGAGTGATTCAATCCGTTGAATCACTACCGGTTGGCTATAGGTTGAAGGAGGTTACGTACCGTTCATTGGCCTATGCGGACGATATTGGTCTTGTGGCTACAACGCCGGCGGAGATGGAGTTGCTACTGGAGACAATTGAAGTAGCAGCGGCAAAGGCGGGATTGATGTTTAATCCCAAAAAGTGCGCTACACTCCACCTTAGGGGGAAGGGTAGTCGACGACAAGCTTTGCCGACTGTCTTCACATTGCGAAGGGAGCAACTCCAGGCCTTGAGGGAGGGCGAGGCATACAATTACCTTGGGGTTCCCGTGGGACACCGGGTAAGCCAAACCCCCATTGCCGCCATCAACAAAATGATGATGGATGTCGGTGCGATAGACGCGTCGCTTCTCGCTGCGTGGCAAAAGCTCTTCGGACATTCATCTTCCCGCGGATGGATTTCATCCTGAGGAGCGACGATGTTGAAAAAACGCCCTTGAACACGTTCGACAAGCTCGTGAAGCGAACTGTGAAGGGTTGGATGAATCTCCCACAGAGAGCAAGCGCGGAGGTGGTGTACCTCCCAACTTGGCGGGGAGGTGCCGGTCTAATTCCGATGGCAGACCTGGCCGATGTCCTCACAATTGCCCACGCTTTCCGCATGTTAACATGCATGGACGTGGCGGTTGCTGAGGTGGCCAGGGCCTCGCTGGAGGATGCGGTAAGGCGCCGAACCGTTCGCCAACCCACACAGGATGAGGTCGCAAAGTTCCTCTCGGGTTCACTCGAGGGTCCTTTTGCACGCGACCTTATCGGCGACCCGGGCTTTTGGGTCAAGGTGCGTCTCGCATCGCGTCGTCAGGCTAAACACTTAGACCTGACGTGGCGACCTGACTGCGTTACCAATGGACTTGTGCTAGAATGCAGAGGATCAGAGGGACGCCGGACTATCATTCCCCCGGGTGCTTCGTCTCAAGTCATTCGGCGACTTAGACAAGCCGTACAGGAGGGCTACCTCAGCTCTCTTCTGGCTAAACCTGAGCAAGGAAAGGTTTACCAGGTTTCATCGCGTTCTGAACACTCGAATGGATTCGTTCGCGATGGAAGGTACGTCCGGTTTGCCGACTGGCGTTTCGTTCATCGGGCCCGACTCGACGTCCTGTCACTTAACGGTGCGAGGCGTTGGGGTACCGGTGACAAACGGTGCAGGAGGTGCGGATACGCCAAGGAGACACTCCCGCACGTCATCTGTCACTGCCTGCCCCATTCGACTGCGATGCAGCTTCGCCACAATGCTATATTGGCACGACTGGCGAAGGCCTGCAAATTGCGTGGTGCGATTCGCGTCAATCAGCGAGTCGAGGGCGTGGACGGCGGACTTGCCGAACTCCGCCCGGATCTAGTGGTTCGGGACGAGGAGGCAAAAGTCGTCAACATTGTCGACGTGACGGTCGCTTTTGAGAACCAGCGTGAGGCCATTGAGGCCGCGCGGGGATCAAAGGTGGCCAAATACACCCCCCTGGCGCGTGCGCTACATGACCAGGGGTACGCGGTCAATGTTGACGCGTTCGTCGTCGGCGCTCTCGGTACTTGGGATCCGGGAAACGAGCCGGTGCTGAGGAGACTCGGAGTGTCCAGGCACTACGCGTCCCTGATGCGTCGGCTCGTGGTCTCGGAGACCATACGGTGGTCTCGGGACATTTACGTTGAACACGTCTCGGGAGTCAGGCAATATAACAATAATTTAGCCGCTGGACTTCCGCTGGCTGTGCCGAGGACCGCTCCGAACGGTGCGAGCGCTCCATAATGAGACACATTTTGCTTTAGTTTTTCTTTGTTTAATTTTATTTATGAACGGGCGCTGCTGACTCTTGCCGCCACCAATTTATTGCTTATTTTATGTGCATGTGCCTTGCCAAGCACAAACTTGTTTTTATTATACATTGTCTGTGATTATATGACGGGGCAGAGCGGTCAATGCTTATTTTCTTTATGAATGGTATTAACCGATTTCGACGCTCTGCCCCCTCATAACTAGTGTGACCGGAACGTGGGCGAACACCCACACATTATTATGTATTAATTTTAAATGACTGACTAGGATTAAGAATGTAAAAAAGCAGCGCCATAGTGCGTATGACTTGTTTTTATTATATTATTGACACGTACGCTTATTGTACATATTTTTGTAAAAATTTTTTATTAGTTTAAGACTGGGTGAATACCCTGATATTTTATTATGACTGTCATCGCCAAAGTATGAACATGTAACAAGCGCTGTGACGATATTTATATATGTACTTTCGGTGGGCTTTGCCCATCGGGAGAAGTTGAATGTTTTTATTTTAAATAAAATCTTTCTTTATATGTTATATCCTCCATATAGGGATATATATATATATGTAATACATAAGATGCGCACGCGCAGAAACATACACTATTGCAAGGATGTATGTCGTGCTTTTAAAAACACAATTTATTTATTCAAATTATTTATTGACAAAAAATTAAAATGGGTAGAGGTTATTCAAGTATTATTTATTTCAAATGTTTTAAATGTGCTAGTTGAAGTGAGATCGTGTGTAGTCTCGGCTAGGCTGATGAACAGGATCTTATTTCCTCGCTGTCTGCTGCTCGTATGTGTACTGGCTGCTTGGTTTGAACACAAGAACTAGCGATCGGGCTCTACCGCTTCAATTATGCCTTGGACTGTTCTTGCTTCGTTCCCAAGATGAAAGAGGACGATGACCCGAAGGGCCCTGCTTTTAAGCGCAAGCCAGAACGGCTTCTGCGCTATCATTGGTCGTTCCCATGGTGGAAAGGGCAACTTTGCCAACGTCGCCTGTTCTTCAGGCAGCTCTGTGATTGGGTCGCTAGTAATTTTCGAGCGCCTAATTACTTTTCCTCATTGACGTCACACGCTATTGTTCGAACCGACGCCAGTCTGTCGCCTCTTAATTGCACTTTAATATTCTAGATTTTTCTAATCCTACATGTATAAACATTAGGGTGTTTCATTTTTAGGCGATATTTTTTTTTTCGCCGCGCTCAAGGTAAATTTCATAATTTGTGGAAAAAAAAAAATATTCCCGTTTGAAAAAAAATTCCACGTTGAATAGAAGCTTTCCATATTCAAAAATTCGATTTCCCATATGATTAACATGGGAAGATTGTTTTTTTCGACTTCAACTCGATTTTTCGTCAATGAAAAATTTTTTTTGGAAAAAATGAACTTATGGCTTTTGTAGGGTATTAAATTTGCTACAAAAAAGTTCCTCAACGCAAATGCTCTGCGACCAACAGTTTTCGAGTTATAGAGCTGGAAAGGTGGAAGTTGATCATAATTGACAACAAATGTTCTTTAAACTGGAATTTATTGACCTGACATTAATTATTATCTTATAATGAACACTATGAAGCTTGTAGATTGTTGATTTCATTAACTACCATTCATATTTGAAATATAAATATGAATTTTGATTAATAAGTGACGATAATTACAAGAAGTAAACTTTTTGGTTCATTCCTCAGCTGTTAACTGCATTAATGTTTGCTTATTGGCGTTCGGAAATTTCTTTCTATGCATTGCTACGACTTGTAACAAGTATTGTTTTTGTTCTTCATTATAAGTGATACTTCGATTGTACGCTTCTATCAACTGAACTCCTCTTTCAGCAGTATCATTCACGACGTGTAACTCATTTAAAATTCTTATACACATATTGTAGCCTTCATCAGAATGCCATTGATCTGGATGTATTTTTAAAAATTCAGTGGGGAGCTGAAATCGATCGAACAGCACCATTGAATTTTTGGATGCAAAATCATGTAAATTTTTTGTCAAAAAAGAATTAATCTTAATATTTTTGACATTGACACGTTTTAAATTTTCATTTTGGCTAGCTTTCTGATTCATCGATTTAATGATATTAATTTTAATTTCTGAGTTAACATTATTATCGAAAAGTGATAAACAAATTAGTTCTTCAGATAAATACCAGAGATGTGCGCTAAATTTTTTTGACGTTGCTTCTGAAATTTTTTTATTGATTGTTTTGTATTGTATTAAATTTTTTAAAAATTCTAAATCTTGTCGTGGCGCTTGAATTGATAAAGGCGCACAATACCATGCTTTTATGTATAATAATACAATAAAAACACAGATATGACGGAGTCCTTGGCTTTCTACGCTGCTCAATAAAAATTGTTCTTGGAACAGGAAGATTTTTAAAGAATAAATGGCTTTCGAAAGCCATCGCGCGTGATGTGTTGGTCCAGGAGCTTTAAAAGAAATATTTCCCGTGAAACGGTTCCCTAAAAATACTGACGCTAGTTCCAGTAGCTCTCGATAGTCATCACGTGGTTGATTTTTCTAAAAAAATATCATTTTGTTTAAGAATACGTAATTATAGAAATATGTGAGAACAAATCATTTTTCTCTTTTATACCTCCAACTGTTGAGAGATGAAAAGCAGAATATCATCTTTTTTATCTGTATGGATGATAGAAGCTATCAAAGGGTCATCCAATCCCGTTTTATAATTATTCTTATTTATTCTTGGCCATTCTTCCTGAAACTCGTTGAATTTTTGTACTTTTGGGCCTGAAGTTATTGGCCAGTATATCTCAAAAACACAACGTAAAACTAGCTCATAAATATGATGTCGACAGGCAAAATGCAATAAACTTTTCTCAATTTTCTTCTCTAGAAGTTTGCATACCCCTTTATTTTCACCTATCAAAATAAAAACGTTTGAAGTTTAATGTGACAAAATAAAAAAATGTGAAAGAAATAGCATACCAGTATTGACACTGGTCGTGTCAAAACATAAAGCTCCAATTTTATCAGTTATTTTCCATTCTTGCAGCAATTCAAATATCACCTCACTCTGATGAAGACCAGTCGATTTACTTAATTTAGGGACTCCTAACAACTGTTCACAATTTAGACCCGTAATAATTACTGGTAGTCTTTCAACTTTTGTGGAGCCAGTCATTTCTGGTAAAAGCTTTCCATCCCAATGAACAGTTAACGCATTCGATACTTTAAAATTGTTTTTCAAAGTGTCTCCAAGATTTTTTCTATTTTTAATTCGATGTCTGTAAACTGTACTTGGGCAAAGATTGACATTTTCAAGACGAATTCCGAAACTTTCTGCTGCAGCTGCCAAAATAATGGTTGCATCTCGAGCTGATACGTTTGTTCGATCCAGTGCAGAAGTTAATTGAGGTGTCATGATGTTTATTTTTTGAGATGCGGAATTTGTAGGAAGATCATCTTCAAAATTAGAGGGTATTCGTTTTAAAGAATTTGAACTACTAGTGCGTGATTCAAGTGAAATTGTACAGTCTGACAAAGATCTGGTGAATTCTTCTATAAAATAGGAGGAATTTCAATAAAACACAAAAAAAAAAATAAAATTACATCACAATACCTTCCAATGATTTTTCAGAATCAGAATTTGTTTTTTCTAAATCGAATGGTATGATTAGACGGCGTCCCCGGCCTTGATTTTTCCGTTCGTTATCTAAGAAAATTGTTTGTTCATTTGTCAAACAAACATTTTCTTTTTGACTTGCAACATCAAATAGTGTTCGAGACAAAAGCTTAAAATCAGCTTCTTTAGTTTTTTGAGTAAGTGAATCAACATACGAACAACTTTTTTTCACTTTAAGCCACTTATTATACAGTTTTTCTAATTTTCTAATACTATTTGAAACTCTCATCAAAGGAATTTTTGTTTTACTCCAAACACTATTCACTTCATCAATAACAATTCGCATACTTTTATTGAGTGGTTTATGTAAAGATTTATAATTGTATATCAATAAACACAACACTTCCCCATTAGTAGGTAGCTTTCGTTGCGATAAATATTTAATTTCATGGCCAATTAAATAAATGTTTTTGAGAGGCATTTTGCAAAATATTAATCTAATCACTAAATTCAGTCTACTTCACCATTTCTGATCACAACTTGTTTGAGAATGTTTGAGAAATTCAATTTAATACGATTTTGACACACACACACACTTTGGATGACAACAGTATGCAGCACGTGGGTCGTGAAGCCACGAGTTGCATAAAGAACACTGGATATTTTATAGTTTTTAGAGCACAAATAATTTTGATAATTAAGAAAGAACAGTCAGATGATTAGCGTCGACAGTCGTAGTAGTGCTAATAATGGCGGCACGCGTAGTAACACATGCTGATGATGCGCCCGCGAATGCATTGTGGTCAGGTTGCGCCTCAGTGGTCAAAAGTAGTAATCAAATTTAATGGCGTCAGTTTGAATTGATTAATTCACAAGGATCTTTCTCGAACACTATTTCTGATAATTATTACGAATAAAAAAAAAATAAACAATGAGATTAATGTACAGTTATATATCATTTATTCAATAAAAAAAACCGTGTAATATCCTTGTACGTTTGGAGATACATCTGAATTAATTCCATCAACTTTTTCAAAATAAAATATAAAATATGAGAAAGAAAATTTTTTTAAATCGAATATACGTGAAAATCTGAGTTTTAATTCATTAGTATTATGATTTCGTAATAATTATGGATTCATACTTATATTTATATTTCAAATATGAATGGTAGTTAATGAAATCAACTATCTACGAGTTTCATAATGTTCATTATAAGATAATAATTAATGTCAGGTCAATAAATTCCAGTTTAAAGAACATTTGTTGTCAATTATGATCAACTTCCACCTTTCCAGCTCTATAACTCGAAAACTGTTGGTCGCAGAGCATTTGCCTTGAGGAACTTTTTTGTAGCGAATTTAATGCCCTACAAAAGCCATAAGTTCATTTTTTCCAAAAAAAATTTTTCATTGACGAAAAATCGAGTTGAAGTCGAAAAAACAATCTTCCCATGTTAATCATATGGGAAATCGAATTTTTGAATATGGAAAGCTTCTATTCAACGTGGAATTTTTTTTCAAACGGGAATATTTTTTTTTTTTCCACAAATTATGAAATTTACCTTGAGCGCAGCGAAAAAAAAAATATCGCCTAAAAATGAAACACCCTAATAAACATATGTATCTCAAGCATAGAGTGATTTAAGGGCCGGCAGAACTGAATTGTAGGGGGCGCATTTTCGATGTTTTTACATTGAAATTTTGTGAACAAATAACAGCTACACCAAAGTAGTAATTCAATAAATTTTTTATTTGAATTAAAGATAAAAATATTCTATGTGGGGCTATGCTTTTCGAATTTTGATAATATTGATAATGGGCATTTTATTTACGTAAGTAATTAGGGAGATTCATCATTTGAATCTCGCGGGCCCCAATTCCATGAAAAAAAACAAATTGAAGCAAATACAGGAGTTTTTTGCAAATTCTAAAAGCATGGCCCCACAGTATTTTTCATCCTGAAGCTGAAAATCCTGAAATAATCGCATAATTCCTCGTGAATAATGCGTTATTTGTTACAAAAGATTTGCATCATTTTGCTGTGATTTTTAGTTATTTTTTCTCTAACAGATGTCACTACCATCATGTCTAGAGCTCGACCCAGTAACCAACAACGTCTCATGGCACCCCAGACATCGCATGTACAGTACGCGTGTATGAGGACTCTCAGCAGTCTCAGCTATGCCAGTTTGAAGCCGCAAAGCACAGCACGGAGGAAAGTGATGGATTTACTCACGCAAGCGTGCGCGACGTCTGTGTTAGCTGGATTATTCGCTAATGATGTAGACAATGACTTTTGAGGATGAGCGACGGATGAATAATAATATGCCTCACTCGTTGTTGTCTTTGAATGTAAAATGATTGATTTTTTTCATCAATTTTCATGAATCAGCTACCTCTTGATAAAATTTAAACAATATTCAAATAATAATTCGATACATATACTCCCATATACGCGATCCTTGTATAATATATTTTTTCTTTTGGTGAAACATGTTTAGTAGCGTGAAGGTATAGTACTTGCATTCTAAAACAATGTTCGTAGGTTCAAACCCTGATAGTTAACTTTTTTTTATTGACACATTTAAATACTAATGATCATATGTCAAGTATTGGAATACCTTTTTTTTTAAATGTGAACTAAATTCAGATAGTATTCATTTATTTGCAACATAAATAAACGTATAGATAAATACCATATCTATATATGCTCCATTTATTGACATGCGTTATATCATTATTATATGTATACCTGTACTACAATACATGCAACTCGGAGTATTTGAAAAATAAACAAATAATTGAAACGATTTCTCACACAACAAATACAACTGGGAGGAGTATACAAAATCGGAACAGGAATCCCAGCTTTCGGTTGACACAGGAATAATTGAGCATGTAAATACAGAACAATTGCAATCGTTATTCTCAATTCAATATAGAATATTTATACATTAGTTTTCTTACATTTAATTATATATTCATTCAATTATGCAATCAAATGTACAATTGTACATTGGTTATATATAAACATACAAATTTAATAATTTATAAATTAGTGGAACATTTGAATTTTTATTATGTAATGATGAATTAACATCATTCAATGAAATATAAAATCATCAATTATGCTTTCCTCCATTTATTTATTATTAATTAATGAAAAATATTTTTTTATTAAAAATGAAAAACTGTTGGCAAAAGTTTCCTAAGCTTTTTTTATAAACGTCTCATTTGATGTATTCATATTTTTTTCGTTCATCATTGCACATCAATTTATTCATTCATGAATTATCAGTATTTTTCAAGGCGCTCTCCTCCCACTTCCTCCATTATATTTCCAACAGCATGTATGTAAATTGTCAGTAAAAATAAAGAATTCATTATGTCAATCATAATTATAATTTTTATACATAATGAATTTGTATGAATAAAATAAAACGATATTTACAAAATAATGAATATCATATATACGTATAATTTATCATTTTTTTATGAAAAAAAATTGTTCGTTATTTTTGTTTTCTTTAACTACGCGCAGGAAATAAAATTAGTAGTTGAATATGATTAATAAAAAAATTAATTACTCATTGATATTAGATGTATTCATTATTATTCATTTTCATCACCGATTAATTCCATTTATTCTCACATGTAGCGCCATTTATCGATGGGCGTTATTGAAATCTGCACAAAATTCGAAGTTCCTTTGTTTTTTTACGGTTCATTCCTTATATTTTGATGTAGCGGGGTGTAAGCAACTACTGCTTTGTCTGATGAGTGACATAAAATGTGCATAATGTATCACTTTCTTGTTATGGTTCAAGCATAATAGGACGCAACATTGCGCACAAGTTATTCTATAACTGTGAAATATCGTTTTATATATTGAATTATATTCATGATTGTGAATGGATGATTAATATCACAATTGTAATAGTGCGTATGATAATATTTCAGTAGTAAATAAAAAAATCTAATTTATATGTGAAGTGAAAATAAGAAAATTTTTCTACCGGAAAAAGCTGCAAAGTTTTCGTGATACATATACGCAGCTATTGATCTTTATGAAAATTATTATTTTGTTCAACGAGTGCATTATATAATGTAAATTTTTTTTATTCATGATATATGTGTGATGACAGTGGAAAGTTTAATTTTGAATTTACGTTATTGAATTAGATATTGGTTAACAATACGAATTCTATTCTAGATATTGTGCACATTATTTGTTCAAGTCATCATATAAAATTCAAGTATTTACAATTATTCTAGTGATTTAGTAAGAAAGTGAAAAAATATAAACTCATCATGTATCGAAAACGTCAAACGTGGAGTTCAGATACAAAAAGAATTCGTCTAGCTGCTCGGAGATACAGCAGAAAGGGCAAAAAAAATATCACAAAGTACGTTTTATATTTTTATATGTACATACATACATACGTACTATTTATACATTTTTTTTTTATTTTCAATACAAATGAGCTATGTTTTTTCATCTCAGAATAGATTTTCATATAATGATAAATATCATATGGGATATATACAGGAATATTTATCATTTCATTCATAAAAAGTGTTTGTTGATCTTGATTATTTGTTTTCTTTGATTATTCGCGTGAATTATGAAAAGTTAAGAACTCTCCAATTAGTCATTTATGATTTTCATTCAATAAATTATAATGTGAAATAATATTTTTTTTATCAATAACATGATTAATTTCATTTGTATATATTGTTACGTCCTGGATGTAATTTGGACGTGGAGATGAGTTTTAAAATATTTATTTTTTATGGGATCGTTGCCAGCCACTGCCATGCGCAGATGAGATGCAAGGATGTTGATGAGTGAATTTGGATGTTTTATTTTCGAGAACAATTATGAAGTTGATTTGTATTTATTGATAAAATCACTTTGAACGGTTACAGATAATTTACACTTTTAACTTACTGTCTATTATTTCACTTATGAAGTATGAAACCGAAGAACGTGAGAAACTTGATAACTTTCTTTATTTTCTTTATTAACTGAACCTTTGAATATTATTGTCTATTTAAACTTATTTGAATTCACTGAACGATTTTTATTCACGATTGTAATGAATTGAAGAAGGGCTTGGATTATGGTTTATTGGAACTGAGAAGCGAGGAACGGCGGCTCACTGAATGGATATGGATTGTCGTAGAGATTCTGGATTCGTAGTAGAAATAGAATATTGAATGATTATTTGTAGATTTGCCCTTGATTTGTGATTCTTGCGTTCTTGAGTTGAGATTGATTGTGTATTGGTTATCTTCGTGAATTGATGTGATCGTTGAAGACGGTAAAAGTGAATTTGTAGTCGTCGTAATTGATGTAGACAGTGAACTGGACTGATCGTTGAAGATGGTAGAAGTGAACTGAAGATACTCGTTGTGCGTTAGTTTTTATAGACTAAATTTTCCTTAGGTTTAAATATTTTCATCAGCAGTTTTACAACGTTATTTTTGATTGGTTGATTTCAGTTAACAATTTCATAGTTTGTTGAAAGTTATGTAAAAATGAATTCTATTGGTTGAAAGATTCGATAAGTAGGGATTTTCGCAATTTCGCTGAAGTTTTAAACAATAATTCTTGGAAACGGCCAAGGATCGAATTAATAAAAGTGTTTGGCTAAGTTTCGATTTCGCGCATTTAACAAAATAAGCATTTCTTTAAGGAATTTCTTGATGCAGGAAAACGATATTTTATGGAAGTTCTCACGTAGCTTCGTTTCTCATATTTAGTTAAAAATAGATATTTCTAGAATATGAAATTGGTTTTACATTGAATAAGTGAAATTCGATATTATTTTATTTTATATTAAAATAAAGACAAATTTCGAAGTGTGAGATAATTTTATTTAAAGGAATGCGCTGCGACTAAAACGCAGACGTCATGAAGATGGCGGAAGGTCCCATAGGACCTAACAATATATATAAGCATTTACAAATGTTCCGTGGTATTTTATTTCATATCATTTATTTACAGGATGAGAAATCTTATATGGAATATTTATATGAATATTGCTCTTGAATATAGGTTTTTCAAACTATTCGCGTGAATGATATTATAATTAATACACTCTTCGAATCATTTATAATTTGCATTTAATAATTAATTACAATGGGCAATAATTTTGTTCAATCAATAAGATGATCAATATCATTGGTATGTACATAAGTATATACAAAAATATCGTTTTCTTTCATTTCAAGATATATCTTTTTATGGAATGATAAATATCATATGATATTTCATGTGGAACATACAAATGAATATTTATCATTTTATTTATAAAAAGTGATTGTTCTTGATTATTGTTTTTTCAACTATTCGCATGAAGTTTTATCATTAATAGACAGCTCTTCGAATCATTTATAATTTTCATTTTCTAAATTATGAAGGGTAATAATTTCGTTCAGTCAATAAGATGATGTTAATTTGATGTTAATTTCAGCATTTATCGTCTTTTATTTAGGTGAAATATTTTTTCAATGTTTTACAGCATTGCACGATTAAAGCAGCGATATTCCATCATTGTTCCACCAGCTATCGGCAATACACCTGCTATTTCAGATGCTGCCAAAGTATGATCAACAATATTATTTGCTATGTCCCCTGTGGATCTTCCTTATATATCCTCACAACAACAATTTAATTGATTTTTGGGGCAAAGAAATAATGGAAGCATGTATTTGTCAAGGATTACCTAACATTGTGGTGGCTCTCACAAATTTAAAGACTGTCAATATCGAAGTAATAAATATAATTTTAGTTTTTAGATATATTTTCATTTTGTTTGAACAATAAATTTATGTAATTTGTTATTTCAAAATTTACAGAAACATCATGAGTTGAAGCAAGTATTTCAAAGTGTTATTAAGAAGTGGCTACCAGCGGAAAAATTTTTACCGTTAAACAATGCAGCGGATGCATTGAATTTAATGATAAAAGAGGGATCTCAATAGCAGTGAAAAGTAGCCGTCAGAGATAAAAGACCTTATCTATTAGCAGATGATGTTGAATATTCTTCTGTAATTTATAATAATATGAGTAAACTACGTTATATAAATACAATAGAATAGTTATGATATTACTTTGTATTTTTCAGGGTGAAAATCAAGTTGGAACGTTGAAAGTTAAAGGATATTTAAGAGGTGTTCCTCTATCAGTGAATAGTATAATTCACATACGAGGATTTGGAGATTTTCAGCTATCACAAATTGATGCTTCTAGTGATCCTTATCTTATCACAAATTCAGGCAGTAGCAAAGGTATGGATGTTGATGCACTGCAAGTTCGTATTCTTGAAGAAGCTGATCCAAAAAAAAAAGTAGTGAATAATTTTATTATTATATTTTATTCCTTTTAATATTTAGGAATTCGTTTGATGTATATGATAAATTATTGGACTATCAATTGTAGGAAAGTTTATAGACTGAAAATATACTTGATCCGATGGATGCCGAACAAACATGGCCCACTGATGCAGAAATCGCGACGTCTGCCGATACAGAACGATTGCGAAAAAAATCTGTTACGCTCATATCAAAAAGCACATCAGAATACCAAGTCGCAAGGATTGTCCATGATAATGACGGTAAATATCACTTTTAATTACAAGATTAATATTAATAGTCAATTCAATGTTTATAGTAATTCAAATATTATTTGATCAGAATTGAGCAACGACGATTATTCAGACTCTGAGGATGATGGTAGCGATGATGAAAAAATGTCTATTGCCCAAGCTCAATCTGATGTTGAAAATAGTGATAAAGAGGATATGGATGATAATGAGGACTATGAAACTTTAACAGTATAAGTGAAGCTCAAAAAGATTCAAATCGATATGATGATCAAATGGACATATATGAAGAGTCAAAAAGCATGAAAAAACTTGATAGTAAAAATTTTATATTCATTAAGGTGGGTTAAAAAATCGACTAATTTTTTTTAACTTCCCACGCTGAAAAATTGATTTTTAGACACCTTTAAAAAATTCTCTCCAAAGATGAGCTCTTAATTTCAATAGGAAGGTTCTCCTCATCTAATATTTCCATTTTTTTCAGTCCCATATGGCGAAATCCATATCTCGCCATTACTTGATCGTACAAAAAACTCCCATCTACATTTTTTGTAGGAAATTGAACGCTCTACAAAAAAGGTATCATGTGGTTAATCGATTACTCTAACCATTTAGAAGATATTCGCATTCGAATCCCAATGCGTACTGATTTTAATAATTTTTTAAAAAATATTTAAAATTTATCCATTCAAGTCATGAATGCGAATATCTTTTAAATAGTTATGGAGAAATCGACTAACCGTAAGAGATCTTTTTTGTAGAGTGTTCAATTGCCTACAAAAATAAATGTTACGCATTTTATAATATTTATTTCATAGCTCTACGAGTTATAGAATGCAGAAATAACAAAGAAATTTTCGTTCAATTCTTCAAACTTTCACCTTCGATATCTTCTAAATGGTATAAGAATAATGAAACAATTGTAAGATATCTTTTTTGTAGAGCGTTCCATTCCCTACAATAAATGTAAATAGAACTTTTCTGTAGGATCAAGTAATGGCGAGATATGAATTTCGCCATATGGAACTGAAGAAAAAATAGAAAACTGAGATAAGAAAGACCTTCCTATCAAAAGTAAGTGCTCATCTTTGAAAAGTATTTTTTAAAGGTCTCTATGAACATCTTTTTCAGTGTGGAAAGTTAAAAAAAATAGTCGAATTTTTTGACCCACCCTAATATCTATGTTATTTATCTTTTTCGATAATAAAGCCATTAACTTTATAATTACACATAAATTTGATAGATGCAAAGCTCGATTAGTCCATTGAAATGTTACATTTGACCTTGCATATCAGTGAGCAGTCAATTTTTTTTTATTGATGTCAAGGGGAAGTTAATGCAATGTTAAATCCAAGTTTGGGGGATCGCCACCCTTATATTTCGGCCGCCATTTTAAAAAAGGAGGTGCAAATGATTTTACGTAATATCGGCCAAACTACTGGTCGCATAGAAAATTTGTAGGAACATTTTTTGTAGCAAATTAAATTCTCTACAACCTTAGTTTTGTAACTTTTGGTCGTAAAATTGAAAATGAAGGAGTTATTAACGAAAATAGATGAAAATTTGAGGACATTTTGTTGTTTTTTTCGTTACAACTTTTTTACTGGTCGTTTTACGAAAAAATGACATCAGATTACTTTTAAAGAGGAGATTTCAAGGAATAATTATCACCTATTACTTTTGCAAATTTGTCAATTTATAAAGGTTTTACAGCGCTGCGAAACTAACACTATTCTTCAGTACTCGTCAGTATATACATGCATATCAATATAAATGATTAGGTATAATTTTCTTTTATTTTATTGATTTTTTTTTATAATAAACTATTTTATCATCGAAATCACAGTGTTATAAATACTAAGTGATGAACTTTATTTTCCATTGAAAAAATTTAAAATAATTTGTTTAGAACATTTGTAAAAAAATATAATATTTGTATGTAAAGTATATTTTCATTTGTAAATATGCAATGACATTTGATATTTCACAACATAGCATTCAAAAGATCAAAAATAACATTTGTTTATAATGTATAATTTGTTCATATTATCGATTATTGGCTTTCATATGATACATGTTATGCAACTATTTGTTTTGCAATGGAATTATTTTAGAGGATTTTAATAGATGTAAATCAACAAATAATCTACGGAAATTTTTTAGTCTGCAAAATAATCTGTAGACAAATAAATTCATTGTGTCCTCAATTTTTACGAAGGGCCAGGCTGCGGCTCAGTAACTACTTGAGTTACTGGTACTTCAGCTTCCGATACTTCATCATCGAGGAAGGTTGGAAATGGAACTGGTGCCATTGTTGGTAGTTCATCCTCAAAATCATTCTAGTTGATTAATTGGATGACATTCATGGTGTTGCTACACGTCTCACCAGAACAATTCAAGCACGCTCCCGAACATTTGTTAATATATACATATATATATATGTGTGAATATCTATGTAATGAGCGAATAAATATAAGATAAATAAGAACTTCGATTGACAATAATATAAATTCAGCAAACAATTGCAACATTCGAACCAATAAAATAATGCACCAAATAATTGAAGTAATATTTAATAATTATTGAAAAGATGACGCAATAAAATAAGAATGCGAAGAATAAAATTGAAATATGAAATACTATTGAAACTTGTGACGATCATACCACACAGTAAAATATCCTCTAGCGAACCCGTGTCGATGCATAATATCGGCATGGGGAAAACTAGGGGAAACAACAGAAAAAAAAAAAGATGTGACGTGGGATCGAACCTACTACCGCCAGGACTGCTGACACCGGCGAGTCGGTCCCACTTCGGCAGCATCCAGCGCGTGGGGAGCGCGCCCCACTACTCGCCAGCCGCACAAGTGGGGATAGACGTCGCACATCTCAGAAGATCGAGATGCATCTCGCGTGGAAGATGCGCGGATGGACCATCGCGCCGACTCGCCCGGCTATATAAGGGCAGGTTTGGCAGCAGAAGGGCAGTGATCCGGCAGCTAGTCAGCGCATACAGGCCTACAGCCCAAAAGACGACCAGCTCCAGCCCGCCAGACTCCTTATTTTTCCTGTGAATACTCGGGGTTATTTTAAACACTTGTATTCTCTCTACCCTCCAAACGTCGCCTGTAAATACTTGCGGTTGTACTCAACACTTGTATTCTCTCTACTCTCCAGACTTCGCCTGTAAATACTTGCGGTTGTACTCAACACTTGTATTCTCTCTACTCTCCAGACTTCGCCTGTAAATACTTGCGGTTGTACTCAACACTTGTATTCTCTCTACTCTCCAGACTTCGCCTGTAAATACTTGCGGTTGTACTCAACACTTGTATTCTCTCCACTCTCCAGACTTCGCCTGTAAATACTTGCGGTTGTACCCAACACTTGTATTTTCTCCAAGGAAACCCACGAGATCAGCTAAATCACCGCTCCAAATACCCTGCCGTACGTCCTGCCCCACCCCTACCCTTCACCGAGCGGGCGGAGGCGCAGGCGTCGAAGGTCGAGCGACGTAACAAACTTCCGCGAAGTACCGGCAACAATCGAAACTCGCGAATAAACTTTTGTACGTCATAACAAAACCTCGGGCCTAAAATTGTACACACGGCTGAAACACCAATAAAAACCTGACTAAAATACCAGAAACATACACCGACCAGTCTTTTGTACGTTCCTATCCACTCTCATCCTGCACGAACCCTGGCAACTGAGCAAGAGGCAATCATCGAGGGTAACTGTCTTCACGACGGTCGAGGAAGGAACGTTACAAACTAGATAAAAGAATAGATAAAACTGTATACTCCGCACTCTAGATATATACAACACGCGTAGATAGAATTCTGTCATTATCCAACAGTTAAACATCACTTGAGCAAACAAACCATTAGGTCTTTACATAAAACAAAAACATCGAAATAGATAAAGATAAGATTCTTGAAATTGCCGCAAATGCATTTCCTTTATCAGAAGTGCATAAGCTCAAAAATCAACATCATAAAAGAATGGAATGTTCAGAATTAATAAAATATATTTTCTTTTTGGATGATATGAAACATTCCGATCAGAAAAAATAATATAGTTCGCTGTACAATCGCTAAAACCATGATAAAACTAAATTCTTCGGCGAAACTCAAAATGACCAAAGTTTGAAACTATTTCCCACCAAATCCTTATGAGAAATGCTGGAACAACGAATGAGCGATTGGAAAAGAATCTATGACCTATCGAAACGAGTCCGCATGAACCGCGAAAAGAAAACTCCTCCTATAACAAAGTTTATAAAAACCCTGAAAAAACTTAAGAAAGACAGTTCTCAGGGAGACGCACATCTAGTTCTCCGATAGTCATCAATTATATACAATCCTACGAAATTCATTATTTTAATACAAGTTACAAAACAAGTATTCATTAAATCATTCAAAGCCGAGTTAAAAATCGGGTAAAGTACAGTTCCCACCTAGAATATACTCGAGAAATATAAATCATCCGCGACGTTCGCGAGATAATTACTATTGAAATAAAATGATAATGAATAAATTAATCAATCGGAGTTCTCATTAAATAAGTTACAATATTATAACCATTGCTGAATAAATAATGATAGAGTTATTGATAATTGATTAAACGTTGAGTGAATTAAACATGCAATTTTCATAATTGTGTAATTAAATAAATAAATAGACTATTTAAACTCAACGTGTGTTCCCAAATTTATCATTCAACTTACTGCTAAACAGAACATCTTCACAATTCACTAGTTACAGTCTCGAATCTACAGCTCTGATAACAAACAATTCCCTATAAGTAATTTATTATAGTAAGGTTAGCATCAATTACTCCGGAGCATCGCAGAGATTGGCTCTCAACCAATCTGGAGCAGAGGCGGCCGACCACGAACAACGTGATTCAACAAGGTAAGCCTCTCTCGACGAAATCGCCTGTTCCCAGGACGTAACAGCCTTACTACAATAAAAACTGGTGGCAGCGGTTACCGGAAATTAGTGATTGTGACATTTTAGCGGTAAAGAAAATTTCTAACAAAACAAGTAACAGTGAAAGAGAAACACCATTTTTCGAACAATAAAAATACGCCAATTACAAAGTACCTATATAACAAAATCAAATTGAAAATAAACAATAGAAACTAACAGCAACGGGTTACCAGGAATTAGTGACTGTGACCCTTAGTGGCAAAAATTCAAACAAACCTAACATTAAAAAGAGAAAAAATTACCAATTCAAATGAAAGTTAATAAAAAGTGACTCTACAACGAATATTAATTAATATTAATCCAACTAAATTGTGGAAAATTAAAAACACGAATCAAAACTAATTAGTGAAAGTGATCGATCATCAAAGTGATCTCAAAGTGCTAAGGCACACTTACTACAATAAAAACTGGACGTCAGCGATAAGCTGCCGTCGAGAAAGAAACACCAGCAGCACCTGACTCAAGGCCCACAGAGATCACCGACCGCAGACAAGCAGAAAAGTAAACAGAGATCGACAATCACAAATACGAGCATCCCAAGCTACGAGCCTACAAATCTACAACATCGATAAACGTAAATAGTAGAAATATTTATTGATTAAGTTATTATATAACATTGTAAAAATCAACGGTAAAAATGGCGCAAAATAATCAAACAGTAGGGGATGGCAATGCGACAGGCGCGAGCGGTGCAAACACAATATTGTTTAGAACCGCGAATCAAACAAATCCTTATGACGATCCAGAATCATTTTTCAAATTCATACCAAATTTTGATGGTACAAAAGGGAGTTGTAGTACGCTAGGGCGTTTCATATTTAGGCGATATTTTTTTTTTCGAGCACATTGAAAATCTGATTATTTATGGAAAAAAAAAAAATATTCCCGTTTGAAAAGAAATTCTAAGTTCATTAGAGGATTCGCTGTATCAAAAATTCGATATCCCGTATGATTAAGGGGGGAAATACATTCAGACGGTTGAAAAAATCGATTTTTTTTTTATTTCATAAATCGAAAGTATACACTTTGAAAAATATGTCCTATAAGTTTGAAGTAAAAATTCCGATTCGTTCCAAAGATATAAGTCGACAAAGTGAGCGCTCCGCCTTGAGTCATGGAACACGTAGTATTTAAAAGGGAGGGGCCGTCGGTCACTGAGGTACCTATTTATTTTCTACCTGACATGTATTTGTAGTGTCGTAGGACTGTAAAAGAGGGAGGGTTACTTTATGGTGCTGGAATAGCAGATTAACCTGTAAGTTATTGAAAAAAATTTATTACTGTTTCAAATTTGTATTTCTGGTACTTTTTTTTTCAAACGCGTTTATCTCAAAACGACTTTTTTTCAACTTTTGTGCAGTGTAACTTGAAAAGTTCCCAACCAATCCTTTTGAAATTTCACTGGGATTTTCTCTATAAAATTGTGCCCAACATGTAGCTGGATAGAGATCATTTTCGTTATAAATAATATTTTTTTTTATAAAAAGAAGATGAAAAAATATGGCACAAAATCGCGTATTATTCTTTTAACTTCTACTAAAAATTTATTTTTCATTTTTTTTTTTTTTTATGAGGTTCATACCGAAGAGAGACTTATAATGAAGGTAAATTTTAGTTGTTCTTGGCTTCAGATATAAATTCCACCCTCCAAGGATGCACAAAGACAATGAAGTCCGGTCGAGACTTGTGATACGGAGTAGCGGATAACTTTTGTGTTTTTTCAAGAAACACTTTAAAAATTACACGTTATATACGTCACAATATGTAGAAGATGTCATAAAAATTTCAAATAAATATGAACATTTTTGATACTTTAAAAAAATTCATGAAAATGCATCTAAAATCGTTGGCCTAGACGTATTTCCCCCCTTAACACGAGAAAATTGTTTTTTCGACTTCAACTCGATTTTTTCATGACAAAAAATTTTTTATTGAAAAAATGAATTCATAGCTTTTATAGAGCATCATATTTGCTACAAAAAAGTTGTCCACCGCAAACGCTCTACGACTTTCAGTTTTCGAGTTATAGAGATGAAAAGCTGAAAATTGAGCATAATTGACAACAAATTTTCTTCAAACCGGAATTTATTGATCTGAGATTAATTATTATCTTACAATAAACTCTATAAAGCTCCTACATTATTAATTAAGCATTATAGCTTCTATAGTAAGATAATAATTGATGTTAAATCAATAAATTCCAGTTTGAAAAAAAATTTGTTGTCAATTGTAATCAACTTTTACCTTTTCCAGCTCTACAACTCGAAAACTGTTGATCCGAGAGCGTTTGTGGTGAATAACGTTTTTGTAGCAAGTTTAATGTCCTACAAAAGCTATATATTTATTTTTTTCAAAAAAAATTTTTGATTGCCGAAAAATCGAGATGAAGTCAAAAAAAAAATTTTCTCGTGTTGCTTATATGAGAAATCTAATTTTTGAATGAGTGACGCCTCTAATTAACTCAGAACTTTTTTTTCAAACGGGAATGTTTTTTTTTTTTATAAATTATCAGATTTTTAGGTATCACAGATAAAAAAAAGACAATAATGTATATGTGAGCTGAAATGCTGAAAGTTGATTATAATTAATAACAAATATTCTTTATACTGGAATTTATTGATCTGACATCAATTATTATTTTATGATAAACTATGAATCTCTTACATTGTTGAATTTAGGAACCACCGTTCATATTTCAGACATAAATAAGAATTTTTATTAATAAATCACAATATTTACTAGAAATAAATTTTTCCATTCATTCAATAATAAACAATGAGGTTAATCTACACTTATATATCATGGGTTCAATGAAAAATACTGTGGTATAAAATATAAGTAGGAAAATTCAAAAAAATCAAATATACGTAAAAATTTGAATTTGAATTCAGTTTGTATTATGATTTTGTAATAATTATTGATTGATACTTATATTCATTTCTTAATTATGAACAGTAGTTCCTGAAATCAACAATGTAAGAGATTTACAGTGTTTATCATAAGATAATAATTGATGTCAGGTCAATATATTCCAGTATAAAGAATATTTGTTATTAATTATAATCAACTTTCAGCATTTCAGCTCACATATACATTATTATCTTTTTTTTTATCTGTGATACCTAAAAATCTGATTATTTATAAAAAAAAAAAACATTCCCGTTTTAGTACAGTCATTTGGTTTGAAAAAATGGGGTCACCTGGAAAGTTTTCCGGGAGTTTTGAAAATTGGTAATTATATGTAATTTGATGTGCTCTTTCCGAATTTCAACTTTGCCACCTTGTATTTTTGCCGCTCGCGCCGCCATATTGGAAAAATGGCGCTGAATTACAGTTTTTTCACAATATCTCGTTTCAGACTCATTTTATGATAAAAACATTTAAATACAATATTAAACTAGAGAAAATTTCCTATAATTTATATAATCACAATTTTTTTTGTAAAATCAACAGTTTTGGCGTACGAGCGCCGCAAAATGTACTTCAACATGCGTTTTGACTAAAAAACTCATTTCCACATTGAGGTAGAGTGAGCGTCACAAACTATTATATATCTACGCTAAGACGTATTTTTCGTACATAAACGAAAAATATTTTGCTATGCGTTGTAGGTAGCAAGATGACTATAACGGTAACCTTGGCAGGTATAAGGGAATGCGTCGCCTTTATGTCGGCTCCCCCCTCTCCCTTCTACAAAACATCTGCTGCCTGAACTCAATAGAAATATTTAGTTTGAGTCATCAGTATACGTCTATCGTTTCACAGTGTCGTTTGCGTTCATAGAGCCATGGCTTCCAATGTAGTAAATTGTTTTATTTGTGAGAATCCATTACAAGAAAGTGAAATAATTGAAGTAAAGGAGAAAGGTTTGGAGACTTTTCGTAAGTCAAGTATCAAAAGAAATGACAATAAGGGTAAACTTTTGGAGGGACTAAGATCGATAGTAGTTCACGATGTGTGTCGAAAACGATACAATAATGAAAAGTTGATCGCTGCGTCATTGCGTAGAGGAAGTGATGTCACGACTCCTTAACCACAACTGCGATCCACGCGTCCATTATTCTCATTCAAAGATCATTGTTTTTTGTGTGCTGCTGAGATAACAGCAGAGTTTATAGCAAAACAAAAACAGACGCGCTTGTGTAATCGTAACATTGTGTATAGTGTACGTAAATTATCGATGAAAAACAGTATTTCAGAACTTGCTAGAGCTCGTAATGATGATTGGGGTCGAGCGATTGTTGAGCGTCTCGAGCATGTTAATGATTTAGTCGCTGCCGATGCACAGTATCACAATTCCTGCATGAAAAAACTGTACCAAGCGCCGCATAATGAAGATGTAAAAAAAAGAGGTCCATATGCAAATGAGATCGATACTGCGATGCAGTACATTTATTCTTATCTTGAGCAGAATTCCGATAAGTGTCAGTTTTCTCTGGACGAATTGATGGCAAAAATTGAAGGTGATTACCGTCCACACATAAAAACCGTCAAAGCGCAACTTCTCAAAAAATATGGTGATGATATTTTAATTGCGGTCACTGCCAATAAGGCTCATGTGGTTTGTTTTCGCAATACAGGGTTCAAACTATTGACAGAAGTCTGGTACAAACAAAAAAGTGATGACAAAACAGAAGAACGTCGGCGTATTGTAAAGACTGCGGCAGCAATCGTTATAGAAGATATTCGCTCTAGAGTCTATGAAACAAAACATTATCCTCCATCAGATAATTTTTTTCAAGAGTCTGAGTCAGATATACCTGAAACTTTACGCGTTTTCCTGGATGATGTGATTTTGAAAAATAAGCTAGCGTCACTTGAGAAATGGAAAAAAAAAAGCATTGCTCTCGCACATTGTATAATTTCTGCGGCAAGGCCGAAATCTTTCATATCATCATTACAGGTCGGAATATCTGCATTTTTGTTTCAAAAGTATGGATCTCAGCGATTGATAGATATTTTATCATCTCTCGGATATTGCTCCTCGTACACCGAAGCAATGATGTTTGAAGTTTCAGCTATTATGCGCTCACCATTGAATATCGATGATAACGCATTCTCACAATTTGTTTTTGACAACGCTGATTTTAACACGCAGACATTAGATGGTCATAACACTTTCCATGCCATGGGCGGTATCCATTGTGTGACACCTAGAAATGCTATCGCTCCCGATCAAAATATTCAACGATTAAAGCAAATGCCGTCTGCAAAAGTCGTAGGTAGTTTTGGTATCGTTGCATTAAAAACATTTATGAAGAAAAATAATACGGGCCTGCAAACAATTAAGATTCAAAATCTCGATAGCATTCGTGCTGTTTCAGAAGTAATTATGCCTTCTGTTTCGGATTTATTGTGGCTATATGGGAAATGGGTCGATCTGCCTAACATACCTGGATGGAGTGCGTTCATGGAACAAGCGACAGCGGAACTCCCTTTCCAAAAATCATTTGTGGGATGTTTGCCTTTCATTAATGCTCCACCGAGTGACTACGATACAATTTTGACTGCTCTATTATCTGCTTCTGAAAAATGTGATTCATTACACCAGCATACTTGTTTCGTCACATTTGACCAGCCCCTATATTTCAAAGCGCGAGAAATCATTTCATCGTATGACGAGGACTCCAAATTGAGTAATACTGTCATAAGACTTGGTGGATTCCATTTGTTAATGTCGTTCATGGGATCAATCGGGTATATAATGAATGGAATCGGATTGAAAGAGCTCTTTAACACCATTTACGCATTAAATTCGATTGAAAAAATTATGGCAGGGCATGCGTATTCGCGTGCGGTAAGAGCACATATGTTGACTCATCTTTCAATTGCTGAATTTGTACTGCAATCGATAGATTTCACACCCGATCTCAGTGCAAAATTAGAAAGAATTTTGTACAATTTCGATAGGTCAGTGGTACTGGAGGCGAACCAGGAAGAGTGTTACAAAGAACTTGCTGAGAAATTTGAGAATCAATTGGTTAAATTTGAACAACGTGGCGCTACCGCAAAATTATGGGTACAGTATTTCCGAATGGTCACACTAATTAAACAATTCATCGAAGCAGAAAGAATGGGCAACTGGAATTTACATCTTGACACTGTTCAGAAAATGATGCCTTATTTTCATGCCAATGGCCACTTTTTATATGCAAAATTTTGCCATTTATACTTGCAAGACATGTTTGATTTGAAAGAAAGAATGACAGCTGAAGAATACGAACTTTTTACAACTAAAGGATATTTTACAATTAGACGTTTCGACAAATTTTGGTGTGGTACGTGGTCCGATATGACGATTGAGCAATCATTGATGAGGACGATGAAATGTCTTGGCGGCCTTACTCATGGGCGAGGAGTCAAAGATAGTGTACTTTCCAAGTGGACTTTAGGAATGGTATTTCTGCACAATATTTGCGACGAAGTTGAAAAGTTTTGCAATGTAGTTTTTTCCAGTTCTGAGCAGCATGTTGAAATGAGAAGCTTGCGAATTAATCGTGACAATGATGATGTAAAAAAACTGATGGATTGGTTGTGCAACCATCCACTTTTTTCAGAAGTGAAGGATATCATGTCAATAAGCACTGGAATTATTGGAGATGAAAGGATAAATTGTCATATGTCCCAAGAAATAGGTTATATTGGCATATCTAAAATCATTGGCAGTGATTTCTATTCCGTAAAATTCAAACGTAATGACAGAATAAAATCACTTGGTGTTATGAATTCAGGCATCCAGATAGAAGGTGACATTGTGCCGATTAATCCTTTATTAATTTTTCAAAGAATGTGTATTGCAAAAGAATCTGAAAAAGAACTTGAAAAGTTTCTCACATATGAACTCGCTCCACTTCCATTATCTCTTTTTAATGAGGAAGGCATGCGTAAACGCGTTAAATCTTCTATGTACAAAGCATTCGAGCAACATTCTGGAGACATAAATTTTGAAAATACAATGTACGTCATCGATGGAGGACACTTATTACACAGAGTCACTTGGCATCGCGGTGAATCGTTTTCATCTATTTGCAATAACTATGTTACATACGTTCGATCTAAATATACATGCAATGCCATAATCGTATTCGACGGATATCCAGACGATGTAGCAAATCGTAGTACCAAATATGCAGAGCGATTCCGACGATCACGAAAAACTGCTTCAGTAGATATACTTTTTGACGAAACAATGATTCCAACTGTGTCACAAAATAAATTCCTGGGGAATGATGCAAATAAGAACCGCCTCATTAAAATGTTGAAGACAAAATTTGAAGCTGAGAAGTTCATCGTCAAACAAGCCACAGAAGATGCGGATACTTTAATAATCAATACCGCGATAAATGTTTCATCAGCATTCGATTCCGTAATACTCGTCGGTGAAGATGTAGATCTCCTTATTCTTTTGACAGCTCTATCTACGCGAGCGAACATATATATTCTCAAACCAGGAAAAGGAAAAATTTCGCAACAAATATATTCAACTAAAAGTATCGTAGATAAAATAGTCGCAGATAATATTTTACTCTTGCATGCCTTTAGTGGCTGTGATACAACATGTGCGCTCTTTAATCAAAGAAAAATTAAATTTATTAATGTACTCCGAAATAATCAAAATTTAAGTGGGGTTATCCAGTCATTTAAAAATCCAAATGCTGATCCCGAGGTCATTGCTAAAGCTGGGGAACGCTTCCTTCTTGAATTATACGGTTACAGTGATGTGAAAAGTAAAAAAAGCATGTCTTTGAACGAATATAGATATACATGCTTCACAAAATCGGCATACAAGAGTAAATTCAATATTGCGTCACTACCACCAACAGAAGCAGTAGCACGACAGCATTCATTCCGTACTTATCACCAGGTTCAGCTGTGGTATGGGAATGAAAAAAATGCAGAGCAATGGGGATGGCATAGAAACAAGAATGGGTTAATTCCTGTTGCAACACTCGAGCCCCCAGCTCCAGAAACTCTGCTGAAACTTATTTCATGTAAATGCAAAAAAGGATGTCAGAAAGCCTGTGGATGCAGAAAAGCCGGGTTAAAATGCTCCGTTATATGCACAAATTGTAGTGGCACATGTGATAATTCGCAAGATCCATCACATGATAGCGATGAAGAGGAAGAAACGGAGACTGTTTTCGAGCAAACGTATGATGGAAACGAAAACGAAGAAGATCGCGATGAATCTGAGAATCCAATCGCGGATGATGCGGAAGAAATTTCGATCTGTGACGTCTCCATTGATACTGAAGATGATGAACTCATAACACCTGGTCCATCAAGAACATTAAAACGAAGAAGATTGCACTGAATTTCAGAATTGTGCATTGTATGTGGATTAGGCCTACTGGGGAAACGACGATAAAAAAAACGCGCCGCTTACTCTACCTCAAGGTGGTGTGGAAATGAGTTTTTTAGTCAAAATGCATGTTGAAGTACACTTTGCGGCGATCGTACGCCAAAACTGTTGATTTTACAAAAAAAATTGTAATTATATAAATTATAGGAAATTTTCTCTAGTTTAATATTGTATATAAATGTTTTTATCATAAAATGAGTCTGAAATGAGATATTGTGAAAAAACTGTAATTCAGCGCCATTTTTCCAATATGGCGGCGCGAGCGGCAAAGATACAAGGTGGCAAAGTTGAAATTCGGAAAGAGCACATCAAATTACATATAATTACCAATTTTCAAAACTCCCGGAAAACTTTCCAGGTAAAACTACTGAATGACTGTACTATTTGGCCAAATCCGAAATATGTGACCGAGGCGTAGCCGAGGTCCACTATATTTCGGATAAGGCTAAAAATGATCATCCGGCCTTGATACACACAATATTTTTTAGGCGAGTGCCTCAAAAAATGATGTTTAAGGGATTAAATAGTCACTAAAATGACAAAATTAATGAAAATGTACGGCGCTGTATACTTATATATATTATAGTATAATATAGGTATACAGCATGCGCTGGGATCACGCGACTTTGTCTTTTGTTTTATGGGTAAATATAAAATAACAGATTGCGTTGCTACACAGTTCAATCACAAACGTTGTATCTGTCAGTATCGTAGCGTTTGGATTAAAGGTAAAATAATAGTATGTTTCATCATGTTCACTGTTAAATAGATACTTATGTTTTAGTTATTATATTTAATAATATTATAATGTTATGAAATAATATTTTAAACTCCTGCTTTAGTTTCGTTATTTTTAAGGAATAAATTTATAATAAATATTATGATCAATTGAAATAATTGACATGCGTCCGTGAAGTAAAAAAGTGTACAGAAAAGTATCATTTTAGGGACTCTATTTAGTCCCTAAAACGTCGTTTTTTGAGGCACTCGCCTAAAAAATTACTTTACAAAAAGATTTAATATCAGTCATTTTTTTACCAAGTACACAATATAAGGTTATACATATACATATATAGACTTACTATGTATTATATATTATATATTATATATGGACTTACTATGTATTATATAATATATAATATATAATATACAATGTATAACAAATATGTAATATATAATATATAATATATAATACATAGTAAGTCTATATATGTATATGTATAACCTTATATTGTGTACTTGGTAAACAAATGACTGATATCAAATCTTTTTGTAAAGTAATTTTTTCAAAGTAACTTTTTCATATAAACTTTTTGCAAAGTAATTTTTGTAATTCAATTTTTTTGCCACACATGAACTTGGCGCCTTTTTTTTCTTTTTTTTTAAAAAAAGTTTGTCCTTTTTTTAGATACTACAGGGGAAAAACAACATGGTTCAGCATATGTTCTCTACATAGTATGCAGGCAGTGTAATAGATCAAATCAAGTTTTTACTGATAAACAGCATAATGTGGCAGGCAAAGGACAAAGGAAACGTTTTGATTGTAATACCAAAGCGGTGATAGGTATAGTAGGAACATTTATTAGCTTGAATCAACAGAAATATAAGTTTATTTGCATACTTTCATTTTATTATTTTTAGGGATTTTGAATGCTGGTGCAGGTAATACCACTCTAAATAAAGTCTTATCAGCTTTGAATATGTCTTCTATGAGTTGGAACTGTTTTAAATCCCATGAAAAAGAGGTGAGTCATGTTGTAGAAGAAATGGTTTTTGATACTTGTAAAAGAGCTACTGAAGAAGAAAAACAACTCACAATTGCTAATTCCGAAAAGTTGACAGCACTATTGTAAGTTATTTGGAATAATATCATTATTCATGAATCAGAAATTGTATGTTAGTTACATTAATCTTTATATTTCAACTCTTACTAATCATAATCTATAATTAATAGTGCTCAACGCCCATTTACAGCAAAACTTTTGTACTGTTTGCTGTTGTTATTCACGCTATTTTGAATGAATGTTAGAAAATATATAAATGAAATTAATTTTATTTTAAACATATTGTAATGAAATTATACCCACAATTGCCAATTCTGAAAAGTTTACAGCATTATTTTAAGCTATTTCGAAATTATGTCATTATTCACCAGTCGAAAATTGTATATTGGTTATATTTATCTTTATATTTTAAGTCTTACTAATGAAAATGTATATTTTATAGTACATAATGTCCATTTACAGTGAAACTTTTGTACCGTTTGCTGTTGTTATTCACACTATTTTGAATGAATGTTAGAAAATAATCAAATTTAATTAATTTTATTTTGAATACATTTTAACTTAATTGTTTCTTCTACCATTTCCAGACCTAATCATTTGAAACGTGATTTCCTATTCCCAGACGTAAAAGTGGAATAAGATAATAAAAAAATTTTGTCAAAAAGTACTGTCCGTGTTTATGGCGTCTTTTGATATGGGCTGGCCTACAAAAGGATCTGGCAGAAGCTACGATAGCTTGTCTGGTACAGCAGGTTTAATTGGATACTTTAGTAAGAAAATTCTTTCGCAAGTTGTGTTAAACCGAAAATGTAGAAAGTGTGATCTTGGCTGCTCTAAAGACAAACATGATTGTCGACCCAATTTCGAAGGCAGTGCGAAAGCAATGGAGCCGAAAGCTGCTACTTTACTTGTTGGAGATAATGACATTCTTTCCAAATGTAATGTACAACTTTGTATTTTCGTTGGAGACAATGATTCCTGTGCCATAAACGCTGCCCGAAACGCCGTAAATTATGAAACTGTAAAATTCGACGATCTCAATCATACCGGAAAAGGCGTTACATCTGAACTTTACAAATACATCAAATCCTTTGAGGAATTAACTGCCACAACTATACAGTATCTTGGTAAATGCTTCAAATATTCTGTAACTCAGAACGTGGGTAATGAATTAAAGATATCTGAAGCTATAAAAAATATTCCTTAGCACTACTTCAACATTCACACAGAGTGTGGAGATTGGTGTGGCTACAAAAAAAAATCCAGATTCGTATAAACATAAAATTATTGGAAAAGGGTTTCAAGATCCGAATTTGTTGGAAATCTTAACCAATATTTTTAATCGCTTAGCTCAAAAAGCCAGTGGTTTTTCAGCAGGTGTTTCGAGTAACCCCAATGAAAGCTTCAATGCTATGGTAGCTAGCAAGCGTCCTAAATCCAAAATGTATGGAATGAGCAATTCATATAATATTCGTGTAGGCCTCGCCGTTAACAAAAAAAAATGACGGTGAAAAGTTTATAATTGCATTAGCCAAAAAGTGTCAGCTTTCTCCTCGAAGAAAAACTCGAAGATTTTTCCGTAGGGTAGATGAATCATCGAAACGAAAATACAGAAAATCCATCAAGCCAGCTTGCAAAAGGAGACGCTTATTTTTGAAGTAAATAAAACCTAAACTTCGTCATAAGAACGAATTATCAGAAGGTACTACATCCAGCCGAATGTTACTTCACTGGATTCTACATTTGACGATATTGAAATGGCATCTGTAGATGAAAATTTACCTCCTATTGTTGTTTTTTTTTGACCTTGAGACAAGAGATTTATGTAGAGATGGAGATATTTTACAAATTGCGGTTAAATATAAAGAATATACATTTTCTGTACATATAAGGCCTTCCAGAACAATTTCTGATAAAGCTAGTCAAGTTCACGGCCTGACTTTTGTTAATGGTCAGTTAGAATTACATGGAAAAACTGTGATAACAGTAGCTTTGCAAGAAGCAGTAGTTAGTTTATATCGTTTTTCGTTCTTATTTAATAGAAAGTGCATTTTAACAGCACATAATTGCACGTTTGATTATACGAGACTGATGAGAGACATTGAAAAAACCTTTATGGATATTTATTTTAAAACTATTTTCAGTGGTTTTGCCGATACTCTTCCACTTATAAGAGCTGCTACGGGATTAAACAAAGCCGGAGACAATAAATTAGAAAATCTTGGCAAGCGACTTGGAATCCAAGGTTTTCAGGCACATGATGCTCTGGGAGATGTCTCTATATTAGAAAAAGTCGTGTCTAAATTAGGTATAAATGAAGATCTAATAATTCAATCATCTCTAAAATGGGATGATATAAAACAAAAAAGCCTTTCTTCACATAAGTGTCAATCTCTTCGCAAGTCTTACAAAGTATTAAGTAAGTGTGTGTCAGTCAAAATGAGAAAAAGGATGATTGCTTCAGATATAAGTTATAAAATGATAATTGATATTTATAAACAAGAAGGTGAAGATGGAATAACGCGTTTATTTGGTGCTGATGAAAATGGTAAAGTTCGAGTGACCAAATCAATTCGTGTAATTACGAAGCTCTGTGATTTTTTTAAAAACCAAATATGAATTTGTACCTTATATTTAGTATTATTTATGTTTAAATAAAGATATTTTCATAAATATAATGAATATATAAACATATATATTATATATATATATATATATATATTGTGATGTGGTGGCTCGCCACGCATCGATAAATGTAAAGTATAAATGTAGTATGGATGGATGAGTGTAAGTGTGAGCAGCGAGACCACGAGCCGAGCCGAAGATGCACGGACGTGGCCGAACGACGGAAAAGACGACGGAGCGAGGCACGTGCGTGCATTATAGACGGAAATTAATTACTACCATGGCGACTACCGAGCAGAGATGCCATTTGTCGGCCGCAGAGACAGATACTCACACAAGCGTACCGTCGTCTGTGTGAGCTCAGCTGCTCGGCTGAGAGAAAGTAATAGAGATACTATTCTCTCTTTCTTTTTCAAACTGTGACGTCATGCTCGGGCCGTTGAGAGAACATGGAAGATAGTGGGGATATATTCACGCAAGCGTGCGCGTCGTCTATGTGAGTAGCTAGAGATCAACGACGGAAAAATAGATAACTTTTTCACTAATGATATAGATATTATACTTCTGAGTGTATAATATGATTTCAGGCCCCAAAATAAAGTGAACATTGGAAATGAAATATTTACACATATTTTTTTTATCAAATTTTACAAATAAGCTGGAACATAACAAAATGTAACTGATAATTAAATAATATTTGAATTATATCCAAGCACAATAGCAACAAATAAATAAGTACGTGCGATGCTTAAATACTATTTACTGACAATCATTTTACAACACCTTTGATGGCGTAGTGGTTTGTTACTAAGTAACTCACATATGCGTTAGAGAGTTCAAATCTTATTTTTCTATTTTTTTTTTTTTTTAATTTTTTTCGTTTCAGCAGAATATTAGTTTATAATTCAGTTGTGATAAAACGACTTTTTTTCCGAATGCGGACGATGAGTAACGGAGAACAACCTCAGTAAAATAGATAAATTGCTTACTCGTAATTACTTCTGAACGTTAAATGTGATTTCAGGACCCATAGTCCATTGAAATGTTACATTTGACCTTGCATATCGGTGAGCAGTCAATTTTTTTTTTTTTATGTCAAGAGGGAGTTGATGCAAAGTTAAATCCAAGTTTGGGGGATCGCCACCCTTATATTTCGGCCGCCATTTTGAAAAATAGGGTGCAAATGATTTTACGTAATATCGGCCAAACTACTGATCGCACAGAAAATTTGTATGAACATTTTTTGTAGCAAATTAAATTCTCTACAACTTTAGTTATGTATCTTTTGGTCGGCAAATTGAAAATGAAGGAGTTATTAACGAAAATAGATGAAAATTTGAGGACATTTTGTTTTCTTTTTCGTTATAACTTTTTTACTGGTCATTTTACGGAAAAATGACATCATATCACTTTTAAAGAGGAGATTTCAAGGAATAATTATCACTCATTACTTTTGCAAATTTGTCAATTTATAAAGGTTTTACAGCGCTGCGAAACTAACACTATCCTTCAGTACTCGTCAGTATACATGCATATCAATATAAATGATTAGGTATAATTTTCTTTCATTTTATTGATTTTTTGAAGTGAAAACTTCTTTAGCGGCGTTGTGCACTTTTTTTTAGATGTGTAGAAAATGTTGAACTCGCGTCAGGGTCACGTGATGCTGATCGAAAATTCGTAAGATGTAGGGAGGGTAGACTGCCGGCGTAGAAGAGAAACCCCCTCTCTTTCTGCAGCGCGCCGAAAATGTATGCCTGCTGGCTGTTTCGTTTAAGCGGCACGGGGCGCTTGTGTGAGTGCGCGTGTGTGTTTGTACTACAGGCTGCTACGTGCATGCACGGCAGTGATGTGGTGGGAGCATCTAGTGCGTGGCGCCCGCGCACTAGAAATTTATCGCTCGCCATGCTGAATGTGATGGTTAATGTTGAATGCTGATCAGCTGATGGCTCGACCGTCTGTATAGTTGTAAAATTCTCATATATAAAGTGTTTAAAATATGGAACACATGAATGATAGTACTTCTATACTGATAAATAAAGCAATTCGTCCGAAATTATTCCCTAACCATTCCAAAATTTTAAAAAATGTACAACGTTAATGTTCAAGTTTTCACTTATGCCGGCACTCCCGGAGTGCCACAGATCATTTGTTTATTTTTATAATAAACTATTCCATTATCGAAATCACAGTGTTGTAAATATCGAGTGATAAACTTTATTCTCGACTGAAAAAATTTAAAATAATTTGTTTAGAACATTGGTAAAAAAATATAATATTTGTATGTAAAGTATATTTTCATTTGTGAATATGCAATGACATTTAATATTTCACAACATAGCATTCAAAATATCAAAAATAACATTTGTTTATAATGTATAATTTGTTCATATTATCAATTATTGGCTTTCATAAAATACATGTTATGCAACTATTTGTTTTGCAATGGAATTATTTTAGAGGATTTTAATAGATGTAAATCAACAAATAATCTACGGAAATTTTTTAGTCTGCAAAATAATCTGTAGACGAATAAATTCAATGTGTCCTCAATTTTTTCGAAGGGCCAGGCTGCGGCTCAGTAACTACTTGAGTTACTGGTACTTCAGCTTCCGATACTTCATCATCGATGAAGGTTGGGAATGGAACTGGTGCCATTATTGGTAGTTCATCCTCAAAATCATTCTCGTTGATTAATTGGATGACATTCATGGTGTTGCTACACGTCTCACCAGAACAATTCAAGCACGCTCCCGAACATTTGAGACCTGTCTTTCGACATCCACAAATATCTCCACAGTTACCTTTGCATCAGCAAAATATTAATTTCAGATGCTCAGGGGGTGCTGGAGGTTTTGAACTTTGGACGGGCATCAATATTTGTCCATACTTTTTCCAGTCCCAAACTTCAGGATCATTGTAATTGCCGAGCCATGACTGGACCTGATGATATACTCGGAAGCTGTGCAAGCGAGCTGTGTCTTGTGTTGGAGGAAGCGAAGACAAACTAAATGAATTTTTTGCCACTAACTTGGTGAATCGTTTGTATCGAAGACTATCAAGAGAATCATCTTCATTGCCACGATATACAGCGATGAAAAAACGTTCGCCAATTGTACTGAGCAAACTACGATCAACTCTTTGATTGGAGAATAATGCTGAAGTACCAGTAACTCAAGTAGTTACTATGTTGTGAAATATTAAATGTCATTGCATATTCACAAATGAAAATATACTTTACACACAAATATTATATTTTTTTACCAATGTTCTAAACAAATTATTTTAAATTTTTTCAGTGGAGAATAAAGTTTATCACTCATTATTTACAACACTGTGATTTCTATGATGGAATAGTTTATTATAAAAAAAAATCAATAAAATCAAAGAAAATTATACCTAATCATTTATATTGATATGCATGTATACTGACGAGTACTGAAGAATAGTGTTAGTTTCGCAGCGCTGTAAAACCTTCATAAATTGACAAATTTGCAAAAGTGATAAGTGATAATTATTCCTTGAAATCTCCTCTTCAAAAGTGATCTGATGTCATTTTTCCGTAAAACGACCAGTAAAAAAGTTATAACGAAAAAAAAACAAAATGTCCACAAATTTTCATCTATTTTCGTTAATAACTCCTTCATTTTCAATTTTACGACCAAAAGATATATAACTAAAGTTGTAGAGAATTTATTTTGCTACAAAAAATGTTCCCACAAATTTTCTGTACGATCAGTAGTTTGGCCGATATTACGTAAAATCATTTGCACCCTCTTTTTCAAAATGGCGGCCGAAATATAAGGGTGGCGATCCTCAAAACTTGGATTTAACTTTGCATTAACTCCCTCTTGACATCAAAAAAAAAATTGACTGCGCACCGATATGCAAGGACAAATGTAACATTTCAATGGACTATGGGTCCTGAAATCACATTTAACGTTCAGAAGTAATTACGAGTAAGCAATTTATCTATTTTACTGAGGTTGTTCTCCGTTACTCATCGTCCGCATTCGGAAAAAAAGTCGCTTTATCACAACTGAATAACTGAATAATAAACTAGTATTCTGCTGAAACGAAAAAAATTAAAAAAAAAAAATAGAAAAATAGGATTTGAACTGTCTAACGCATATGTGAGTTACTTAGTAACAAACCACTACGCCATCAAAGGTGTTGTAAAATGATTGTCAGTAAATAGTATTTAAGCATCGCACGTACTTATTTATTCATTGTTATTGTGCTTGGATATAATTCAAATATTATTTAATTATCAGTTACATTTTGTTATGTTCCAGCTTATTTGTAAAATTTGATAAAAAAAATATGTGTAAATATTTCATTTCCAATGTTCACTTTATTTTGGGGCCTGAAATCATATTATACACTCAGAAGTATAATATCTATATCATTAGTGAAAAAGTTATCTATTTTTCCGTCGTTGATCTCTAGCTACTCACACAGACGACGCGCACGCTTGTGTGAGTATATCCCCACTATCTTCCATGTTCTCTCAACGGCCCAAGCATGACGTCACAGTTTGAAAAAGAAAGAGAGAATAGTATCTCTATTACTTTCTCTCAGCCGAGCAGCCGAGCTCACACAGACGACGGTACGCTTGTGTGAGTATCTGTCTCTGCGGCCGACAAATGGTGGCATCTCTGCCGCCGAGTAATAGACAGCTAAGTGAGTGAACGCTGGGACCACGAGGCGTATGGGATAGAAAGATGGACGCCGATAAAATACGGTGCGTGCCATAAAGAGTGAGTTAGACAAGGGTGGTGATGAGGATAGTGGTGAAATAATCCCAAGAAGATGTCTTCTGTAAGCGGCGAATTATGTTATTGCCAAGAGAACGAGTGATGCATAATATTGTCCAGTAGAAGAATCGGATTATTTCGCATGTTCAATACGTGTTTGAGCAGACGTACTTATGGATCATCACGTGGCGAGCCTATATCATCGATCACATTGCTGCTACTCATCCATGCGAGAGTCCAATAATACCGAGTTCATGGTAGTCAACTATACATATATAATTTTAAATATCCGGAACGTCATAAAAATGAATTGACGAATACTTAATGGAGACAAAAATGCTGCTGCTGTGTACGAGAATATAGTGAAATGAGTGAATAGAGACAGTGCAAAATGAGTGCTCGTGAAAATAATTGTCGGGTGAATAAGCCAGATATTGTATAAAAAGTATGCAGTATGAATCGAGTGGATGTCCGGTATCATTATTGTTAAAATATTCGTTTGATATGAGAAGTATGAGAGTGTTAATTAAACAAATAATAAACCCCTCCGGAAAAAATGTTTCCCATTAATTAACACTTGAATATCCGAATGAATAGAATAATAACAAAGAATGAATTGTGTGATAAATCGTGTGATAAGTGAAATGTATGAGTGAAAAGAAATATTGTTGTACAGAAATTTATTGTCGCACTGCCGTAGACCCGTCAATCGTCACGGCCAAAATTTAAGAATATTTAATTTCATTATTTAGTATAAAAAAGAAACATTAGTATTTCTCAAGTTATATATTATTTTTTATTTCAATTTTCATCCGGATAATATTTCTCAATATTAAATAAATTAACGTTATTATTTTCTTTAAAATTATTTGATGCGTATATTATTTTAATTTCGTTTAAATAGATTTCCCCCATAATCTTTAACTATTTTCAGGCAATCGGGGTGGCATCCCTTGTACCGAGGACAACGTTAGCGGTAGCAAAGTTTTGAGGGACAAAACTGAGCGCCGTTACAATATATATTGTTTAATCCACCTACAGTTTCATTTTATTTCTGAAATTTCATATGTACAATCTCATCTATATTTAAATACATAGCTACATTTAAATTTCGCGCGAACACATCATCTAACCTTTATTATGCGATGTTGCCATATCTACATTACTCATCGAAAAAAGCTGCAAATATTACGACTTATTTGTTTATTCCTTATATTTATAGACACCCTCCGATTATTCTCAAGTTGGATAAGTAATTGTTAATATTCTTTCTATGTAAATCCAAGAATTCATTGCAACCTATCCTTTATTGAAAACATATGATCGATTAAGTATTGCTTGTAACGGATCTTCCATAAGACGCCATGTTAAACGCTCAATTTTCAATTCACAATATTTCAATCTGTAAGCACCCTCGAGCTTCAAAAATTCGTACGTGCTGTTTTTATAACTTTTTCTAATAGTCTGCGAAATTTTATCAATGTCTATCTGTTTGGGAATGCACCTTCTCAATTAATAGATAATTTAAATTGTCGCCATTGATTATGGTGACCGAGAATGGTCAATACTGCCAAAATTATATAGATATAGATATATTGCTTTGTCTATTCTACTGGTGTTACTACGCGTAGCGTCTCAACGTACATTTTTCATCAATCTTGATTCATCGTTATCGTTGTGAACATCGTGCTTGCTGCAATTATCTTGCAATCAACTGTTTCCACAATTTACATTGAAGTTATCATAAAAGTGAATCAACTGTATTGGTTTTATGCTAACTATATCTGCATAAAATATCGTGAACTGATTAAGTGAAAAATTGACTGTGAATTATCAAAATCAATTGGAAGCATCTTGTGAGACTCCTGGCTTTACGACCCACGTGTCGTGTGCATCGCAGTGTGCTTTGTGCATTTTCATCATTAATTGATATTATCATTTGTGTCCGCTCAACAAAATTTGTAATAATCAGAACATTGTCAAATAAAATACTAAAATCATCACTGAAAAATCATTGTGTGTATCTCACGTGAAAATTAATTCAATTGTCGCATCATATTCAAAAACATTTCATCTAACTTATAAGTTGTAATTAAAATACGCTCACTAAGATCTGTATTGTTTTATATTAAGTGATTATATAATAATTATACAACTATTTTATTGAACATTTTCTTGTTAAATTATTTTAGGATAATTTACTGCATTCTTAAACACCATCCATTAATTCGATTACCTTATGTACTCCCTTAAGCCATAAGTTGTAAGCCTATACTAGTAACGGATATCACTATTCAATGCAATATATTTTCACTCATAAATTCCATAACCTCAATTTCAATACAATAATAGTTTATCCAAATAACCTGTCTTAATGGAATTTTGAATAAATCATTAAATTTTATTGAAGTTTTCAAAGTTGAATTTTAAGAAAAATGGGAGATTGTGACATAGGGAAACTTACGGCTACTGAGTGTCATCCAAATACTTATTCTGAGATAGCAATTTTACAGGATATCAATCAGTTTCCACAGAAAGATATTTTACTTGCAAAATTCAGACTCGACAATGCTGATAATATTTCAAAAATTTGTCATCATCATGAATGTCAATATTTTGATTATTATAGTAGGCAATTTCGTGAATGTACGAATCACAAATTCGGAAATAATTGCAGGACGTTGAGTTATTCACGTTGCACAGACTCAATTCCAGGAATTCCTCCCCTAAAATGCTGCGAAATGAGCATCAAGAAAATAATTTATTGGCTTCATAATTGAATTCAAATAACAGTATTTTTGTTGATTTTCACAATATTCAGCAGGCTGTATAAAGTCCCAAAGTTTGGGCCAAGAAAATCCTCGGCAGGGATTGTTTTAGACATAATAGACAACGTCCAGTTGAATTTTGATGAGATTTGGAGTTGATAGAAAAAAGTTATGGAGGGTTGAAGTTAACAATTTTTGAAAATTTGTCAACTTTGACACGAAATATTACCGATTTCCAAGCACAAATATACTTTCCGAAGGTACTTGTTCAAAGGGCATACATCAACGAAAAGAATGAGCCCAAACAGAAGAAATCGGTTGAAAATTGAATGTTTGGCAGCCATTTGAAAATGGTCATTATTTACACAAATTTTCATCATTTTCAATTTTGTTATAAACAAAGGGTAAGTGATCAAGAGATTTGAAAAAATTTTTTTTACATACTAGAGAATGCAATAAAGAGAATTAGAACTCAACGATTCGAATCGAGCTTGAAGTTTCAGAGGGACAAATTTCTGAAGGTAGGCTGAAAATACTGATTTTTAGCCTTTTTGAAAGCTCGTTCTCTCGATCTATGGATGATAATGGGTTGCAATTTGGCATGAGGGGTTTTTTCATAAGGTACTCCAAGGGAGAAAATTGGCAGCAAAATCGATTGCCCCCTCCCCTATTTGCCCGGTTTTATCGAAAAGTAATGAATCTACTCAAATACATTTTGTTTTTGAATATTTATCGTATCATTTCACACACTCACCGATTTCCCCCAAGGAAAAATTTCTGTAGATGAAAAAAATTGAATAAGAAATATGTCGATGAACAAAATGAAAATAATGACATAGAACTTATAGATATTAGTAGTGATGATTATGATGATGATTCAGGAAAAATCGAAGATATATCAAAAACTGAGACACTAATAGAAAACGAGGATGTCAATCGTACGGTGAAAAAAAATTATTCTAATTCCACACGATAGTATATAAATACTGTTACGTCGTAGCTGTTGTTGGACGTGGTTCTTTTCAGCAGAAATATCATTTTATTTTTGTAGAGGATCGTCGAAACACTTATCAATTGATTTATTAATTTTATGATTTTAAGGGGACTCGGTGGTCTAGCGAGCGAAAATTTGGAAGAATTTCAAAAATTTTTCCTATAATGAAGGAAATAAATAGTTTTATTCAAACTTTGTAGGTATATTTTATCACATATAAATTTTATATAATTCGAAATTGAATAAAAAAAAAATTTTTATTATAACAAAAATGGCGCTGAAGTCGCCCCCTTTGAAAAAAGTAGACCTTGCTGGTGCACATCAATTCAGCTCTCCTACTAATTGAAATCAAAAAAAAAAATTGATCCCTATTTGTTATAAGTATATCTATCGCAGAGAACAAAATGAAAAAAAAAAAAAATTGGAAAAATGACGCGTTGTCAAAATAAATAATTTGAAAAACAGCCTGTTTACAACAACGTTTTGTTTATAAAAAAATTAGAAATAATTGATCGAAATCTTTCATTTTGGTCCCTGCGATAGATATACTAATAACAAATAGGGATCAATTCTGTTCAAAATCGAAAATGATCCATCAACATACATTCTTTGGGCAACACACACACGTACACACACGCACACACATCCTTGTCGCCGGCGCGAGGCATCACACACACGCGCCAACACAAGATTGTGGCCTGCGCGAGATTTCATGCACACACTCACACAATCTTGTTGCATGCGCAAACCTGTTGTACACATACTCACACAGCCTTGTCGCCTGCGCAAGATTCTCGCCTACATACAATACTGCCGACGGCGCATTTTTTCTCACTCTCTCCCTCCCTTCTCCTTTATGCATCGAGACTTATTGTTCAGGTTTTTGATATGTGCAACACGCATTTTTTTTACTATTATCTATCTTTTCGAATAAATTAATTGAAGTAATTCACAACGTGAACTATTATTACAATAGTATCAAGTGCAACGCACTGAGCTTCATTGCTCAACTTGTAAGTGACAACTGATTGCCATCAATACATCAATATAATTATTGATTGGGCATTGTGAGCGTCGCCACGTGTTTTCGGCATTGTCGCCATTAGTGTATCTATTCACGACGATTAATATAATCACGTGAATACTAAGTTTTATACAACTCGCTCAATTATACTTAAACATTTCACTCAAACTCAAGACAAATGGTAATACCATCAATATTGTACCTGTGAGAATTTATTCAAAGTGTAATTTACAATGAACAAACAAAATTTATATTGAAGTGAACATTCATTCGTATTCTACCTCGTATATGACATCTCCCGGCATAATCTATTTCAAAACAAATTAAACTCTTCAACAAATTTTTTTTTCTGATTTTAGATGAGTAGGAGAGCCAAATTGATGATTTTTGTTATAATAAAAAAATTTGTTTCTTTAACTTCGAGCTTTATGAAATTCACATGGAATTAAACATACCTACAAAGTTTAAATAACATTGTTCAATTCTTTCATTGTAAAAAAAAACGCGACCTTGAATTTTTACACTCAGATCTCGTATAAAAGTTTCACTTCAAAAGTGTAGGAAAAATTTTCAAAAGAAATGACACGATGAGGGGTTTTCAAATCTTATACCCCAGCCAGCGTGGAATGTTGCAGGAACGTTACATCCGCAACGTTAAACATTGCAGGGAACGTTGCTGCAACATTCCTGCAATGTTCCTATGTCCGCCTCTCTGCAACGTTTAGAATGTTGCAGGAACGTTGCACGGAACATTGCAGGAACGTTGCAGGAACATTGCAGGAATGTTCCGAACGTTGCAGGAATATTGCAGGAACGTTGCAGGAATGTTACGTGAATGTTGTAGGAATGTTGCAGGAATGTTGCGGGAATATTGCAAACGTTACAGGAATATATTGAATATTAAAAAATGAAAAATTATATTTTCAGTTTTATCTTCTTTTATTTAGATATTCTACTCTTGAACTTATTTTTAAGAATCTAAACTATACATCAACCAACACTTGAAATTATATGAAGCGAAAAAAAATTAATTTTTAACCCGAATTATTATTGGCTTTTGTCCAGATCATCGGAAGAAGCTTCCTCATTTGAAGGTTTTTTGGCACGACTCTCTCTTGTGGGTGCTTGAATAAGCCATTTCGTTATAGATTCTTCAATTTCTTTTTCCGTCCATTTCTCTCCACCAATATTTTTTGAAGTCCCTGTAAAAATACAAGACAATATAAAATAAAAGTAAATATATATGGGAAAAATCTAAAAATGTTCAGTTTTGAAAAAATGAACTCACTGCAAAGTAATTTCGCTGACATCAATTGATTGAAACATCGTTTTTTATTGGAACGACCTTGCCAGCTGAATTTTAAGGCCACGGAGTTGGCCATCAACCTGGAGCAAACCGCCGTTACAGATGGACCCAATTTCCCGCACCCGATATTTCCTAGGAGACGACACTGAAAATTAAGATTAGTTTTTTAAAACTGTCGAATGACGCTGTCCATATTGATAAAAAAATTGATAAAGAATAATAAAGATTATTAGTGATCTACGCACACCAATAAATGAAGCATAGCAAACAGTCACATGCGGAATCAATTAATGAAGAGACTTGATATTTAAATCTTTTGGAAAACCTTCGTGAATAAACATCATTTGTTTTTCGTTTTATTCAGTATTTCAGCATGCTCATAACTTTAAATAAGAGTCGCCAAAAGAATTAATATCAATGTGAATCATTCTTACTTATTTCATCCTTATGTGGTCTGGTGCGCTTCCGGCGTTGATTTTAGATATCATCGCCTTTAGGTGATTTCTGCAGACAAATATGTCAGCACATTTTTTAAAAAATATGAAATTGATATGGCTCATCCAAGAAGAAACAAATGATAAGTATTTTCACATGATAATTACTAATACTAGTGGAAAATATTGAAGGGCCAAAAAAATATTATTTTTTCTTTCCTGCAAACGCGAATGTCTCCGTCTGCCGAGCTACTGCTGTCTTCATCCGATATAATTTTCTTCGCCCGTTTTCTCCGTCGATTCTTCAAAAGATTGGCTCGTTCTTTATCTGAGAGGTTATCCGAGTCGATGAGATGTGATGTCTCTTCTACCTCCCGGAGCTTCTCCTTAGCCCTGGTCCAATCATCTACACAATATATTGTAAAATAATTTTATCTGTCACAAATCATAAGATTCACTTTATTTATATTAATTGTAACAGTCGAACCTCATGGAAAAAATTAATAAAAAATATGTATCAAAAATTTTTTTATGAATAACAGGCAGAATAACTTCAAAAAATGTATCAGAAATATATGAAAAGTATAACTCACTATTTTGGTCAACATATTAAATATATATTTTTACATTTATTATATTATTTTCATATTTTGAGTATATATTCCAAGTATATTTCATTTAGAGTTTGAATGTATAAAATTGATACGTAAATCGTATCAATTATATTTCTGATACGTATTTTGTTTTTTTATTTTTTTCCATGAGCAATACATACCGGTCGATCCAAAACAACGCTCAACATTGCAAAAATCCCAATTTTCATCGGGTATAGGTGCTGTTATTAAACATTTCTCCAATGACAACTGTGATTTTATATGATTTGGCCACGCGCATTTGTCCTTGGCCGAATTCAACCAGCAGGTTGGGATAATTTGTGAACCATCTTTGAATTCGGCGATTGTATATTTTTTTTCAGAAATTATATCCATTGTATATCTAAAAAATGTGACCAAGAAATTGATAGAGAAAGTTTCATTTCCATTTCTAATTATTTGATATGAATTAATACTACTATATTGTACTCACCTCGATTATATTCAGTATATTATTATTTGTGATACTTGTTATTTTTACAATACTAACTAGTATACCTATGAAGACCGGTATACCAGTATTTATTAAACACCACGTATTTGTTGTAGAAGTAGGTTATGTAAACGTTGAACGTATATGAATATTAATTCACAATTATGAATAATCGAAATTTTTAGAATATTAATTTGCATCTAAAATATTTTAATTTTAAGTAAAAATTATACTTTACTCTATAATAATCGAGCGTAAAATTTTGCACAAAAATTCCACGATTTTCACAAAACACGTGCTTCAAGAGTATGAACTTGACTATTTGTGAGAATGTACGAGACGTCACAGCTGCAGTAGGTGCAACTAAATTCCACGTTGGAATGCAAACAAGTTGTCATGCGCACTGAAATCCTATAGTGCTGTATACCTATATTACGCTACAATGTAGGTATATACCCCATAGGGGTGACGCTGAGGGGCACATGGTTGATAGACTATACAATAAGAGTGGGGAACATTGCAGGAACGTTGCAGGAATGTTCCGAACATGGCAGGAATGTTGCGGGAACGTTGCACGAATGTTGCAGGAATGTTGCAGCAACATTCCCCAGCAATGTTCAATATGTTGTGAAGGAATATTTCTTAATAATTATGAATGCAATTTTTCAAGTTAAACTATATAAAAATATATCATAATTATGATACATGCTGCAATATTCATGCAAACTTTTCCATCATCAAATTTAATATATATATATAGTTAAAAAAACTCGATGTAATTGCATCACTTAATAAGTGATCATTTGATTACGAAATAATCAATATCTATATATAGTCAGCAATGTTGCCGCTGCAATCTGTAAATATATATATATAAATATTCATACATATATATTGCATAATAATTGCACGAGTGTTGCATGAATGTTGCGGTAACGTTGCAGGAAGGTTGCAGGAACGTTGCAGGAACGTTGCAGGAACGTTGCAGGAACGTTGCAGGAACGTTGCAGGAACGTTGCAGGAACGTTGCAGGAACGTTGCAGGAACGTTGCAGGAACGTTGCAGGAACGTTGCAGGAACGTTGCAGGAATGTTGCAGGAATGTTGCAGGAACGTTGCAGGAACGTTGCAGGAATGTTGCAGGAATGTTGCAGGAACGTTGCAGGAACGTTGCAAGAACGTTGCAAAAACGTTGCAGGAACGTTGCAGGAATGTTGCAGCAACATTCCCCAGCAATGTTCAATATCTTGTGAAGGAATATTGTTCAATAATTATGAATGCAAGTATATAAAAATATATCATAATTATGATACAGTGCTGCAATATTCATGCAAATATATTTCAGAAAAAAAATCCTTCGATATTCATCATACATAACCAGTTTGCAAAACTGTACTAATAAAACTCAAATGGCAAACTTATAACCGTCATTGAATTTAATATACATATAGTTCAAAGAACTCGATGCAATTGCATCACTAATTATAATAAGTGATCATTTAATTAGGAAATGGCCATAGTCCGCAATGTTGCCGCTGCAATGTTCCTGCAACATACATATTGCAACGTTGCCACTGAAATGTTGCAGGAATGTTGCGCAAGGTTCGGAACATTGCTGCAACATTCCACGCTGACTGGGACGTGATGGTGTATGTAAGACCTAAGCAAAAATTCAGTACTATGCGAACCATTGCGAACTAGCAACTTTTTTTTACTATTCTGATTGAATTATCATTTATGTATAAAGATGGTATAACATCTAACATGAACCTATTTAACTGCCAAATTTATATTATAATGGAGTTTATACCTAAAATCATCCAATTTTTAGCGGCTTATCGAAATCTGTTAAGATGTGTATGGAACAATGTGAATATTTGCTTCAAGATGTAATCAGTGAAGCAACACTAGATTTGTAGATGTAGATGAATGGTAATGTGTACAGTTGTAGACATTTCAGCATTAGTTTTGTATAATCCTCACGATTTGAAAGAATATCAATGTATCAAAAAATGACATCTTCGTAGGTCTGTCACTTTAACAACTTGCAAAAAAAGAGCCATATTGAGCAACTGTATTGTAATGATCAAGAAAAGCGATTTGTAGACAATGAACTGAATAATCGATCTTCCTTACCGACAGTAACTAAAATAATTTTGAACATTATTAAATGCGTTGTTGAAAAATCCAGGTCATATATTTTTGAGAAAAAATATACGAAAGATTTTTCTGTGATCAATTTGGAGTTTATTATTTTCGAAGCATTTCTTTCATTTTATTTTCATTCATCACCATTTTAATCTTTGATTTTTGGTATTTTGAGGTTAGTTCCAGTGAAGACAGCCCGGATTGATTCAATCTAAATATACATAATTATTTTTCCTCTTTGTTCACAAATTTTTTCCAAAATCGAAGATTATTAAATCGGATGAGTTGTCATAATTGTGAGAAATAATTATTGAAAAAATCAATTTTTTTTTCTCATAACTAAATGAATGAATTTATTTGTGGTTCACTGGTTTTCCTGATTGTTTATAGTAGTGCGGTGACATCCGATAAGCAGTCGACAAATATCCGAGTTATGACCGTCATGTTATCCAGAGGAAGTTACGTTCATATAGTCCATCAATAAAACATGTACAGATCCAACATAGATTAGTAAAAATATCCTTGCAACCAAGTACATGTATACTACGAGAAGAGAAAAATAAAATGGTCAGTCAATTAACTTCGTATAGCTGAAATAATATTTTACCATTGAAACTATGATGACTCACAGAAGTTGAACAAATAAGCACACTGCATATCTTATCTATAATTTCTGTTGATGGTTATTTACGAATAATATTTTTTTATCTCTTTTAATAGTGGTGTCTCAGATAATTCGTTTATTTCAATGAATCTTTTATTGCCACGACTGAAATAATAAATATCACCAGTATAAATATCAAACCATAGAGCATGGATATGAAGATCATAATGCTCTAAGCGTTTTTTCAAAAATCCATAAGACGCTATGTTTTGCAGTTGTTGCAACGTATTTATCTAAAATCGTTATAAATAATATTTAATCAGGTGAATGTTATATAAATTTCAATTATATTTTAATGATTGGAAAAAGACAACAAACCTGTGAAAGTTTATCTTCAATAGCAAATTTGTTCTCAGGATCAATATAAGCGATGAATTTTCTCATTGGTGTTTCAGCCTGGAATGTTATTGGTTCATGATAACCATTGATTTGTAGTTGCTGGAATTTTGCTAAACTGCTGCTAGCATGTGCACACAGCCAAGCTCTCAATGGAGAAATTCGTCTATTGATCTACGTAAAAGCACATTTTAGCCCATACATTAATCACATGCAAGATTCGAAATTGAAGATATAAAATATTATTAGTTACTGTAGATGAATATTCGTCATCTCGAAGAGCATATAGTAAATTCATAGCTTTACAATCGCTATGACCACACACAATTATATGACGGATATCATTGACAACACATCCGAGCTCCAGTGCAGCTGGTTCACACATGGTGAGTTCATCAGCAAAATGTTGAGAGTGTGGAATAACATTACCGGCATTCCGAACTGAAATGTGAACATCTGACGAATTACTTTTCTGTTATAGCAATAAAACTACCCTGCCTTGAAAAAACTAGTAATTCCCATTGATTCCCATTGTTTCGGTCGCGAATTCCAGATTAACAGTCTTGAATTTACAATTGAGCCAACGGGATTCAATGAGAATCAATACTATTTTTTGAGAGAGTATTAATCGTTATGCACTGAGAACAGAATTAAAAAACTATCAGGATCTGTCAATTGGGAGGTATCTATAAAACATAGCGGACTTGAGAGAAAGATTTAAATAAGGGGTATAGTTTTGCGTGGACTTGTACGATTCCTCATAGATAAATAATCATGAATATAAGTGCAATATGTGATTGGTCTAGTAGGAACCCTAAACGACAGCATTTTGTAGAAGGAAAATGAATTCTGAAAGCCGGTCATATCATAAAATGTGGTAAAAATGAGGATCACAATAAGCGGTCAGATACGGTTAGCTTCACGACATACTGCTCCGAAACATTTGAATCGTATGAAATATTGGACGAAATTAATGGTAAAATCCAATTAAATGGTAAAATTATATCAGTTCAATACTATTGTAAAGCTGGAGGAGTAACACAAACTAAATTTCCCACCGCGAATAACAAATCTGAAGCTTACATTTTTTTTCCTCAAGAAAAAATTCTTGTAGAATGAAAAGCGATATGAGTTAATAACGAAAAAATTATAAGTTATTGCGAACGGGGACATTCCACCATTTTAGGTGGGGAGGCGTGTGTTCCCCGAGTGTAAATACGTAAATATATACATAATACACACAGATATACATAAAAACCACTTAGTCAAAAAAAATTTTTTTCTACTTCCTAATAATATAATAAGGTTAATAGTACTAGTAACATACAATTTTTCATAACTTTTAATTTAATAACGGTAGAAACGGATAAAAAAAATATTGAATATATGAACAAAAAAATGATAAAATTTTTTATAAATGAATAAATATAGTTCAAAAAAGAACAGTAGAAATTTCTCTTTTTATTAAAATTAAAATAAAAAATGAAGAAAGCTAAAATGAGAGGAATTGATAAATTTTTTTTTAAATTGAAAAATGAAACATAAACATGGTTGCTCCAACGATGTGTATTACTTTTTGCGTCACAACTATTATAGTATAAAATATTTACTGTACATAGTGTTCAGAATAGTAAAAAAAAAAAAATATATAAAATAAGAGGGAAAATTTTTTTTTTGTGGTAAATTAAAACTTAATTCCTAGACATTAAAACCGAAATATTGATTAAAGAAAACCATCACGATGGGAATTATTTTATAAATGAATTAAACAATAAAAAGGGGATTATACGGTTTCCGTGGCGCCGCCAAATGACAATTGATTCTTGTAGAACTCGACGAGATAAGACGTTTTTGAAGAATAAAAAATTTCGATATCTCGCTTAGTTTTCGAGAATCGAAGCTTCAAAATTTTTTTTTTTCATTTTTATTTCTACGTTATGTTCGATATTTTTCGACGAAATAACACTTTGTTAAGTCTTATTTCGATGTAAACAAACAACCTGTACGTATGTATGTATGTATGCATGTGTGTGAGTGTGTATGTGTATGTGTGTAAATATAGAGTGGGGTCCAGGGGGGCGGAGCCCCGGTGGGGTCCAGGGGCGAAGCCCCGCGAGAGGGGGGGGGGGCTTGAATAAATTTGAAGAGATAATATTTTCCAGAAACAAATTAAAATTAATTTTGATGATTTCGCCAATGATAAATTAATTTATGAAATGATAAAACATTTTATGAAAAAATTTATGACTGCCCAGATCGCACCACGAGGAGGTATCATCAATTGCGTCAAGGTATCAAGCCTATTTCTTCCAAAAAAGAAATAGTTTGATCTTCACTACCAATTAACTTGTTAAAAGATACATATACATTAAAATTATCCAAATCTTTATGTAATGATGGATGTTTACCTGACATTTTGTGCCTTGCAAAAAGTTTAACTCCAAACGAAATATAGATAGACCACTTGTTACTGAAGACAACACTACAATGATCGAAAATATCAAATATGAATTTATATGTAAACAAATCGTGTACGTAGTGCATTTTCTGTTCATATTCTTCCTGTATTCAAGTGGGGTATAAGATTTCCCCAACTTGGGGTATAAGATTCCTAAATGTAAACAAATAGTATGTAAACACAAAATTTTTAATTCCAGGAATCTTGTGTCTTCTTACATTTATAGTTTGATTTTCATTTCCTAGTGCGATTGTGACAGTAAAATTTGTTTTGAGGCGTACATATAGATCATTTGTTTACATCCATACCTTCCTCGACAAAATAAGACTTGACAAAGTCTCATTTCGTCGAAAAATATCAAACATAACGTAGAAATAAAAATGGAAAAAAAAAAATTTTGAAGCTTCGATATCTCGAAAACTAAGCGAGATATCGAAATTTTTTATTCTTCAAAAACGTTTTATTTCGTCGAGTTCTACAAAAATGCATCGTCATTTGGCGGCGCCACGGAAACCGTATACTTGCCAATAAAAACAATAGTGAATTATTAAATAACTATTGAGAAGAAAATGTAGCGAAAAATATTCCAAAATAAGAATAAAATTTGAAGGAAATAATAATGATAGGCTAAATTGTAAAAGAATTGAAATGAAATTCTAGGGATTAAAAATCGATTTATTATAAAAAAAATCAAATGATAAAAGGAAAAAAAAAAAATAGGTTGTTACAATAAAAACTATTTCATGAATGAATCAAATAATTCTTTATATGTACAAGATGAAATCGATTTATAATAAAATAACGAAAGATAAAATGGGAACATGTATAATTAAATAATATTCGGAAAAAGCAAAAAAAAAACATTATACATATGTTTAAATTTCGCGCATCTAATTCGAACGAGGACGTTCGAACCTTTTTAGGTGGGGAGGTGTTATATCCCCAGCGTAGGGATATATTATTATATAGGTCAAGCATAGAATAATAACTTAATAAGAAAGTAAACCTTAAGAAATAACGTAACATACTTATATTCACATGAAGTATACATATATATGAGTCAAGATAAATGAGAACTCCGATTGATAAAACAGAACTCTATAAATAACTATAGGAAATTAATTGAACACTATAATTACAATATAAAAATGAAATAAATTCATAATATTGAAATAAAAGAAAAGTACGCGTTCATTTTCTCGTTTACTTCTTATCGTAATTTATCAATCTCCACTCTCATAATATGATAAGTTCTTGGAGTGCCAAAATTTTCGCGAAAAAATTCAATAAAACCATCCATTTGACGTAGTTGCGCTTACCCGCACGCCGAAAAGCTTTTCCCTTCAATCTACCAATTAACAGTATTAATAATTCGTATTCGTCGCATGATGATGAATAGTGTTTTGCATGTTCCCAGTGTATGAGAAATTCGTTTACATCGTATCCCATAGCAGTACCGTGAAAATATGGAATTGATTGCAAATAGTTTTTTGGTCCTAGCTTTTGTTTGTCTGATACGAGTATTGAGGGGGCGGAATTGTTATTACCGAAGGGGTTGATGCGTACTTGTGGTGCCTTAAGGTGTGTCGATGATGTTAAGGATGAATTATTTCGAAGATGGTTGATTGAAACGCGGCGTTCACGAATGCAGTGACTACGTCGTCGAGAAGATGAATCGTCTGAAGAATGTGATGAGGTTGAATTCGATCGTCTGGATGAACGTGCATTCTGATTTCGCGAAGCTGCTATGAAAGCATCAAATCTATCATTTTTTTCCTCTTGTTCTTTATTTTTATCCAGTAGTCGTTCACTAGTTACTTTTATTAAATCGAATGTATCTGCGAGGGTCGTTTCTGGAGGAATAGTACTTTGTGTGTCTGTATTGTCGTTAATTGATGCGCTAGTACTTTCACCGAGAGTGAAATTGTTAGGGACGGGCATAATGTAATGTTATAAAAGATTTTTGAATGATGAAGATAATGTGAGAAGAGAGAGAAAAGAATAGGAAGAATTCCAAACGACTCACGTAAAGTATACAAGTATAAGATTATTTGGTATGAAGAATCCGCTGAAGTTGCAATTGTTGGCTTCGATGTCCGCAAGGTCATGCAAGGTTCCAGTGACGCTGGTTGCTCTGCTGATGTCATTGATTTCAAATCGTTGACCACTTTGCTGATGATTGCCTTTTTGCTTTGACTCGAAGTGTCTTCACTAGATTATTATTCCTCTTGATTATTTGTTTCGATTTATTTTATGAGTTTCTTTGAGTTGCATGTTATGTTTTAATTAATTTCACTCCACCAGTCTCTTTGGATTTGAGCGTATGTCGTTCAGAAAATTTATTTATTTCACTTGGCTGATTTATTAATTTGATTTGAATTTGTTCTTGATTCAATGTTAATTTATTCTTAGTTCACTTTTAAATTATTCTCGATTCATTCATGCACTTCAGGCAAACGATCCCACCGTTGCCACCATCAAAACTGTTGCGTCCTATATGTAATTTTGGACGTTGAGACGAGTTATAAAATATTTATTTTTTATGGGATCATTGCCCGCCACTACTATGAGCAGCTGAAGTGCAAGGATGATGAAAGTGAATGAGGATGTTTTATTTTGAAAACAATTATAAATTTAATTGATATTTATTGATTGAAACAATCAAACTATTACAGTTGATTACACTTTCAAGCTTATTGTCTATTGTTTCACTTATGAAATATGAAGCCGAAGAATGTGAAAAACTTGATAAATTTATTTCTTTAGTGATACGAATGTTATTGTCTATTCAACTCTAATTCAAATTCACTTTACGACTTTGTTTATGATTAACTCGAAGATGCTTTTCTTGAAATACTTGACAGTCGATAATTAATGTAACTAAATTATTAATTGCCAAACTGGCTGACGGATCACCACACAGGGCTACAGAATATCGGCTTTGTATTTGACTTGAAATAGTAAACTGACGTTGTCGTTGACGATGGTGTAAATAAACGGACGTTGTCGTAAACGGTGGTACAAGTGAACTGACGTAATTGTCATAATAGATGCAGATAGTGAACTCATGTAACTCGTTGAGCATTAGTTTTTATAGACTAAATTTACCTCAGCTTTGAATATTTTCATCAGCAGTTTTGAAACGTTATTACTTATTGGTTGATTTTAGTTAACAATTTCATAATTTGTTGAAAGTTATAACAAAGTGAATTTTATTGGTTGAAAGATTCGACAAGTAGGGATTTTCACAATTCGCTGATGCTTTGAACAATATTTCTTGGAAACGGAAAAGGATCGAATTAATAAGATAGTTTGACTAAGTTTCAATATCGCGCGTTCAACAAAATAAGCATTTCATTATGGAATTTTTCGATGCAGTAAAACGATATTTCATGGAAGTTCTCAAGTAGCTTTGTCTCTCGTATTTGGTTTAAAAATAGATATTTCTGAGAGTGAAGTTACTTTCACATTAAATAAGTGAAATTTTATGTTATTCGATTTTATATTAAAATAAAGACAAATTTCGAAATGCGAGATTATTTTATTCAAAGGAATGCGCCGTGACTAAAGCGCAGACGTCATGAAGATAGCGAAAGGTCCCCTAGGACCTAACAGTGTATTGTGTATTGATGAACTTAGAGTTATTCAGTTATTCATTGCAAAATCCTATTTTTTTCTTATTCTTTCTTTATCTTTGAAAATAATATGTGATGGCCGAAACAATCATTTTAGGAATTGATTGAATCGGATCATCAAAATATAAAATCATGTGCATTATGTTGGCAGGAAAAAATCAAGGATATTGCTGCGTACTTTGCAAATAAGAGTCAAACGTAAAATAAAATACGCTCACTGTACCCTATGCAATGCCTTCAGTCATTCTAATAATTAAGCAAGATAACGGTGTGATATAATTTTATCGAATATTCGAACGATTTCGATACCTGAAAATCTTTTTCTGAAGTATTCCGAGTCGAAAAATTGGTACGGTTTTTTTCTTCAAATACCCGTTCCAGACTCAATTTCTCCTCATTTTATAGATTTATCAAACAAATATTTTATTTCAAACTCAATTTCTCCTCAATAACATTTACTTACTGAGTTTAGTCTCAATTTTCCCTCATTTATACTTCTAGTATTTCTCATCGTTAAGGATAAAATGAGACTAAATGCAGAACATAGGAGAATGAGTGATTTTCATTTTTATGAGAATAAAATTGAGAATAATTCGAAATGTCTCAAAACTGGATTTTATTCAAATGAAGGAAGGTAATTAAAATTATACTATTATGAATAAACAAACATATGAGACAAACCAAATAGTGAAATGATTGTATTAATTTTTTTATTGATGATAATGGAATGCAACACTGCAGCAGTCATGTAGTTCAGCTAAAAACAACAACTTTTTACTGCAACAGCGATTGCAAAATCAACTACCAAATCAGCATTGTCAATATAACCTTAATTCATATCAATATGAACAATATTGATGGTTGTTACGAAATGAAAACCAAATATTACAGGACTTTCGCCAAAGAACACAATGTCCTCTACAAAACCAAATTTAAGGATATAAAATGAAAATCATGCCACACAGAGCAATCAACCAATTCGCCTATATTATAATGTTTTAATGTACAGAACATCGTATATATTTGAAAAAAGTGATATTCATAATAAAAGAATAAATGAAATATCAAGTAAAGTAATGTATTTAGTATACATCAGAGTAAGTGAAATAATTTAATAACTTCATAGATGTAAGGGGAGAGGGGGTCATTTTCATTGGAGAAAAGTCTCAATTTGTTCGCATCGGAACATATTGTACGTGATGAATAAATCTCATGTCCTCCAATGAGAAGAAAATGAGACTTTTGTACATGATAATTTTACATCGAAATAGTCTCATTTTGTCCTGCTCGTTGAAAATGGCAAATAAAATGAGACTTTTCCAACTTGTATTGTGGTATGTTATTAGATTTCAGTTGAGGAGAAATCGAGGATAATTTTGGATATAAATATGAGGACAAAAACCATACTAATTTTTTGACTCAGGATTTCACGTTCGAATGTTTCTGCAACATAGGATTTTATTGTACATGAATGTATATTTTATAGACCGAATGACCGTAAATTCATCAAAGTGGTGTATATATATGATGTAAATATATGGTTTCATATCGTATGATGTGAGAAATTTTTTATTATGAATTACATAATTCTTATCAATTATAATTAAGAATAAAAATCGAACATTTATATTTTGAAAATTTTGTAACTAGTTTTTTATATTACAGTTTCAAAAAAAAAACGTTACGAAAACATATATAAATGAACATATATACATATATATACATATATTCATTTCACAAAAAAAATATATATTATTAATTCTTATCTTGCTCATACCAACGAACATGTCTCCTATATTCGTTTCTGTAAATCTTGTTGGGATCATCCGGGAGTCCATGCAGGTGAAAAATACTGCCTTGGGCTGTGATAAAAGGTTTTATAATGTAAGTAAATTGACAACTCAGAAATTCTTTACATTAAATTTAAATGATTCTCGTTTCATTCCAAGCACTATCCACATATTTTTCAACGAGGAACAAATATGCAGAGTCTACCTAGAAAAAATTAATCCTTGTAAGTTAGTTGATGGCACATATGAAAAAAATTGATTCAATCATATAAAAAATTTCTTGCATAGTTTACCATTTACCATACAATATCACGAATGGTAACCTATGGGAATCCTATCAAATGTTAGTGGACCTGATTACTTAAAACGATATACTTATCATTAATTATCAAAGATTCTTCAATGGTGAAGTGTGATGATATTTTTATTGCTATTAGTTAAGTGATAATCTGTCGACAATCTCCATTTGTTCACCATGCCAAACAGACAATTATGATCGAATAGTATATTTCAATGGTACTTTAATGGTAAACTTTTCAAAAACAAGTATCATATTCAACAAGCACCTGATAAAGATTACCTGGCCGACGACAGGTTAACTTGTGTGGGCCGTCACTTCATCAGTCGACGGTGTTCGACCTACAATTTGATCATTATGAAAATGTATGAAATCCCAAATTCCATCGCGAACTCATCAGTTCGTAAATAAAGTTAAATTCCTATGTCAAATATATCAAGTCAAAATCGAGTAATTGGTCAACCGCCCGAATCGAAATTTATTTCCCACTTCGATGCTTATAGAAGCTCTTTGAACCTCATATGATACTTCAAACTCCTAACTCCTATGAGCTCCTTCTTTGCGCCCGCAAGTGGGAGGAATAGAAATTTCTGCCACCTTACAGGCGTAAAAGAGAATCTAAATTACATTGTGTGCCTACTGTAAAAATGTAATTTAGATCCTCTTTTACTCCTGTAAGGTGGCAGAAATTTCCATTTTTCCCACTTGCAGGCGCAAAGAAGGAGCTCATAGGAGTTAGCAGTATCATATGAGGTTCAAAGAGCTTCTATGAACATCGAAGTAGGAAATAAATTTCGACTCGGGCGACCATGACGTTCAACAGTTGACTATTAGGTTGATTTATGAGCCGAGTAGATTCTACCAAGACTTTCGTAAAACCAGCTATTGATGATTCAATCTATTAATATAATGATACAGATTGAGTTTCCTAACATTTTTGATATAATCGATCAAGTAAATGCTGGAAAGTTTCATTCATATATCCTCATCCTACTGAAATAATATCATTTTGTGAGATAAATTATTGGATCGTTCATAAACTCAGTTAGTTTTTTTTCCAACAGAAAACTTGTGACGACCTAGGTCGCACACGAACAGTAAAATCCCCATGGCTAGTTGGTGCCCGTGAAATAATGCACGGGTGCCGGCGACGCTACTGGGGAACACTTCCATTTATTTTATGTTATATTTATTCGGGAAAAAAAAAAAATGTATACAAGTCAGGATCGAACCTGCGCCCGTAGAAGTCCGAACGACCGTCCGACCGAGTGGGGGAACTAGCGAGTCCCACCACCACGCCAGTACCGAGAATCTCCCACTGCACGCCGCAAGGCAGTGGGAGATGCGCAGTCCGCTTTTGCGCGACATACGCCGCGGAGTGGGAGAGGCCCGCCGCGGCTACATAAGCCACCGCACGAGCTTGTAGAGCTCAGTTTACGTCGAGCGCTCAGAGCGAACAACACTAGTACAGTGACCAGTAACCAGTAACCAGTATCCAGAAGTTCAGCTGCGAGGAGGAACGGTTCTTTTAAGAGCTACTTCGTAAGAATTTCATCGAATACACCGAATAGTTCTTCTCAGAACTCCTAAACCAATAGCTCTTCTAAGAGCTCGTTTCATCAAGGACACAATAGTTCTTTTTAGAGCTAAACTCTCCCGCTACCTATCCTGGATCCGCCACGTTAGTCGACAGCTGGCCCTCCAGCTGAGACGCGTGTACCCCGTGCGATTTGACCAGTTGGCATTCCAGCTGGAGAATCGTTCCTGAGTGTGGCGTTTAGGCGACTCATTCTTCCTACCTTTTGGTATCGCCCGCTGGCATTCCAGTGGAGATATCACTCGCTTTCCTAGCTCCGGGTGCTGACAGCTGGCCCTCCAGCTGAAGTACCACCACCCATCCTGATATTCCTTCCCGCGCCTGTGGCACCGACAGCTGGCCCTCCAGCTGAGGTGTCCTCTTTCCCGCGAACGACCGCATCGCATCGAAGCAAATATTGTACGCGTATCGGGTCATAACGAAATAAAAATTGTATCGCGTGAGAAATTATTACGTCAAGATCAGCGCACAAATTGTCGGGAACGAATTTTATTGAACGAACCAGGATTGCATTTGCGAAAGAGTAAATAAAAGTATTCTGCCTAAATATACTGGTAGAAAAAGAAACGAATCCAGTAAATTTGTCAACGTTTCTTTCACCCTCACCCAGTCACGAACCCTGGAAGTCGGCTGAGTCTAAGTGGCATTATCACCGAGGGTATCTGTCATCCGACAGTCGGACGGAAGAACGTTACAAACTTGATTGTATTTATTCATCGCCGATTCCACACTTCAACTGGGATTGTTTGCGGAAAAGTTCGATTGTTTCAATACAAGAAAATCGACTTTCAATTTCATAAAACACCACCTGATTTTCCAAACGACCCAATTGAGTTAAATTTTCTGAAACAGGCCACTAAAAATCAACTTATCGATGTTCATGATTTTTTTTTTTTTTTTTTGCAGATTCTTGAAGCTTTGCAAGTCAAAGTTAATGTCTTGAAATATATTCTGAAAATTTAGATTTTTCAAAAGGTTATAAACAAATGAATTCCTAAGCGACTTCTTTTTTGAATTGCGATATCTTCCCAGACAGCATGAAATATTGCAGCAATGTTGTGAACCTTGCACAATATTCCAAATATTGCAGTTGATTCATAAATATGTTACAACTCAGAAGCTCAGAATTATCATCATTTATGTAACATAAATATATTACAACTCAACAGCTCAGAATTATCATTATTAGGAACTCAATTGAATCGAATAGGCATTACGAATAAACTTATTTCTTTTCTGAATAATAATATAACTACAAATTATTTAAAATAAATTAAATGGATTGTAACATCATTCGCAACATATATATTTTTAAAAACGGTTATATTGAAAATAGTTAAAGCTGTAAAATAATAAATGAATCGTGTAAACATGTGAGAATAAAGTATTTTTTTATTTTATGAAGTTATAAAAATTAACAATAAAACCAGGGAAGAAAAGTATAAGTTGTGGGTACCGCTCGTGTGGTGCAGCGCCTGTCTCGACTGCATCCAAGCTCTGCATGATAATATATGAAAATTCATAACTTTTTTCCAAATTGAGATCACCCAAATTTCTCTTCACAGTCATCTAGGCTAAAGTTTAAGTAGTGCAAATGTGAAAAGAAAGTTTTTGTAGTACAAGGAGAAGTTGGTTGAATTGTAATTTGTTTTTTGTGAAATTAATTGTTTATTAACCAATCACAAATTTTTAGTTTAAATTATCCCTCACTCGATTTCGTTACTATTCATGAATATGTCATAAAAATTTTATTAACTTTCATCAAATATTAACCAAGATATCGCAATTTGAAAGAGAAGTTACTTATAAGCAACAATAGAAATTCATTTGTTTATAACTTTTTGAAAAATTTGAATTTTTAGAAAATATTTCAAGACATTAACTTTGACTTGCGAGGTTTCAAGAATCTGCAAAAGAAATTATGAAAATCGAATAGTCGATTTTAAGTGGCCCATTTCAGAAAATTTGACTCATTATGATCTTGAGAAACAAATCGCATAAATTATCGCGGGAATTACGCCGTTACATCACGAAAGAACTTTAAACAAATTGTTCGATTTTTCTACATGAAAAAAAATTTTTTTTGAAAATTACATCAATTTTTATGAAGCAATAACTGACTGCTACTATCAATAGGAATATGATATTGAATCTGTTGAGTAAACAAATGAAGTAAATAGTTCAAGTATTTCAGGTTGAAAATGGCCAAATGTATTGTGAAATATCAACATATTCACTACACTTGTAGCAAGAATTCAAGGATATAGATCAACATGCGAAATTTTTGGGCGATCTCCAACAGCCTGTAACTCAGGAGGAAATGCTTGCACATTGAAATTGAGAGGGAGTAAATTGTAGTTTTAAGTATCTAGGCATTGGAAAATTTTTACCTCGTACAGTTCCGGGATAATCTTAGAATGAGTTGAAGTCAATTTGAATTTCGCGGTTCAAGACGAAACGACCATATCGATATATCTATATGCATTGGATCGATGAATATATATTTAACCAAATTGTCACGTTAGGTTATACTTCTTCATCTACCAAACTTCTTCCTATAACGTTCGAATGAAGTATATACCAAAGTTGTATCGTTTAAATAAAGAATCAATCCAACGAATTAATAAATATTATAATAAATCATATTATAAAATAAATCAATCTGTGTGCTTCCGTTCCATTATTTCAATAGAATGAAAGAGCAAAAAAAAAATTTCCAAACTTTCGCGTGTCTTTCGAAAGGTCCAAGAGCTCGAAAAAAATCTTTTTTCAAATTTCACTCTATAGCCCTTTTAGGAAAAGTTGTGCCCTTCAATTTGACAACATGAAGCGCCTGGTGGGATGTTTTGCTAATGAGTTATCCTCAATCAAAGCAAAAAAGTCCTTTAGACTTTGGTGATCAATAACTCAGACAATAATGATCACACAAGAAATCAAAGGAGGGTTCTGGGAACTGCAAAGCATTCTCTGTGAAACACTATTAGTAGTACATGACGAAAATATTTTTTTCGGAGCAATAATTTTGTCTGAAAGAGATAAAATATCGTATATTTAAGGATAATTGGATAATTTGGAAAACTTTGGATATGAAGGATAAATGCAGGATATTCCAATCAATTTTTCAAATTCAGAGTGTCCCAAACGAACCCTGAGAATTTTAAACTCCTGTGATTTTTTTTTCATAGTGTCCCAAAGCCTCGAATTCTGTGAATTGGCCAGAATCGCCAAGATCACCATGATGACAATTTTTAGATTTTTTATGAATTTTTTAGTGAAATTTCATTTGTTTTTCGGCAATAATTTCCATTTCACCCATGGAAAAGATCAATTATTGTAGAAAATCTGAAAAAAATTATTTTGAAATAAAAACTTTTTGAAAATTTTTTCCAAGTTTTTCGTTTCGACTTTTGTTTCTCAGCATGTTCACAATGCTTCAGTATTGTCAAAAAAAATTACTCAATTTTTTTCAATCACGGCAACTGCTTCAGTATTTGTTTATCCGACCGAGCAACCTCTATGTGATACGCTTTAGGTGATGCTTAAGGGCCGGCAGAACTGAATTGTAGGGGGCGCTTTTTCGATGTTTTTACATTGAAATTTCTCACGCAAATAACAGCTACACCAGATTGTTAATTGTATAATTTTTTTAATGAAATTAAAGATAAAAATGTCCTACGTGGCGCTATGATTTCCGAATTTTGATTGAATCAATAATAAGCATTTTATTGACGTAAGTAATTGTGGATATTCATCATTTGAATTGCGCGGGCCACAATTTCATGAAAAAAAGCAAATTGAAGCGAATACAGAGGTTTTTTGCAAATTCTAAAATCATAGCGCCACAGTATTTTTCATTCTGAATCTGAAAATCATAACATGATCGCATAATTCCTTGTAAATAACGCGTTATTTGCGTGAAAATATTTACATCATTTTTCGACAATTTATATTTTTTTTTTTTCTAATAGATGTCACTACCATCATGCCTGGAGCTCGGCTCAATAACCACCAACATTCCGTGGAACCCCAGGCATCGCATGTGCATTATGCGTGTATGGGGGCTCTCAAGTCTCAGTTGTGATGCCAGATTCGAGCCGCTAAGCACATAAATGGAGGAGGAAAGTAGTGGATTCACTCACACAAACGAGATACAGCTCACACGTTTGTGTGAGCTGGAATAATCGGCAATGATAGAGTGACAAAGTACTTTTTTTCCTCCTTTTCCTAATGTGGACAAATGATACTTGTAGTTGTCTCTGAACGTAAAATGATATGCCGCCTTCAATATGAACTGGTTATAATAAATGAAGATTTTTTTCTAATAAATTACATAAACTAGCTAACTCTCGATAATATTCAAATAATATTCAAATAATATCCAACTAATAATTTCATAGACTCGCATCTTTATCATTCATATATATAATATATTAAATTAATTTTATTATCTCTGGTGGCTTCATGGTATACCATTTGCGAACGAGTGATGACGTCCCAGATTCAAAACTGGGTGCTCACATTTTTTTTTTGCACGTAGTAATTTCTGATGATTGTATACCAAGTATTGTAATGCACTTTTTTCAATTCTGAGTTACATTTATATGTCATTCACATCAGATTCAAACAATATTCGAATTTATATTTATAAAAATATGAAAAAACGTATGGTTACTATGTGCACCATGTATTTTTAGTAACTGTTATTTGTATATATACTGTAATACATATATGCAATATCGATAGTATCAAAAAAAAATTAATTATTGGAATGATTATTCACACAAGTAAATACAACTGGGATTAGCATATAAAAGCGAAAGAGGAACCAGAGCTTTCAGTTGATACAGAAATATATATTTTATATGTGCATTTACAGAGAAATAAATATTTACAAAATGTATATTATGTGGTCTTATATTTTTTTATCCAGGTAGCGCATTTAGATGATAATAACTTTTTTCTTTTATGTATATAGTTATACACATGCATCTGTCAATCAAAATTAATAAATTAATTACAATCATTTCGAGTAATTGAAACAAAATAAGAATATAGATAATGTAAACATATATATGCAACAAAAAATATCGTAGCGAAATAATAGATCGACGAATGGCTATAAATCATTTATTCTAATTATGTAACATCAATGCTGCTTGACTTGATCTGCTTCCGAGGAAATAGATGAAAAAATAATAGAGCATTATTGGGAAATTTTTTTCTGTTATGAACATCATGACTGTGCGTCGTGAAACCATTGCTAGGAGTATATGAAAGCAGGAGGGCGGCAAGGACGGGCGAGGGCGGTGCGCTCCATTCCCATAGAATTAATTGAGGAATAAAATACGATGAAATATTAATTATTATTCTCAATTCAATACAGAATATTTATATATCATCTTTCTTACACGTAATTATCTATATATTCAATTATACAATTGAATATATAGATAATTACGTGTAAGAAAGATGATATATAAATATTCTGTATTGAATTGAGAATATATAACAATTGTTATTTCAGGGTATTTTATTTCTCAATTCATTCTGTGTGAATCGAGAGCTCCGCCCACCCCCCTCTCTGTCGCCCTTCTGTTTTCATATATATATATATAATTTATTTCATTATCTCATTTATATCATTTTTTGTAGCCCCCCCCCCTTCTTTTTTTTTTTGTAGCCCAAGTAAAATTGTAGTAACAATTTTAAAAATATTCTGAAAGCGTCCTATTTTTTTTATTAGCTAAAAATACTATTGTTTAACATTTTTCGAAAGTTAAAAATATATTAGAATTAGTGAAATGAATGCGTATTTTGTCAATAAAACTAACAGTTTCTGGTGTAATATGCAAAAATCAGCCGAATTTACGAAAAATTCAACTTTGACACTGAATAACTTTTAAACATGTAGACTAATCGAAAAATGAGAAGAGACCTTTTTTGTAGAGCGTTCAATTCTCGATAAAAATATGTATTGCGATTTCCTGTGTGATTAGTAGTTTACAAGTTACAAAAATCAGAAGATGTAAAAACTATTCTTCCCATATTATTCTCATGGAAAATATAAAAATGCGGTATGCACTATCTTAATATTAATTATATTAAAGGCTTATATTTTCAGGGACTTATTTTCTGACCTAAACGAAACTTTTAGGCATGTACCCGAGGGAAAAAAAAAATGTTGCTTTTTTTTGAAACACCCTAATGTGCATTGTATGAACAATGAAGAGTTTGATTTTGTGTTTACGTTATTGAAATAGAATATAAGTTTTCAGAATTATTCCAGTTATCTAGGTAAAAACCATCTTCATAAGTACCATGAATCGAGTACGTAGCAATTGGAATACAAATGCGAAAAAAGTTTGTCTAGCTGCTCGGAGATACAGCAAAAAAGGCAGAAAAAGTCATTTAAGGTAAGATACGTATATACACTTTTTAATTTTCAATTATATAAATAAAATATGTCACTGTATTGTCAACAATACTACGACAAAATTTTTTATTGTTTGGAGATATGTTTTTATAGAATGATAAATATCATATGAGATATATATATGAATATTTATCATTTTATTTATGAAAACTGATTGCTCTTGATTATTGTTTTCTTTAGCTATACGCGTCAATTATAATAATTAATGAACTCTTAAAATCATATATAATTTTCACTTAATAATTTATGATGGGAAATAATTTTCTTCAATCAATAATGTGATTGATTATTTCATTAAATATATATGTATATATATAAGCATGCATTTACAAATGTATCGGGATATTTAATTATTTCATGATTTTCATTTCTAGAATGATGAATTTCATATATGGGATACATGTATGAATATTTTTTATTTCATTTACGATAAATAATTGCTCTTGATCATCATTTTCTTTAAATATATTTGTAGAAAATAATAATATACGCGTAAATTGTAGTAATTACTGGACAGCTCTTTAAATTATTTGTAATTTTCACAAAATAAATTACAATGTGAAATAATTTTGTTCAATCAATAGGATGTTCAACATCATTGGTATGTATATAAGTACATACAGAAATGTCGTTTCATTATATATGTACTTCATGATAGGTATTTATAGGATGAGAAATATCATACGGGATATATACATATTAGACTGGTTCAAATAAATCGACTAATTTTTTTTTTTAAAGCCCCCTCTGAAATACCTTCAGGGAGGTGTGAAAAGATGCCTGTTAAAACCGGAGCTCTTAATGTTAATATTAATTAGGGGTCACTCGTTGTGAATTTCTATTTTCTATTTAAATAACATGGAAAATTTTTTTTCTTATCGTTAGAATATTTTGTAGCCTACGAACCAATAGACGGATTCAAATGATCAATACATATTTTAATAGGAAATTGAACGCTCTAAAAAAAAGGTATCTTACAATTTTTTCATAACTTTTACTGTTTAGAAGATATCGGTGGTTCAAGTTTGAAGAATTTAACAAAATTAATTTGTTACTTTTAAATATTATAACTCGTAGACAAATCAATATTATAAAGTGGAAAATATATATTTCTGTAGGAAATTTAACGCTCCACAAAAAAGGTCTCTTGTGGTTAATCGATTACTCTAACAATTTAGAAGATATTCATTTCAATCCCTGCGTACTGATTTTAATAGTTTTTTAATAAATATTTTAAATCTATCCATTCAAGTCATGAATGCGAAAAACTCATAAATGGTTAGAGTAATCAATTAACCACAAGAAACCTTTTTTGTAGAGCGTTCAATTTCCTATAAAAATATATATTTTCCACTTTATAATATTGATTTGTCTACGAGTTATAATATTTAAAAGTAACCAATTAATTTTGTTAAATTATTCAAACTTGAACCTCCGATATCTTTTAAACAGTAAAAGTTATGAAAAAATTGTAGGATACCTTTTTTGTAGAGCGTTTCATTTCCTATAAAAAATGTAAATAGAACTTTTCTGTACGATCAAGTAATGGCGATCGAGATATGAATTTCGCCATATGAGACTGAAGAAAAAATAGAAAAGTGAGATAAGAAAGGCCATCCTATTAAAAGTAAAAGCTCATCTTTGGAGAGTATTTTTTAAAGGTCGATATGAACCTCTTTTTCAGTGTGGGAAGTTAAAAAAAATATTCGGATTTATTGACCCACCTTAATATCTGTGTTATTTATCTTTTTTCGATAATAAAGCAATTAACTTCATAATTACACATAAACTTTATAGATGCAAAGCTCGATACTCATTTCCCTGATAAAATTGATACACCTCAAGATATTTCGGCACGGATTCATTTCCAAAGTATCGTGGTGTTGAGTCATTTAGAACGAGCCCGTGGGATCCACAAGAAAATTTACTAAATATGATTATAGTCGAATATTTCAGTTTGAAAATTTCGATCATACACGAAAACGAGTATTTGAAGAAAGCGAGGATATTGAAGGTGCAATGGTGACATTCCAATATAATTGTTATTTGTTTAACAAATTGTATAATGTCATTGTGGTTGATATTGATTTAATAGCCCGGATGTTACATTTCACTACTGCATATAAAGAACGTCAGTGAAGAACATTTCAAGTGTTTCAAAAAGTTTGAAGATGCCCCGCTTATTTTAATTGGACTGCTCGCTAATAAACATAAAATGTAATTGTTGAATGTTTTACTAAAATGAAAACATGACATTGACGCACAACCGATCAAATCCAAAGAGCGATTGATTTTTCAATGTGGATTGAGGAGATTCTGTGCTTGTCCAGTTTTTAGCGAACACACTATAATGGATCAAAGCATGAGGTTTGTTCATTCACATTTATGTTGCAACTGCAATTTTATTTCATTTAGAATCACTCAATATGGAATGAATTATTCTATTTATGAGATTTATCCTCATACTTTAAATAAATTTTATTTTTATTTTAGCATATACGCGCTTTCTTCAACCAAATGATACAGTCGTCGCGAGTATGTACCAATTATACATTTCCATCATGTCGACTTATGTGTTACAAGCAACAAAATTATGGTATAATGGTAAAGTATTAACTTTTTTATATATATACATATATATTTTTCCCCAAAGAAAAAAAAATCGGATTGATAATCATTAAGAGTTATGAATAAAACAAATAATAATATGATTTTTTCAGGAGTTGATATTGCCAGTGGTAATATGTCATGTATTCTGATCCTAACATATTTGTAATAAAAAGAGTAATCCTCAGTGGTCATCCATTTAAAGTTAATAAACGATCAGCTGTTATTCGTTTTATGTTCTTTAATCGGGAAGATATTTTGCGGCTTAAATCTGTGAAATTGCATACGAAGTATGGTAGAAGAGGTCATATTTGTGAGCCATTAGGTAAATAAATTAAATATTTTGTGTATTGATGATTGACCGAAGAGCTCAGATTTATTTGACAAAATAACGATTTGTATATTATTTGTTTTCAGGTACTCATGGACACATGAAATGTGTATTTGATAGACAACTTAAGTCTCAGGATACAATATTGATGAATTTGTATAAGAGATCAGTTTTCCCAAAGTGGACGTATGAACCATATTTTCTTACTCCTGATGAATGAATCCCAAAAGGCATTTAAAGTTTCTTGGCAACAGAGTAATTAGTTAATACTCAAATATGTATGGATTTCAATACATAGGGTACAAAATTTAATTCGTTACTTACGTTATTATTTACAAATTAACTAAATGATAATGAAATTACTTTTATATGAATTAGTTTATGAATTTATTCGAGTTCTTGTAAGCGATGGCAGAGCTAGAAAGGATTTCATGATCAAATAAACAATGAAAAAATGAGAATATATTTGTTTGCTTTTTTTTATATATATGTACATGTACATTTATCGAAACTTTGAAAGTAGGTGATGTTAATAATTGCATACGACTTTACTACAATGACTAAAATTGAATTAATTCCGAAGGTGTTACATTTTACAATTCGTTGCATTTGAAGTAAGTTAATTTATTCTCAATATCATCTGTACTAAATAAATACTGATTCATGTTGGTACAACACATACACATTGTTTTTTTGATGAACAATTACATAATATACATATGACATACCGACAATAAAACTCTGAGCATTCAAGCTTAGAAAACTATGTTTTTATTTTTTCTTTCTCACATTACTCGATCCAAACTCTTTCAGTTGGAAATAAAATTATTTCGACATTATTGTTTTTGAGCAAAATAAATTACAATATACGCGAAAACGACATTACTTTCTGATTGACTTGATTTATACATTAATATTATCAACTTTTCAGTAATGTATGAATACATTTTATATTAAATTTATGTGATATGATTTTAAAAATATAAAATTAATCTGAAATGAATTCATTTCTACGTGTAAAATTTATATACATGCTATGCTTATGGATTATTTAGTTAATCACGATTCGGAGAAACAAGCGACATAACTAATATTTTCATCTTCAATTTGAATAAAAGAATTATGAAATTAATATTTTGGTATAGCTGTTATTTGCGTGAGAGATTTCAATGTAAAAGCATCAAAAAGCGCCTCCTTCAGTTTTGTTTTATCGGTATTAAAAAAAAAATTACAAAATTTTGGGGCCCTGAAGGTACCTCAATCATTTAAAGCCAGCAACTCCCTGGAAAAACATGGTAGCATTGATGAAGAGCTTATCAAACTTGCCGCGGAACGCGAGGGCGCAAAACGCACTCTCACATTCCATCGTCAGTTCTGCCGGCCCTTAATGTCGGCCGTGAAAGACAGTGCTCTGGAAAAATCAAGTTTTTTGATAATACTGAAACATTGTGGTCATACTGACAAGGAAACCTTCCGAGGTGTCGTGACGAACTGTCACACAAAACGGCCGCCATTTGTAATATGCGAAAGAAAAAAAAAACATCAAGGCGGGTTTACATAAAATTCGCGCCTCGGCGAAACTAGCGCCGCCTGATAGATACTAACTCAAGTATCCGAAACTTGAAGGTACTTGGTGGGACTTTAGTCGGCGCGCACGCGCAAGCGAACAAGAGAGAAAAGATGCGCGGGAAGAATGCGCACTCATAAATACGTGTACAAGAAACATGTAAATGTCGAAAATCATAATAAAAGGTATCAAAACATGTAAAATAATTATAATAAGGAAAATTAATGTAAATAATCAGTGATTAAGGGTAAAATGGCTTGGGAAATTTTAATAAAAGACGAAAAATAGAAAGAGAAGGAAAAGATACGGCAAACTGCCAGTGGGGATGGATGCCGCATAGGCGGGACTCGTCACAGGCATCCACCAATGACAGGGCTGTCACATGGGTCCGAGCGCCCTACTCCTTCGATCCACACCTGAGTGGGGATCGATGCGGTAGGTAACCGCCCACCCGTCAAAGAGTATAAAAGCCGCTGCACCGGCCACAGAGAGTCAGCAGGTATAATATTAGACTCGAATTTAAACTTTACGCAACATATAAACCAAATCGTATCCAAAGCTAAAATAGCCATAAGTATTCTATATAAAATGTTAAGCAATAAATACATTGAAACTAGAATAAAATTACTACTATTCAAAACATGCATGAGACCAATAATGTTATATGCGTGCCTAATCTGGTGCACAGCAAGCAATCACAATCTTAAAAAGCTACAAAGAATACAAAATAAGTGTCTAAATATTATCCTAAGGAATTATAGGTCCAATGTCAACTTCTTAAAGATAAGGAAGTGTCATAAAGTCACGCGAATTAAATATATTGAGCAAATAATCTAAAGACTACCAAAAAAATTTTATACTCATCGAATCAATAAAATTGACATTGTTGAAAATAATGGATCAAACACTCTCAATTCCAGTTGGGATTTGAGAAAATACCCACATCAAAAATACGAAATAAGCTAAAATTAACTCAGCGATAACATTATAAATAATCAAGAAAAAAAAAATAAGGAAATATACATATGTAAGTTGTGACCTAAAGACACAACATTGAAAATTAGTTAATATTTGTAAAAACCCTGCGTTAATGTATCTTTATTGATGAAATTGCTGTGAATAATGTTGTCAAGCGTAGAAACTAAGACAAATTCCAATACATTTATTGAGTTGACAGTAAGAGTTGGGCGATTATATACTGGACTGAGATCAGTCAACTTATTTTAAACAGGTTTCTTCAACCACATTTTTTTCTTTGAAACAACAGAGAGTCATTCAGTGACATTGTCGACCCACTGACTGAGGCTACGTTCCAGTAAGCGATCACAACGACCACGCTCACGATCGCAGTTTTCCTCATTCCACTCCATTGCGAGCGTTCCAATCATGAACCCAAGTAGAACGGAGCTGGATCGTTTCGAGCGTTCATCAAACATTACAAATAGCGAGTTTGGAAATTAAACTATCAATTTTACGAATATTAAAAAAATATACAAAAATAAATTTGTCAAATTGTATTTTGGAATAACTGTGTATCATTTGTTTATTAACATTGGGTGAAATTAATGACGTCATCCATGACGTATCGCCACAACCGCGGTCGCCATGTGGAACGGCTGGAGAGATGTTTTTTGGCAGTGTGATCGTTTAGTGGAACGTACCACAAGTCGTGCTACAGCCTAAGGGTGCGTTCCCATCTGAAAAGGTGGGACGAGGTAGATGTTGAGACAATTTCAGCGCGGTTTTTGAAAAAAAAAATATTTACCCGAAATGGATTTTGAATTCCTCATCCGAATAAATAGTAATCAAGTAATAACATAATCGTGCCCAAGAGTCCATAGTCTGAGGATTCGCTTTTCATGATTGTAATTATGTAAGATTGCATTCCACTCTTCATCTGAACTAAATGAAGTCGATTCTGAAGCATTATTACAACGCACAAATAAATATGCAACTGCGTCTGGAAAGACATTTTGATTAAGTCAAATGTCAATTATTTAAATACCTCACCATATAATACACAGTTACTCCGAAATACGATGTAACAAATTAATTTATGTATATTTTTTTAATATTTGTAAAATTGATCAATATTTATCAATGTTTATTGTTCAAATTTACAAATTGTCACTTAACCTCCTAGCTTTATTTTTTTTTACTCGCCATTTGTAATTTTTGATGAACGTGTTACGTCCTAGAACACGCGAACTATGCAGAGAGGCTTACCTTGATATTGATTTCTCATTTGTAGTTGCCGCCTCTGCTCCTAGATTGGTTGAGGGCCAATCACTGCGTTGTTCGGAAGTATTTTGTTCAACCTTACTATGTTGATTGTTTGTTTTGTTAAATTGTAGGAATTTTATTGTTCTTCGGAAAAATAGATTCTTTTCAGAAACTAGTGGAATTGTGAAGATGGTCGTTAGCGGGTTGAAAATGAATGTTTTATGTAACACAGATTTGAACTTAATATTATTATTTATTCACTTAATTACACAAGAATGAAACTTTAATAAACGTTGAGTCACTTAACATTTAGCTAATTAAAAATAATTCTATTTTTATCTATTTGATAATGTTTATAATATTAGAACTTATCTAATAAGAACTTCGATCGATTAATTTATTGTTTGTTTATTAGCTTCAATTCATTATATTTTAAGCGAAACAAATCGCGCACAATGTCACTCTCGGGTTTTTATTACTGAGCGAGAACTTTAACTTCGCTCGATTTCATTTAGCCCTGGAAACGTGATTTGCCGTTTGCACTTGAATAGTGAAATTTATTGATTTTATAGATCAACTGCGAATCGAAAGACACGGTAGTGTCTCGCGCCAAGTTCACTGCGAAGAGAGACACTACGTAACGTGTATCTTTACGCGAAAGTCCAAGTTGTAGGAGACTACTATGATGAGATCTCATATATAAACAAAATTTAGAAGAAAAATAATGGACGCAATTGGAAGCTTGTATCCAAATTACATAATAAAACTGATTTTATTTTTTCCCTTCGTTCCGTATTACGGGAGATATATTGAGTTAAAGTTAAAAACTCATGATTTTCATGATGGAAAAAATTCAGTCCTGGTCGTCGTCGTCGTCTGTTGGGCATCCTTATTCAATGTATGTATGATACTATAAACGAATTATTGAAAGATGGCGGAAAACGTTGGACGTGGGTAAAGTGCGTCAGAAAAAAAGCGTTAAAAGTAAAGAAAAAAGTGAAAAAAAAACAAAGAAAAGAGTGAATAGTGATAAGTGAAGAGAGAGGAAGAAGAAAAATAAAAAGACACGGACGGAAAAACGAAGATAAGAGTGAAAGGAAGAAGGGAAAAAATCAGTGAAAAGTGAAGAGGTTATGAAAGAAAAGGCAGAGACGAAAAGGGGGCCGGGGAGACCAAGAAAAAAAGAAGAGGGGAAGGACATGATATGCGGAGATATAATGAGGTTCATGGACTGGGAAGACAGAGGGAGCAAAAGGCCGAAAGTAGTGCACTCACCGCCAAAGAAGTGGAATGCAGAGAAATGGGCGGGAGTCAATGAAAGCAAACAGGGAGAAGTAGAAAAGATCGGTAAAGAAGAAAAGGAAAAGAGAGAGAAAAATAAAAATGAGATGGAGAATAAAGAAGGAAGGAGTGAAGAGGAAAGTACGAGCCAAGATAAAGGTGAAAGAGAGAAAGAAAAAAAAGAAAAAAAAAGAGATAAGGAAGAGGAGGAGAACAATGAAGAACAAGAGGAAAAAGAGGAGGAGAACAAGGATAAAGGTGAAAATAACGAGAGAAAAAAAAATCAAGAAGGAAGAGAAGAAGAAGGGGAGAATGAAAAAGCAAGACCAAACATGAGTGACATAGAGAAAATGCTCATGAAAGAGAGGATAAAAGTATTAGAAAACGAAGTAAATAAGATGAAAGAGAGTGATATGCAAAAAAGTATTGAAACGCTCGAGGAAACAGTGAGAAAAATGAGAAGGGAAAAAGAAGAAGAGAAAGAAAAATGGAGAGAAGAAAAAAAGGAGCTAATAGAAAAAGTCAGAAGATACGAAAAAGAAATAGAGGAAAAAATAAGGGAGGAGAACAGAGAAAAAGAGAGAGAAAAAGAAAAAAAGAAAAAAAGGAGTGAGGAGAAGGAGAGCGAGAGAGAGGTGGAAAGCAGAGGAGAAATAGAGCAAAGAAAGAGCTATAGCAGAATAGTTAGGGAAAAGAACAAAAGCAAAGAAAGAGAGAAAGAAAATACACACAAAAAAAGAGAAGGAGCGGGGAGAGAAGAAAGAGAGAATAAAGATGAAAATAGGGGAAAGCCGCAAGGAGTAACAGAGGAGTTTATGAAGTATGAAATGAGGGAGAGAAGAGAGAGGAGAAGGGGAATGATCATAACAAGAAATTACAGAGAGGACGGGAGGGAGCAAGAAGAGGACATGATTAAAGAAGTATGCAAAAGACTGAAAATAGAAGAAAAAAAAATAAGAGTAAAATATGAGGGAGAAAAAAAAGCTAATATAGAATTTAAGCAAATGGAAGATAAGATGGAGGCGTTAAGAAACAAAAGGAAATTAATGGGGACAAATATATGGATAGGGGATGACCATACTAAAAGAGAAATTAGCATACAGAAATGGCTAAGAGAAACAGCGAGAAGGGAAAGAATGAAAGGAAAGAATGCCAAAGTGGGATATCAAAAAATTATAATAGAAAACAGAGTATGGAAATTCAACGAAAGAAATGGACAACTGGAGGAGGTGAAATTTCGAGGCAATGCAGAGGGGACAAGAGATAGACAGCAGCGTGGGACGAGCGGAAGGAGAAACGATTAAGGCAATAACATGGAACGTGCATGGATCGAAACACTTCAGAGAAATAGAGGAGTTCCTAGAGGAATACGACATAGTCATACTACAAGAAACGTGGCTGGATAAGGAGAAAGCAGACAGGGCAATAAAAAAATTGAGCGATAAATATATGTATTGGGTAAAAGAAGCGATAAGAAAAAACGAGGGAAAAAAAAGAGGGAGGTTGGCCGGGGGACAAATTGTCGGGATAAAAAAAGATGTAATGAATGGATGGATGGTGTGTGAATGGAAGGGTGGGCAGATAATAAAGCATGGAAAGAAAGAGTGCATAATTTCAGTATATGTGAATGAAGGAATACATAAAATAGAAAGAAAGCTGTATGAAGTGATAGAAGAATGTATGAATGAGTGCGAATTGATAATAGTGTGTGGCGATATGAACGCGAGAATTGGGGAAGCGAATGCAGGAGTGATAGAGGAAGGTGAGGTAGAAATTGGGAATGAAAGAAAATCGGAGGACAAGAAAATAGATGAAGAAGGAAAGAAAATATTAAGAATGTGTGAGGAATTAGGAATGACTGTGTTGAATGGGAGAATAAATGGAGACAGAAAAGGAAGGATAACATATATAGGAGGGGGGGAAGAATATGCAGGATCAGTGTTAGATCTAGTTATGATAGTGGATAGGGGAAATTTAGAGGAAGTAAACAGTCTGAAAGTGATAGAAAGAAATGAGTCAGACCATCTACCAGTGGGCTTTGAGTTTGGTAGTAAAAAGAAAGAGGAGAAAGGAGAAGAAGGAAAAGATAAAGGGATGGAGAAGATACAATGGAAAAAAGAAAAAGCAGGGGAGTTCACAAAGGAAATAGCGAAAAAGGTGAGGGGGGAAGATTGGGAGAAGAAAGGGTATGAGTGGGAGAGAATAAAGGAAATGATATGGGAAACAACAAGGGAAACAGAAATGGCGACGAAGGGGAGGACAGGGAGAAAAGGGAGAGGAAGAAGGTGGACAGAGGAAATGAGGTAAGCGAGAAGGGATAGCCTAAAAAAATTAAAAGAATGGCTAAAGGATAGATGTAAGATGAAAAAAAGGGAGTACATAAAAAGTAAAAAAAGAATGAAGAAAATGATAAGAGATGAAGAGAAAAAATGGATAAAAGAAAGGTGGGAGGAGGTGGATAAGGCAAAAAACATGGGAGACTGGTGGAGAGCGATAAACAAGTTTAGAGGAAAAAGAAGAGGGGGAGTAGGAGGAAAAATTGAAGAAAGAGAATGGGTAGACCATTTTAAAAGGCTATTAAATAGAGAAGAAATAAGAGAAAAAAATAAGAGGGAAGAGGAGGAGACAAGGGAAGAAGAAGGGGAAACTGACAAATGCATGACGGATGAAATAACAGAAAAAGAGGTAGGAAAAGCGCTAGGGAGAATGGCGGATGGAAAAGCGACGGGGGAAGATGGGATACCGATAGAATGCCTGAAAAAATTGTACTGCGGAGGGGGGAGGGTATTAACGAGAATATTAAATAAAATTTGGGAGAAGGGTGAAATGCCAAAAGGATGGGAGTGTGCGAGAATAGTACCGATTCATAAAGGAGGAGACAGTGATGACGTAGGTAATTATAGAGGGGTAGCGCTATTAGACATAGGATATAAAGTACTCACGAATATAATGGCGGAAAGAGTAAATAGATGGATAGAGAGAGAAGAAAAACTAAAGGAAAGCCAGGCAGGGTTTAGGAGAAGCAGAGGAACAAGGGATCACATATTTGTATTAAACACAGTAATTAACAGGAGGCTAAAGAATAAAAGAGGGAAGTTATACGTGGCTTTTGTAGATCTTAAGGCGGCATTTGACAGCGTAAATAGAGAATTGTTAATGGAAAAAATATGGGAAGTAGGAATAAGAGGAAAAATGTACAAAATGATAAAAGAAATATATAGGGAAAACTATGCGGAAATAAGGCTAGAAAAAAAATGTACAGAAAGATTTGTGACAACAACGGGAGTGAGGCAGGAATGTGCACTAAGTGCAACGTTATTCGACATATTCATTGATGATGTAGACAAGGAATGGGAGGAAAAAGGGATAGGGGGAACTAACATCGGAAGAACAAAGATAAAAGCAATGAAATATGCGGATGATATAGCGGTGATAGCAGAAGACGCGAGAGGATTAAAGAAAATGCTGAAAGGAATGGAAAAGTACATGGAAAAAAAGAAACTAAAGGTAAATGCAAAAAAAACTAAAGTCATAGTATTCAGAAACGGGGGGAGGAGGGGAAAAAAGGAGGATTGGGAATTTAACGGGGAAAAAATAGAGGAAGTGAAGGAATACAAATATTTAGGATTCTGGTTTGATGCGCAGAACAACTACAATAGGCAGATAGCAGAAGTGGCGCAGAAAGCGCAGAAAGCGGCGAATATGACATGGGGGGTAAACATGAGGGCAGGAAGAGTGACAAAAAAAGAAAAAATGTACCTGATGAGAGCATTGGTAAAACCGGTAATGATGTATGGAGTGGAAATATGGGGAGTAGGGGAAATTGAAAAGATAGAGAAAATGCAAGCTAGATATTGCAAATATGTATTGGGAGTAGCAAAGAACACGCCAGGATACATATGGCGAAGTGAATTGGGGGAAAGAGGGATAAAGGGGGATATTAGGGAGAGAGTATGCAGATATGTAAGGGACGTTTTAAACATGAATGAAGAAAGATGGCCAAAAGTATGCATGAAAGAAGAATGTAGAGGGATAATGAATGGGAACCCCTCAAAATGGGGGAAGAGAATGAAAGAAATGTGTGACGAAATAGGAGTGAGTGAGGTGATAGAATGGATATGGAGAGAGGAAACGGGAGAAAAAGTATACGAGAGAATGAGGAAAGGAGTGGACGAATGGAAAGAGAAAGAGAGAAGAGAGGACTGGGGAAAAGTGTGCGAGTCAACATATAACCGAATATATAAAGAAATTATGCCGGAGGAAAAAGGAGCAATATATTTGAATAAAGGAAGAAAAAAGAAAGAAGAAAATATAACATGGGCGCGAATGAGGTGTGGGAATGTAGGAAGAGCGTTCAAAAAGGGACAAAAAGAATGGATGTGTAGACTGTGTGAGAGAGAGTATGAAACGATAGAGCATTTAATAAGTTGTGATGAAGCAGGAAAAATACAGAGAGAACAGATAAAGGAAAGAATGGACGAATGGAAGAAAACATGGGAGGGGAGAGGAGAAAGGGAGATAATAATAGAAAAATTAAGAGGGGAAGTATGTAGCATGCTATGCGAATATTACAGTAAAGTAGAAGAGTATGTAAGGCAAATAGAGGGAAGGCAATGAAAGGGAGAAGGGAATAAGAGAAAGAAAGAGAGAAAAAAAAAATGTAAGAGGGATGAGGACGAATGAAAGTGTAAGGGGATTGCAAAGCCCTAAAAAGGGATGCAAGAAAAAAAACTATTATTATTATTATGATACTATAAACTTCTCTCTCTTCAATCTGTACTGTAATATCTTTCTCTTACTTCTAAAACTTCCTATCGTTTTGGCTTTTATTATTGCAAGTTTGCAACTGCTTTCTTCTAACACACGTTGTATCTATAAGCTTGTCCTTTTCTTTCATGACAGGATTTTATTCTTTCTCTACTCTGGCGGCCGACTTGAACACTAGCCAGAATATATATCAAGAAACATATTATAATAATGATGATTATTTTTATACTCTAGCGGTCAATTTCAATACTAATTTGAAAATTTTTAAGGATGATAAGTTACCGACGAAGCACAGATATAGTAATAATAATATTGGAAATTTATTATTGGTAAAATTTATATTAATTTATCAAGTATAAATCTGAATATAATAATAATTATATATATCATATATTGGAATTTGTTGATATGTTTGATGGAATCGTTATCAACAATGAACATTACCTTTTATTTATTGAATGCATATTCTGTTATGATTGTATGTATATTATTTCAAATTGAGGCTATACACAAAATACTTTTGAGAGTCTATGTTTTTTAATCGAATGAACACAATGATCACAATTTGTAACATATTTCACTAACTAAATTGTGTATGAATAACATATATAAATAAATGAAAAATACATGAAATATCATTTAAAAAAATTCTCTAAATATCACACAATTGAATGTTGAAACTTTGAATCAATTTAGAAAATTATATATGAGGGTCATCATTTCATACAAAAAGTTTATTGATAAACGGATTTATATTCTATTGATCCAGATGAATTTGTGTTTGCGTGCAAAAAAATTTTTAGAGAAACTTCGAATTACGATAGATTTTTATGAAGATGATTTATATTCATTTTCTATATTATTTATTAAGTATGAATCAAAAAATATCGATCATTTCTTAAAAAAAGAAGTGATATCAAAATCGAAAAAACTTTTTAAAAAATTATTTATTCCGATATTTATTATAAACTTGGACTTCAAGTAATCTCGGATAACTAATCGATCTGATGATTAGCGGAGAACTTTCTCTTACAAATTGATGTTTTGGAGATTACTTCTGTCCTAGTTTAATTTAGTCGGAGAACTTTTCTTTTCGGTGATGGTTGGAGAACTAATCGATTTGATGTCTGACGGAGAACTGATTCTTCCATCTTGAATTTAGTTATTAGATGATGAAATTTAGATGAAAGGAGAAATCAAAGTTTCTCACGGTCCAAGTAACTTTATCATTGGTTGGCTTCATTTAAACAATTCCCTTTCCTGCTTTATTTTCATTCCATTTGATTCTATTGGTTTTTAAGATGAAATGGAAGGTATTTTATTTGATATAAGTTATTCTATAAGTGTTATATTTATTTCATATATATTTATCATAGTTATATACTTCTAATTTTTATTCGTGTATGTCATTCATATTTCATCGGGTACTTTCTTTGAGGTATATTATTTCTTATTTATTTCCCGAATGGTACCCTTAGTTTTATTGCTTTTCTTGGTATTTGATGGCAAGTGTTCTTATGGATAGTGTTCTGTTTAACTTATAGATTTCGTTTCTGTATTAAGATATATATAAAAAGATAACAATTTAAAATGTTTGACATTTATGTTGAGCGCATGTGCATTATTCAGAGTTTATAAAAGTGCGTTTTTGGTTTAATGTCCATTCCTGTTATTTCTAAGAGCGATAGTGTTTGAATATTTATTCATATTATATTTTGTTTGAGCTCTGATTTCAAGTGAGAGTCTATTAGTTTTTCTCGATATTTCCTGGCATTCATTTTATACTGCTTTTATTTATTATAGCGTATGGTATTTGTCGATTCTAGTTTTTAGTTGCGTAATTAAATTATTTTATATTTCATACATTAAATGCAATGTTCATTAAATGTGTACAGATATTTAATTATTAATTAATTGAGTTCAATCGTCTAATTATTTGATAGGATTCTGTAATATCGATCGTAGTTCTCGTTTATCTTACATATATATATATAGGTATATACGTTATTTCTACCTTCGTTTAAGGTGTAGTTCCTTATTACTTAGGAAACTTTATTTCAAAAAAATTACTTGGCAAAAAGTTTATTTGAAAAAGTCACTTCGAAAAAATTACTTTACAAAAAGATTTGATATCAGTCATTATTGCCAAGTGCACAATATAAAGTTATAATCTAGTTATATTGTCAAAAATATCCCACTTTTAATACGAACGTACTTGGCGCGTCCGAGATAAGCGTAACTGATGATGTTAATCATACATAAAATTTTAACTGATATAAAATCCATCAACTGATCGGACGCGCCAAGTACGTTCATATTAAAAGTGGGATATTTTTGACAATATAACTAGATTATAACTTTATATTGTGCACTTGGCATTAATGACTGATATCAAATCTTTTTGTAAAGTAATTTTTTCGAAGTGACTTTTTCAAATAAACTTTTTGCAAAGTAATTTTTTTGAAATAAAGTTTCCAAAGTAATTTTTGTAATTCAATTTTTTTGCCACACATGAACTTGGCGCCTTTTTTTTCTTTTTTTTCAAAAAAAGTTTGTACTTTTTTTTGATATCACTTCTTTTTTCACTACAAATACAATAATTAATCAAAATAAATTTTCCAAAGTAATTTTTGCAATTCAATTTTTTTGCCACATTATACATGACGGTGCACGATCATACGCGTACTTGCAGGCTAATGGGGCTACTATAACTGCGCTTCGTCGGTAACTCATCATCTTCAAAAATTTTCAAATTAATATTGAAATTGGCCGCTAGAGTTATAGAGAAATAATAATAATCATAATATTGTATGTTTCTTGATATTAATTCTGACTAGTGTTGAAATTGACCGCCAGAGTAGAGAAAGAATAAAATTCTGTCATGAAAGAAAAGGACAAGCTTATAGATACAACGTGTGTTAGAAGAAGGCAGTTGCAAACTTGCAATAATAAAAGCCAAAACGATAGGAAGTTTTAGAAGTAAGAGAAAGATACTACAGTACAGATTGAAGAAAGACAAATTGATAGTATCATACACACATTGAATGAGGATGCCCAACAGACGACGACGACGAGCAGGACTGAATTATTTCATCATGAAAATCGAGAGTTTTTAATAAAATTTAACTTCAACTCAATATATCTTCCGTAATACGGAACGTAGAAAAAAAATAAAATCAGTTTTGTTATATAATTTGGACACGAGCTTCCAATTGCGCCCATTATTTTTCCGCTAAATTTAGTGCATATATGAGATCTCATCATAGTGGTCTCTTGAAACTTGGATTTTCGCGTAAAGATACACGGTACGTGAGTCTCGCTCCGCAGTGAACTTGGCGCGAGACACTACCGTGTCTCTTGATAGTCTAGTGTTAGGTCCCAAGTGACCTTTACCCTCATTTCTGACGTCACGCGCCTGCGCTCTGTCGCAACGCGCTTATTTCAAATAAATAATCTTGCATCTCGAAACATGTTCTTATTTTAGTAATTAATCGATTCATTTATTGTATTGAATACTCTTCATATAATATAATATTTCATTTACTTTATGTAATAGTAGATTTTACTTTAGAAATATCTATTTTTAACTGAGTATGAATACCAATGTCACATGAGAACTTCCCGTCAAAATCGCTTCTCTATGAAACAGAAGATATTAAAACCACGAATAACTTTCTCACACTAAAATGCTTATTTCACATAACGTATAAAATTTGAAACTTAACTAAAACTTTCATTAATTCAACTCTGTTAGAAATAATATTTCAATATTTTTATTTCTTGATTTTGTTTGCAAGGTTTGCCGTAAATGGTTTTTTCTTCATACAATTTATTTGCTGCAAACTATTATGGTTGATTGAGTATTATGTTTTGCGGAATAATGTAGAATAAATGTGTATTGTAAAATTTTGAGGTGTACCTGTGTGTATTGTTAATTTACTTGTATTTATTGGTGTGTGAATGTGATGACTAATTCTGATGAAGTTGATCCCGATGATGTAGACTTAATGCTGATGTAGAGTTGAATTCTTTGCTGACTTGAGGTGTTTTCTTGTGAAATTTCCGATGAGGTTGGTGGATGAATTATATAAATTCCCACTGACGTGTCACTTGATGTCTGACTCGTGATCCCAACTAAGCTAGTTGATTATATGAATCAATTGATTTTTGTTCTTGCCCTTGAAAGATCCTCGACTCAAAAAAGATTTCTTGCTTGAGGTTAATAAATTTACAGAACAACAGCACGTGTTGCACGATGTGTGTCGTAAAGGTTAAGAGAGAGAATTGTAGCGGCAGATTCATCACGAGGTGAATTTTAGAACATTCTAGAATTCACCAGAAGATGTCATGGTTACGTTTTGTCGTCTGCATCGCCATTTTGTCACCTCAATAATTGTAGTGTGTGAAGTGAGCGCGGGTAATTCGAAAAAATGAATTGAAGTTTTAACAAACTCCATGATTTTTCCAAGAAACATTGTTAACGAAAATCAGCAAATTGTAAGGTATCCCTACCTATTGAACGGTTCGACATAAATTGTTTTTTAATTATACCTATAGTCGTATCGAAAACTCAATTTATAATTAATAATCATAATTTAAGTGCATCAAAGACATTCATATTCATCATACAATATTGTAATTAGTTCAGTTTATGTGTTTAATTAATAAATCAATCAATAAGTGTTTCAAATAAAATTATAATCATTTCTAATTCACTTCATTTGTCGTTCGATGCACTGATCCATTCAAACTCGTGAGATTTGAATTTTTCCTCGTTTTTTTTTTCAAAGAAAAGAATTCCAAATGTTTCTCAACTATTTGAACGTGTATACTTTTATTTTATTCGTTTTGAGTGATTGTAAATTTTTGTGCTATGATGTATAAATTTTATTCTTATCATTTAATTTGTTTACATAGTTTTATTACCTTATAATCTAAATTTTCTGATTATTTCTATACTATCTGGTTTGTTGGCCATGGCGCTGTTTTTTTTCCATCTCTTCTATGATGTTATTTGGCATGAATAAGCTATTTTTGCTCGGTCACAATGAACAATTTTTCGTGTGTTTTTGTCTTGTATCTCTATGTCATTTTTCTCGGGTATAACATCTGTTATTTTATATGGGCCTTTATAGTTGTCGTCAAGTCCCTCTGTCCGGTGGTCTTTGACTAAATATATGTTCTGACTTATCTCAAATTTCACAGGGTGAATTTTTTTGTCATAGTGGAATTTCGATTTCAATTTAGCGTTTTCTAAATTTTGTCTAGCAGTTTGTCGGATTTCAGTTAATTTCTCTGATAATTCTTTCAAATATCCTTCGTATGTTTTTAATTCATCAATTGGTGCAAATTCTGATGGCATACGTGCTATTCTGCCATATACTATTCCAAAGGGTGTATATTTTGTTCCTTCCTGTTCACTCGTATTATATGAAAACATGGCATGACGAATCCATTCGTCCCAGTCTTTTTTATTTAAATAATGTTTCAAGTAGTCGGCTAGAACTTGATGACTTCGTTCTAACGATCCATTTGATTGTGAGTGAGAAGCCGTTGTTCTCATTTGTTGAATTTTAAATGCTTTTGCGAGTCTTTTCATAACTTTTCCAATAAAGGCTGCTCCTTGATCGGTTAAGAATGATTTGGGACACCCATATTGAGTTATGAGATTCTCAACTACACTTCTTGTGATTTCATCTGCAGTAACTTGGACTAATGGTACGGCAATGCAAAATTTAGATAAATCATCCTGCATATTCAATATATATTTGTATCCACGGTTAGATTTTTCAAGTGGTCCGACAATATCGAAAGCTACTTTATCGAAAACGTCGGCCGATATATCAGTGAGAATCATTGGCTGTTTAGTTTTAAGTGTCACTAATTTTTTCTTTTGACATATTGGGAGAGGTCCGATTATTTATACAATTCTTTCCACATACATTGCAGTTAATTTGTGCATATATTTATTTATTATATTGAAAATTATGCGATGTTGCAGCAACATTCCTGCAACATTCCTGCAACGTTCCTATGTCCACCTCTCTGCAACGTTTAGAATGTTGCAGGGACGTTGCACGGAACATCGCAGAAACCTTGCGGGAACGTTGCATGAATGTTGCGGGAATGTTGCGGGAACGTTGCAGGAAGGTTGCGGGAACGTTGCAGGAACGTTGCAGGAATGTTGCGGGAACTTTGCAGGAATGTTGCAGCAACATTCCCCAGTAATGTTCAATATCTTGTAAATTAAGAATATTGTTCATTAATTATGAATGCAATTATATAAAAATATATCATAATTATGATACAGTGCAGCAATATTCATCCAAATACATTTCAGAAAAAAATTCCTTCAATATTCATCATATATAACCAGTTCGCAAAACTGTACTAAAACTCAAATGGCAAACTTATAACCATCATCAAATTTAATATACATATAGTCCAAAGAACTCGATGCAATTGCATCACTAATCATAATAAGTGATCATTTAATTAGGAAATGGCCATAGTCCGCAATGTTGCCGCTGCAATGTTGCTGCAACATTCCTGCAACATTCACATGCAATGTTCCCGCTGCAATGTTCCAGCAACATTCCTGCAACATTCATATACAACGTTGCCACTCCAATGTTGCAGGAATGTTGCAGCAACGTTCGGAATGTTGCTCAAGGTTCGAAACATTGCTGCAATATTACTGCAACATTCCACGCTGACTGGGGAATGAAGGTATGAATGAAAAAAGGAATGAATGTGAGAGCCCCTGTAGATCCCCTGTAGAATATAAAGTAAATAGAGTTGAGCGCCGAAATGCATTGTCGCCATGTATTCCCCCACTCCGCTCTATACTTATTAGATGGTCACTGCGAATTTATAGTATACTAGGTCGAAGAATCCACGTATGTAAGAGAATATAATTTTGATTATATAAAGTCGTGTATTATTATTTTTGTTGAGCGTGAAGAGCGTATGATATATTGGAATGTGGACGCTTATTATAATTTTCATTACCATTATCATTTTCATATTATTTTCTTTCATTATTATTAAATAAAGAAATACTTTTGGTTTATAATATAAATATATTCTCCCGGTTTGTTTATCAAATTATTATTTGAACGGGAGTGACATCCCTTGTGTGCTGCTGTAGTTGCTGCTGTTACCGATTATTATTAATTATGATTATTTTTAAATATTGTGCGTGGCGCCTAGAAAACGCCACGTCACAATATATACGACTATTCGTGAGTGTGACAGTATTTGAATATCGTATATTTCAACATGACAGCTCACACAGTGTTTTATATAGTGCTCTATGTCCTTTTTCATATTATCCCGAAAATATCTTTGTCTCACTCTGTTATATGTTTTGGTCATGCCCTTATGGCCACCTATTGGGCTCTCGTGGCATTCCCTAATAATGTTTTGTCGGTCATCGCCATTAACTATTGAAATTTTATCCTTGCAAATTGTAATTCTTATATTTGTACCGTCAAAAATATAACTCAGAATATCTTTAATTTTTATCCATGCTGTTTCTTTAATGTCACTTCTACCTTGTGATATTAGACTGGGCCAAAAAAATTGAATATTTTTTTTTTTTTGAAAGATATATCGAGAATATTATTCAGAATGACGACAAAGAAATTTCGTGAAAATTTGAGCCCTTAATATTAATTTTAAGAGGTTTATCACTGCTATTTTTGATTTTTAGTCATGGTTTGATGTTTTACGTTAGAACTGTCAAAACATTAGAGTAAAAAAATTCAGTTTCACTTATTCTTTTCTAAAATTGAATTCTCTACAAAAAAGGTCTGATTGAAAATTTTCGTCAGACAAGCCGTTTTCGAGTAATTGAGCTTAATAAATCGATATGTTTTTTCGATTTGCCCTTTTTACTTTGAAATTTTGTAACCAATGAATCAATAAATATTTGAAGAAGTTCACGTCAGATTCTTGAAGGAAATTTAATGTTCTACAAAAAAGGTCTCTTAATATTTTTGCCTAAATTTAATTTTCCAAAAGTTATTCACGACTGAAATCGAAGAAAAAATTGAAATTTCAAGTTTTCCGTTCTTAATTCATTTTTTTTTTTTCACTTAACGGAACAAATTCACTTTTTCAATCATTATTGAACATTATTCATCAAAAATTTCTCAATATTTATCATTATTTTAACAATATTATTACGAAAATATGTAAATTTCATAATAAATATCAATTTATTTTTGCCTATTTGATTATTTTTCAACAAAAGCGTAGTTTTATTATCTTCAAGTAATTTTTGGGTAGACAATTATTTCGTTTTATTAATGAAAATGATTTATTTATAATATTTCAATGTTTGTGAGTTGTTATATTTACTAATATACACGAATTCACATCAATAAATAACATTTCCTCCCTTGAAGCTCCATTTTAAATCGCTTTTTCTAAACTCATTAAGCGCTATACCGAGTAAAATTACTCCCTCTTTTTTAGTAACCGCACTGTCTACTACGAAATCCAAGTGACTTTGTTGCAACAGAATCACTTAGTCTATTTAAAGATTTCGATTTACCATATGAGTTCATCAATGAAGAAGTAGAAAATTGGTCCAACATTGATAGTTTTCAGGAATGTAAACAATTTTTCAATCATTCAGCGGTCGTAAATGATGTAGCTGAACGTGGCGTAGCGTTGATTGAAGAATATAATAAGTGTCTTACAAAAAACGAAGAACAACTTCAGTACTCACTACTAGTCATTAGTGAGTATCGAAAAAAATACCCTAATCGTAACAAAAAAACCTTAATGTAATAAAATATTATACCCAGTAGTTGATTATGATTGTTAATCTATAAAATCTATGGACTTTTTCTGAAATATAAGTTAAAATTATGTTTAAAATAAATTTTTTACCATCTGTTATTGATGTTATTAATTAAGTAGCCATAATCTGTTTTTTATTTCATATAAATATATAAAATATTATAAATCAATCATTATCATTAATAAAACGAAATAATTGTCTACCTAAAAATTACTTGAAGATAATAAAACTACGCTTTTGTTGAAAAATAATCAATTAGGCAAAAATAAATTGATATTTATTACGAAATTCACATATTTTCGTAATAATATTGTTAAAATAATGATAAATATTGAGAGATTTTTGATGAATAATGTTCAATAATGATCGAAAAAGTGAATTTGTTCCGTTAAGTGAAAAAAATTGAGTTAAGAACGGAAAACTTGAAATTTCAATTTTTTTTTCGATTTCAATCGTGAATAACTTTTGAAAAATTAAATTCAGGCAAAAAAATTTAGAGACCTTTTTTGTAGAACATTAAATTCCCTTCAAGAATCTGACATGAGCTTCTTTAAATATTTATTGATTCACTAGTTACAAAATTTCAAAGTAAAAAGGACAAATCGAAAAAACACATCGATTTATTAAGCTCAATTACTCGAAAACGGCTTGTCTGACGAAAATTTTCAATTAGACCTTTTTTGTAGAGAATTCAATTTTAGATAAGTGTTGGCGTAGGCAGTTGAAATAAATGAATGTTTTTATTTTCAGTTTTCTATTTATTATAACAATGTAAATGCGATGTTCACAATATTTGATGAAGTTGGTGAGTGCAAAATATGTGTAATAATGCGAAAATAGAGAACGACAAGTTGCGAATATCACTCAACAAGTGGGTTGTAAGGCCACGTGCAGCGTGATCAATTGAATTTAGCAGTTTTTATATTGTAGCGGTGGCAATTATTAGCACAAAACAGTTAACAGAGGTGTAGTAACACTCGCGAAGACAGTAATTTTATTTAACGCAGGCACAAATTGATATTACAGGCAGAAAAAGCAAGTTACTGATTAGCTAGGCAGCGAAGCGTGGTTGCAGCGTAGAAGCAGTTACTCAAGTGAAGATGCAGTGGGGGAAGACAATGAAGCGAGGTCAGAATGCACCCTAGTGGTCAAAATTGTATAGTTTTGACAAGGTGCCAACTTAATTCATGCGTGGAAAAATTACAACTTGAAAATGTCCCC